>WOXC01006337.1:0-210945 GCA_011680675.1 Gymnobelideus leadbeateri
ACACAGAATGTTCTGTAAACACCAGGGGGCCCCCAAGACCCCTACCTCCAACATGCTCAGTCAGTGGGCTGAGAAGCGGGGGAGGTGGGGCTAAGGAGGGATTGTGGTTAGGGCCTATAAATTTTGCTTTGCTGAAAATGCCATACACTTTTCTGAGATTGCTATCTTAGACAGGTGAATGCCCTTTCTCCAGAAAGAATAAAAAACTTTTCCTTTTGACTGCTAGGACTGAGACTCTATTATTTCTTTGGGTATGAATTTTGGCCTTCCCACACAGTACCACACACAGTGCTAAGTGCTGGGGATACAAATACAAGCAAGCGAGACAGTGCCTTTATCACATGATTGATAAAATTCATAGGTTCATTCCATTTAGAGCCAGAAGGGACCCTGGCCATCATGCTCTTGTATAAATGAGGGCTGACAAGGTGAAGTCATTTGACCAATCACATAAATAGTAACAGAACCTAAACTTAAACTCAACCATTCCGACTCTAAATTCAGTGTTACTTCTATTACATGAAAAACAACAAACCCAAATTATTATTTCTTTTTTTTTCTTTTTGGAGGGCATTTGGGGTTAAGTAACTTGCCCAAGGTTACACGGCTAGGTTTTTTTGTTTGTGTGTGCGTGTCTGAGGCCGGATCCGAACTCAGGTCCTTCTGACTCCAGGGCCGACGCTCTACTCACTGTGCCACCTAGCCACCCCAACCCAAATTATTTTATCAACCAAAAAGCAAGGTGATAGTTTTTTGAATAAAACTTTCATATGAATATTAATGAGAATTCAAGTGCTAGATAATGACTCCAGTAAAAAACCATTTGATGATCTCTGGGAAAGTTTTATAAAAGACATGTTAAATTAGTCTTTTGACCTACAAAGGCAAAAATTGGCAGAAATTTGTATTAGTGACATAGTGATATCTTAATAATGGGTTCCAGGGTAGAGGATTAACAGGTTGGTGGACAATAGTGTCAGCAATGTAAAATGTTCAGTAAAACTGTCTTAACAAAGACAGTGTTGGATTATTAGGTGTTGGAAAGAAGGAAGAATAATCTTGTGAGATAGATGATATATATATTTTCCAGATGAGGAAATCAAGACTCAGAAGTTAAGTGATTAAATGAGTAAAGGTTGCACAGCTGTTAAGATGGGATTTAAATGACTTTTCATGATTTCACAACTAGTATTCCATTCCATCCTAGAGTCCTTTTCTGGCCCTATTAGCAAATCAGTTAGAGACATCTTAGTTTGAGGTAGGGGAAGTGGTGATGGAAAACCTTTTCAGAGTAAATGGGCTAAGTCATTCTCACAGCTTTTTATTTGTCTTTTTAATAATTTAGAGACTTGAATGAGCTAATTTCCTCTGTACCCAACCTCCATCCCACTTCCCCTCAGCCGACCAAGGGAAAATGATCTTTATCTAAAACTGTATAACTCTTCTTTTCTCTTTGGGGGAGACAAAATGACATTGAACCAAGGATATGCTCCACCCAGAAGACTGAGGGCTTCTCACTATTGGCATAAAGTAAGGCAGACCTGGACCAGATGCAACTGCTGCCCATTGTCATGTCCCTAAGGCACAGCATCATTGGGATCTAGGTCATTCTTTGGGCAGAGTACTTCTTTTCCAAGGGAATAGAGAAGTAGATAATTAAAGATGTGGGGTGATGAGAGTATAGGTTTGTGTTACTTCTGAAGAACACAAATTATAAATTGGCTTTGAGAGGCAGTTCAGTAATCACCTCCACTCTAAAGCACTCACTGATTCCTCCAAGGTATTTCTCCCTTTAGGCTGCTTGGTATCATGCATACCAATGTCCTCCCAACCCCCAATGTAAGGTCTATCCAGGCACTGTTTTGTTTATGGTTTTGTTTTCCAAGCACTTAGCTTGATACCTTACATTTGGGTATTTGCCCACAGTCATTTGTTGAATTGAGTGATTCCTAATGGAAGAAGTAAAAATGTAGGTGGGTCTTAGGTGTTATCCCCCCCCACATTTTTTCACATAGTACATATTTTAATTTGCAGAGGTAAAGAAACTAGAAGCACAGTATAATGCAATAGCAATTCCCAATGAAGAAAGTGTAGTCATCTACTACAAAATAAGGCAGCAGCTTGCCAAGCTGGCTAAAGAGATCGAAGAATATATCCACAAACCAAAGTACTGTTTGCCATTTTTGCAGCCCGGACGATTGGTAAAGGTAAGTTTTCTTAACTGCTCCACTTTACAAATTTTCTTTGTAAATAAAGATTATGCCCCATAATCTTAGTAATAAAATGCTCCGTATCATAAGAGTTTATGGAGCCAAGAATATAAATGATTTTTTGTTCCTATTTGATAAAAGGCGAAAATAGGACTCTTGCCTATTAATTCCTATACTTTAGTAAGTCTAAGTAGAAACACATGCCTTTAATTTAAAAAAACCACTCCAATTGGTAATGTTGGTATTTATATTATATACTTGTTGTAATGTATTCCTGCCCCTTCTTTTTCCAGAGAGGAGGGAGAGTGAAATTCAGCAAAACTAGTCCACATATCACAAAAAGTCTGATTTTATATTCAAGACTGCACCACCTAGTTCCCCACCTCAGCAGAGAAGAGTGTGAGGTGTCATCTTTGTAGAGGCCGACTTCTTTATAATTTCATAGCCTTCCATTTCAGTTAATTTACTGTTGTTCTTCCTGTTTACAGTGTTAACAATTTTTGTGTGTATTGTTTTCATTGTTCTGCATACTTCAGTTTGCTTCCTTTCATGTGAGTCTTTCCTTGCTTTTCTGTATTTGTTGTATTCATCATTTCTTACAGTACAGTAATAGTTCATCACCTTCAGTATCACATACCAGTTTGTTTAGCCATATTCTGCAGACAGTGGAATCCAACCTTTTGCTCTTACAAAAAGTGCTACTATAAATATATACTTTCCTTTTCTTCTCCCCCACCCCAGCCCCTAACCATGTACTCTGCTATCTAGTGACTCTGACCTCCTTAGCCCTCATTGAACAAGACAATCCATCTTTCCTGGATTCCCCCCATTCATGGAATTCTCTTCCTCTTCATCTCTGCCTTATAGTTTCTCTGGCTTCTTTCAAGTCCCAGCTAGAATTCCCATCTATACAGGCAGGCTTTCCCGATCCATTTTGATTCCACCGGGCTGTCCTTCTGTCAGTTATTTCCAGTTCATCTTCCATATAGCTTGTTTGTACATTGTTGTTTGCATGCTGTCTCTTCCATTTAGAATATGATGAGCTCCTTGAGAGAGGGGACTGTCTTTTACTTTTCTTTGTATTCCCTTCTTTTATCAGTGTGCCTCGAGTAAAATAGGTGTTGACTAGACATTTGTTGATAGACTATAATAAAACCTACTTCACAGGATTATTATATCAAAAGAGATAAACCGTATATGTAAAGTTTTCAAATGTTAAAGTCCTGTATTAATGTAAGCAAAATATTATTAGACAAACTATTCCTAAATATTGAGAAAGCATTCTACCGAATTTTTTTGAGGCAAATACAGACCTGATAGCTAAATTGTTGAAAGATAAAGTAAGGAAAAAGAACTATAGATCAATGTCAATAATTAATCCCAAATAAAAAATTTAAATAAGTTTCTGAAGAAAATATACAAATTTATCTGAAAGATTATTCACTCTGATCAAGTTGGATTTATACCAGTGATTCAAGTATCATTAGTTCCCCATTAGGAAAACAACATACTTATATGTTTTTAAATTCACATAATTATGTATTTAAAAATTTTAAGTTAAAAAATTCACAAGCACATGATTTTATCAATATGCATAGGAAAAGCCTTAAATCACAGGATTCATTTATACTAGAAAAAGAAAAAACTCCAAAAAACTTAGAAGGATTATTTATTTAATATTATAAAAAGCATCTATCTAATCTCAGTTATTATTTAATGGGAAAACATAGTTTTCTCAGCAAATATAGGTGTTAAGGATACCCCTTCCCTACAGTTTTTTGATACATTCTAGGAATGCAAACAGTAGCATTAAGGCAAGAGAAAGAAATTAAAGCCAGAAAAAACTGTCCCTGTTTCTGTATAATATGATTAGGGTATTAATAAAGGTACTGATTGAGACAATACCTTTAACAAAGTTACAAGCTACCAAATGAACTTATCGTATTTTATATCAAATTTGATATTTGATAGCATTTTCATGTAATAGCAAAATCCATCAGGCAATAACAGAAGTCTCATTCAAAATAATTATAAAATGTATAAGTATTCAGTTGTCAGTCTATCAAGGCACAATCAGTTGTGTATGTTTAGTTACAAAATGCTGCTTAAAGAAATAAGGAAGGTATTGCGGTAGATAGAGCACCGGCCCTGAAGTCAGGAGGACCTGAGTTCAAATCTAGTCTCAGATACTCTACACTTAGTAACTGTGTGACCCTGGCACACCCTGACACTTAATCCCAGTTGTCCATGTTCCCCCCCGCAAAAAATAGATAAGGAATTGTTTAAATAACTTAAGGAATATTCAATATCATGTCTGCTATGACAATTTAATAAAAATAATGTTACTAAAGTTAATATACCTATTTAAATTTGAAAGCATAAATTACTTAGAAAAAAATACTAGTTATTTGATAACAACTGTTGAGAAAACTGGAAAGCAGTCTGATAGAATTTAGATTTAAACCAGTGTGAGTGTCTTCCATTTGCCCAAGGAATCTACCACATTTTGCTGCAGCCTCATCCTGAGCCTTCCACCTCTTTCCCAGAACTGCCTGTCCCCTATCGAAAGACTGCTAAATACCACGCCTGGTACCTTATGTTTCCCCAAAGCAGCTACTTCCATCTGTACTAGCACAAGGCATCTTTCACCTCCTTCAGCCAGTTTAGTCTACCACCTGAGATATAGAGACTCCTCTAGTTCAAAGAACAACACCCCTCCCTTTAACTTCAGGCCACCCTCCATTCAATGATGAACACTCATAGCTTCAGATCCCAGAGCTTTCTCCTTCACTTCTTTCACATGATTGTGACCTTACTCCTTACCAAGGCTAAGCCCTCTATTTTTTCAAGTGATCCAATTTTGTTCCATCTTCTCCAACAGATGTCTCCTCTGTCATCCCCACTCTTTCACTTACTTTCAATCTCTGCCTCATATTGGCTCTCTAAAAAAATACAGGATTGAAAAATGGAGCTGAGTAGACAAGGAGAAATCAGAAATAATTTAATTCAATACTTCGATGTTTAGCAAATCCCTAAAGAGAAGTTACCCAGGAAAGAATTCCCTATTAGATAAGAATCACTGGAAAACATCAGACATCAAACTGTTTCACCACAAGTTCACGATATGTGATCTGAATATTAAAGATTATATTATTTAAAAATTAGAATAAAAGAAGATAAGGTACCTTTCATAACTGTTGTTAGGGGCTGAATTCTTAACCAGAAAAGGAAAATCAGTTAAAGAAGAAAAAATAATTTTACATGAAATTGAAATATTTTGCAGGAACAAAATTGATTCAGTTAGAATAAAAAGGAAAATATGTGAAAGGGGGCAGGGCAAGTCTTTTTTTAAATCAACTATCTGTACATGTTTGAAATCCAAGATATATAGACAACTAAAATATACTAAAGTGTACTGAAGGAAATAGAGTTGTGTTGTTCTTACAAACTATCTTTCTTTCTTCTCAGGTGAAGAATGAAGGGGATGATTTTGGTTGGGGAGTAGTGGTGAATTTCTCCAAGAAATCAAATGTTAAGGTAAAATGATTACCTTTGATTAGGAAAATAGGTGTATAAGTGACTAATCAAATATTTCAGGTATGAGATTTTCAGGGTCTCAGTTTTAAAAATCTGATCCATAGCCAATATTTTTAGAAGAAATATATTGTTGAAAATTTTAACATAAGGGATTTATTTTTTACCATATTAAATTTTGTGCCCATACATATGGCTTTTTGTTGTCTTGCAAAAAAATTGTGAAACTTGATGAAGTTTTTTATTTCTCTTAAACATGACTTTTCCCCTTCAATATATAGAATATTTTAATGGTTTTCACCAGATCTCCAGGTGAAAATTAGAATTGGAATATATTGTAAATGCTAGAAATGGCCAAGGGAAATCATTGGGAGGTCTGAATTCTTGCCTAAACTCTCTTAGTAATTTGAGTTGTAGAAAAAGAAAGAATATCTGGTCCTAACCATCTTTTAAGTCTTTGTGATATTTTAAAAATGAAACATTTTAAATACTCATATATAAAGCAGAAATTAATGTTGTGTCCTAAGAATGGTTATACCAAAAATGGATATTTATCTGTTTGTCTTCTTTGTAATTTCTTTATTTAAAAAAAAAAAGTTGATGAAATTTTAGTTTATAAGCCTCTATTTCACCTCCCTTCTCATTGAATGGAGGGAAAAAAAACCTCTTTATTACAAATATGTATAGTCAGAACTAATTATCCTGTTGGCCATGTCCAAAATGTATCTCCTAACATTTTGAATCCATACCCTCTATGAGGAAGTGGACAGCATGCTTCTTTATCAGTCCTCTGGTATGGTGGTTGGTCAGTACACTGATCAGAATTTCTCCTATAACTAGAGCTGGTTCCTTATAATTAAAATTTGAAACAGGTATTTGACCTGGCAACATTTAAATAGAATTTGAAATATTAGATAAAGAATTAATATCACATTTTCAGTTGCATCTTCATTCATAATTGATGTCCATGATCTCCCTATTATTTGTAGGCTGGGAGCCGGAACTGCCTCTGAAAACTACAAAATGGCGTGTCTCCTCAGCGGCTTCTAGCCCCCAGGGGAGGGAGCTGACGCATTCCCCAAATACAGGTCCCAAAGTCCATAGGACACTAACCTCTTACTTTGTCCTAGGCATGTCTATGTTGATAATTCTGGAGTCGCCACAGCTGCTGGTGTTCTGGGGTTCCTCCAGCTGGCTGCTGGCCCTGCCGCCCTGGGGCTAAAACCTCGGCTCACACGGACCTGGGCTCCTCTCGGCTGTGCTTCCTGCGCTCTGCGCGTTGAGCGCTGCCGGCTCCCAGACCTCTGCGCTGGTCCTTCCTGCAGGGCTGCTGGGCTGTCCTCAGCAGGAGGTTAGCTTCTCTGTGTCGTTCTGTGGGTGCTGGGGCTCCAGAAGTTGTTCAGAGTCCCCTTTTACATAGTTTGGGGGGAATACTTCTAGATGGGACATCTGTCCTTGTCTTCCATTCTTCGGAAGCTGTCCTGTCTCACAATTTTAAAGAAGTGAGGGTTCTTAGTTGCTGCTTAGGACAACTTTCTGAGACCTAAAATGTTAAGTAACTTACCAAGAAGGTAAGGTAAATGACAGGGTCAAAATCTGAACCCCAGTACCCACATTCTAAATTTAATTCTTGGGGTGGCCAGGTGGCCCAGTGAATAGAACACCAGCCCAGTAGTCAGGAGGACGTGAGTTAAAATCTGGCCTCAGACACTTAACACTTAACACTAGCAGTGTGACTTTGGGCAAGTCACTTAACCCCAATTGCCTTGCCTTCGCCCCTCCAAAAAGCAATAAACAAACAAACAAACAAACAAATAAATAAATAAATGAAGTCAATGCTGCTTCTTCTGCTCTCTGCTATTAAAATAGTTTGAACAAGCATAAGTCATACCACATACTCTGAAGAGGTCAGACACAGAAAGGAAGGTGTCATATACACCAAAATGTTTATAGATATATGTTTTGTCAGAACAAAAAATGAAAAGTAATTATAATAACAACAACAATTGGCACTTACTAAGTGTTTACTATGTACTAGGTACTATGTGAAGCACTTTGAAAACATATCAGTTGATCCTCACAACAACTCTATGAGAGAAGGACTATTATTATCCCCATTTTACAGTTAAGGAAACTGAGGCAAACTGGTTAAGAGACTTACATAAGGTCATATAACTACTAAGTTAAATCTAAAGCCAGATTTGAACTTAGGTCTTTCTGACTCCAGGCCCAGCACTCCAACCACTGCACCACCAGATGCCTCAGAGAGGGGAATGGCTTCCAGAAACAGAGCGATGATAGGAACATTGCACTCTTCTTCTGCCAGATGTCATCCAGAGCATTGTGTTCAGTCTGGGCATCACAGTTTGGAAAGGACACTGTCCAAAGCAAGGCAACCAGGATGACGAAGGCTGTGAGCCATATCCTATCAGGATTCACTGAAGGAAGTGGGAGAGTTTAAGCTAGAGAAGAAGAGATGGGGAGCTCATGATAGTAACTCTAAGTGTTTGAAGGGATATCACGTTGGAAGAGAGATGTAGACAATGGCTTGCTGGTGTTGCCTGTGGCTAAATGTCCGTTTGCACAACGCGTTCCTCATTGTGGCGACTGATTATTCAATGCTCTGTAGCTGCATGAGCAGTAGAGGTAGTGAAAGCTTGAAAGTAGATACTACTCTTCTGGCTTCCAGCTTCAAGAAATGAGACAAACTCTCTTCAGGTGTCTGAAGGGAGAGAAAGGCTCCAGCAAAGAGCCAACATGTGGAGGATCCAGTATTGTCTCCTTCCTACCAGCTTACTACACCAGAGATCTTAGGGAATTTCCTCTTTGGATGAGATCTGAGACTCTCTCTCATGGTTGAGCTGAGTTCTCTCACTCTCAGTGAGAAAATTCATTCATTCTGTATATTGTCTGGTATGTATTCTCATATGTATACTTGTTCTGATTTCTGTTCCCTATCAGTTAAAATAAATGGTTTTATTCATTATTCACTAAGTGTATTTATTGTGGAACTGACATTTGGTGGATAGGGAGTCAAGCCTGGATATATAACTTTGGGCATTCCTTTCCTGTCAAGTGTTAATGATCAAGAACAAAGCTGGAATCTAAAAAAGTATTTCCTCTAGACTAACTATTTCAGGGAGCAGGAAAATATAATCACTTCTAACCCAGGACCCCCTCTCTCTGTGGAGAACAGAGGCTCCAGCCTCTAGTCCCAACCTCCTGCTTCCCCTCTTGATAGATAGGAATCAAAGTCTCCATTCTCCCCACTCTTCCTCAGTGGGGAGAAGAGACACACTGTCTCTGTACACACACACACACACACACACACACACACACACAAACACATATATATTTATGTATGTGTGCACATATATGTATATATGTGTGTGTGTGTGTGTATACACACATGTAGGCTCCCTGCCAATCACATCTAGATGGACCCATGTGAACACATATAACTTACATAAACACATGCCTCAAATCCTATTCTGATAAATGTTTAACAACCGGCTCTTCAGGGAGGAATAGAACTATGCACAACACACCTTTAAGTTTAATCTGCATTATTAACATTTTCTCCATCACTTTCTTGTGTACACAAATCAACAACAACATTCAAGACTGCTGATTTCCAAAGTGTAATTACTTACATTAAAAATTTAACAATTGGCTCTTAACTTATTTGGGCTGGTTCCAAGACACCTCTAAATTTGTTCCACTTGGCCCTGGTGAATAGAACAAGGGGCACTGGGCAGATGATACAAAAAAAAAGCACATTTAGAATTACTGTCAGGAAAAGCTTTCAAACCATTAGGAGTCTCAAAAGTATAATGGGCTGCTTTGAGAGAAGAGACTTCCATGCAAGTCTTCCATCAAGTATGTCACAAGAAGAGAGTGGGTCTACCTTTTAGTAATTAATATTTATGATTGTTTTGCCCTATTTCTCTAGAGTATTTTGTAGTCATGTTTCTTCTCTACAGAGTATTTTGTAGTTGTATTCATGTACTCCTTATGTCTTTGTTCACATAGGTAGACTTTCAGATGTTTTATAAATTCTGCAGATATTTTGAATAGACCTTTATTTCCCAATTCTTCCTGTTGAGTTTCTCGGTAATATTTACAGAAATCATGATGATTTATGTGGATTTATTTTATATCCTGCAATACTGTGTAAATTATTATTTCAATTAATTTTTAGTTGACTCATTAGGGTTCTCTTCTCTAAGAAAAACATCATCTCACCTGCAAAAGTGACAATTTTGTTTCATAAATGGCAGCTAGGGGGCTCCGGGGATAGAGCAATGGGCCTGGAGTCAAGAAGACCTGAGTTCAAATATGGCCTCAGATACTTACTAGCTGTGTGACCCTGGACAAGTCTCTTAACTTTGCTTGCCTCAGTTTCCTCATCTGTAAAATGAGCTCGAAAAGGAACTGGCAAATCGCTTCAGTATGGTCAAGAAAATCACAGATGGGGCCACAGAGAGTCCGATATAGGTGACACAACTAAGCAACAACAAAAATTTGCCTTTGCTTGTTTACTTAATTTCTTTTTCTCTGTAGAAGCTAGCATTTCTAGGACTGTAGCAAATAATAGTGATGATAATAATGGTTATCTTTACTTTGTCCCTGATTTTATTGGAATGGCCTCTAGCTTATTTCCATTAGATATAACACTGGTTCTTGGTTCTGAATAGAAACTAATTACCATATTGAGGAAAGATATAAAAATTCCTATGATATTTAGTGGTATGTTTCTTTTTAAAGCAGAAATGAATGTTGAATTTTCTCAAAAGTATCTTCTGCATCTATTGATACATTCATGTTATTTATATTTTCATTATTGACATAATCTATTGTGCTTATAGTTTACATAGAAATTTAGTTTTATTTTTAAGTATTACAAACCCTGCACTCCTAGTATAATTATATAATTGCAGTACATAATATCATGAAGGAAATTTGGTAGGATTTTTTTATTCCCTATTTCTGCATATAGATCAGGTAATATGGCAATTAATTGTTCTTTGAATCATTGAGAGAATTTGCTCGTAAATTCATCTGAGGCTGAGGTCTCAATAACAGGGCCAGAGGGTACTGAGGATACCGATGATTTGTGAGCACCAAAACTGATGCAGTCTCCCAGGATGATGAATTTCCTGATGATGAGGTTTCCTAGAGATGTTGTGGAATCCAGTCAAAGGAGTACAAGTTAGTGGCAAATCACCTGGATAGTATTTAATATGTCACCAAGAAAAAACAATTATCAAAGCAGAAATTCTAGATTAGTCTAAGTTTTCTGCAAGTGCTCATTTAAAAACAAAATGTACAGTTTCAAAAGTTAATCAATAATCAACTACAATAGTTAATAATTAATTTAACAATCATATGAAAACCAGTGGTGTAATGTATACAAATTTGACTATTAAAATTAAATTGTTTTTCTAGTAGGCAATTAGAATATGAGATGAATATGAGATGAATGGGTAAAATTATTGAAGTTCAAGAGGAAAAAAAATAGGGAAAGGTTTGGGGATTTTCCCCCCTAAGGAGAAACAAAATGAAACCCCAAGAGGCAGTTTTCTTACATGTAAGAAGTTAATAGTTCTACCATGAGGAAATAGTTAAGTATTAATATCCCTGCCATAGGTAGTCATCAATCAATCAATAAATCAAAGTGTTTCTCACATGACAACTATGTGCTCCCCACCATGCTAAGTGTCAGGGATACAAATACAAATGGGAAGAATGAGTCAATCCCTACTCTCGTCCTTATAGATTTGTTCCTAGAAAAAGCACAGTGCTCTCATTTGGCATGATGTAGATTGAGTCTGATTCTCCCCTAGAAACACTGTTATAGCAAGAGGTGAAGCTGTAACTGAGGATCTATGGGCAAGTTTTTACATAATTAACCACAAATAATATACTTACTCAACAATAACTAACGTATGGTAAAGGTTTTCTAAAATGTGTCTAAATCATATAGGACAATACAGCAACTGATCACATAGAATTTTATTTAATATGATGCAATATTAATCTACTAGGTGGCACAATGGATAGGGTGCCAGGTCTGTAGTCGGGAAGACTCATCTTCCTGAATTCAAATCTGGCATCAGATACTTACTAGTTGTGTGACCCTGGGCAAGTCATTTAATACTGTTTGCCTCAGTTCCTCATCTGTAAAATGAGTTGGAAAGAAAGGGAAATGGCGAATCACTCAAGCATCTCTGCCAAGAAAACCCCAAGTATGGGGTCATGAAGAGTCAGACACAATTGAAATGAATGAACAACAACATTAACCTATTGCACTTACAGTAATAATATTTTTTATTTACTCCTGTTACTATTGCTATCATGTTTACTTATTTTATGCTTTTGTTATGAACATTAAATTAAGTAGACATGGTTAGAACAATTTAAATGGAAAGAACAATAAAACAAAACTAAATGTAATGTAATTATAATGACCACGAACAGCCCCAGGGAAGAGTTGGGAAATTGTACTTTTCTCCTCTCATTGAAGAAATGTGTGGGGGGGTGAGTTGGGGAGGGGTACGCATGGGAAATAGTATATGTGCTATCAGAAACAGTTGATATATTGGCTTGTTTTCCTGCAGTGCTTTCTAAAATTTATCTTGTTTAATCTTTGTTATAAGGGAGTGGCTCACTGAATACAAGAGGGGAGGAGGGATTTGTTTGGAAATGAATGTGATATAAAAACAAAAGACATCACTAAAAGTAAAATAAAAAATTTTAAAGACCATTAAGCTGAACAAAACCAAAGAAAAAAACCACAATATACATGTAGCAATGACTACTTCAATATAAATGGAAAGAACAATAAAACAAAACTGAAGGCTGTGTGATTATAATGACCAAGCTTGGCGCCAGAAATAAAAAAAAAAAGTTGAGCAAATGTAACTCCCTCCCCTCATTGCAGAAGTGGGGGCTATGGGTATGGGATATTTTATATGCTATCAGATGTGGTCAATATGTTGGTTGGTTTTGCTAATTTTTCCCCCTTTTCTTTGTAAATCCTTGTTATAAAGGAAACGTTGCTAGGTGGGATGGATTACAGGACAGGGATATATTCAGATGAAAATGTGATTTTAAAAACAAAAAAGCATAAATGAAGAAATTACTGGCAGTGGGAGGGGAGAAGTGTGGTCTGGACAGCAGAACTTTTGTTGAGTCTCGATGGCTTTTTAAGATGCTGATTCAAAAATGGACTTTTGATTACCCAGTTTCTCTCATTGTAAATTTCCCTGTTATGACATAGGCATTAGAGATCAAACCATTGGCTGTTCTGCTGCGTCTGCAATTGGAATCTAGTTCCTCAAAACTGGCAGGGTGACATCAGCGTCTGTTTGCTTTCCTGTTGTTTGCCATCAGGAATGGCAATGAAAGATAGAATGGCTAATAACTGCCAGGGTGCCATAAATGCACATTTCTGTAAGTTGAGCCTGCTCCCACTGCTTTCATTTTACAAACAAAACAGATGGAACTGCAAATTTCCTTCCACAACTTAAAATAAAGCATGTAGTTGAATGAATGGAGTGTGTTGGATGACACAATGTGCTCAACTTCACAAATCACTTTTCTACGCCAATTCCCAAATTTAACAACTGGATTTGAAAAACAGGCTAATAGACTTTGGAGCTTGAAGGTATCGTGAAGGTCATTGGGCTGTTCATATTTCACAGATGAAAGTAAGGCTAAAAGAAATTAAGTGACTTGCCTTGGGTGAGCAACCCAGACATGATGTGTCACCCAAGGGGTGCAGTTAGGTGGTGTCATAGGTCACAGAGCCCTAGGCTTGGAATCAGGAAGATCAGAGTTAAAATTTGGCCTCAGATACTTACTAGCTGTGAGATCTTGGGCAAGTCACTTAACCTGTTTGCCTCAGTTTCCTCATCTATAAAATGGGGATAATAATAACACTCTTATGTTAATATATGGTATGATATTAATATAATGATAATAATAACTCTCATGATTTTTCTGAGGATCAAATGATTGTAAAGAGCTTACCACATTACTTGGCACATAGTATGTGCTGTTATAACTGATGCCTGTTATTGTTATTACTACAGTGGAAAGAACCCTAGCTCTGGAGTTGGAAGGCCTGGGTCCAGATTCTGTCTCTACAGCTTATGATCTGTGAGACCTTGGATGAGTCACAACTTCCTTGGACCCCAGAACTCATATTGCCTCTGAGAGCCCTTCCAGCTCTGGCAGCAAGATTCAGATTCTTCTTTAGTGATTTGTGGGTTGATGCCAGTTATGAAGCATTCTATTAAACATATAATAAGTTGATTTAAAATCCTTGACGTACTTCTCCATTAGATGCCACAGGGTGCTGAATTCTAGCTCTTGCAAAAACAAGAAATTTTCAGGTAAGTAGAAAATTTCAGATGTGGGACACTTCCTTCAAAACCACTGGAAAAAAAAAACCTAGTCTTGTCTTATTTGTATAATAAAGGCAGTAAAGTTACTTTTAAAATGTGTATTATAATAGAATCAACAATAATAACAGTTATCATTTATGTAGTTATTTAATATTTGCAAAACACTTTGCAAATTTTATCCTATGTTTTCTTCACAGCAATCCTGGGACAGAAGTGCTAGGATTATCTCCATTTTACAGATGAGGAAATTGACACAGAACATAGTTAAATGGATTTCCCAGAACCAGATAGCCCCTAAGCATCTGAGGCTGGATTTGAGCTCATATCATCCTGACTCCAAGTCCAGTACTCTGTCCACTGCATCAGTCAGCTACCTTTAATATCACAAAACCATAAATTTTTAGAGCTAGAAGATGCTTTGCTTTAACAAAGCACAGGCGAAAATCCTGTTCCATGTTTTTCCAAATGTATGAAATACTTGGTTAATCCCATCCATGTACAATTAATCCCTAGTGCCATGCTTGTTTGACAGTGAGATGCTTTGTTTAAAAAGACCAAATGCTTTGTTAAAAAAAGACCAAATTACACTGGGGGGAGGGGAGAAGGACAGGAAGAAGTAGAGAAAAAATGTTGTTGTTGTTGTTGTTTTTCATTACCCAGGAAATGGACAGATACTGCCATCTGGGGGAAGTTGCTTCTGTAGAAGAAGACCAAGATTATTTGTCAGTTGAATGAATTGGTTTCATTTTCCTTGTCATATCCACACAGGAAGAATACTTCTTAAATCTGCCCATGAGGTTATAAGAAATTCCAGATGTCTCAACAATTGCTGCAAATAGTGATACACACTTTATAGAATTTCTTTTGAGAGGGGAAAAGAGGGGGCAGGACATTTTGATCATTTAAAATGTAGCCATTTTCCGTTTCCTGCATGCTATATCACTAACATTATACATTAGCTACAAAAATAATGTAAGAAAATGCAGATTATCTACATGGCATTTTGAGAAAAAAAATGGGAATGGGATATACAGTTTTCAGTAAGATGAGAAAAAAAATTTTAAAGCATTTTTATTCAAATTCCTTTGACCTTATTCTTAAATCAAGATCCATGAGTATTCACACTGACATGAAAATTACATGTATTAGTACATAAACATTAGAACTCTCAAAACCTAGGATAAAGTGATGCATTTAACCTAGATAACATAGAAGTTATTTAGGGAAGAGTGAAATCTAGACCTCTGATTCTTTCATTCCTCTCCAGGCTGCCCTCTTACCACACCCACACCAAGACTCCTTTACCCTAAGTTCACTTAGCACCTGGACTTCTCACGTTGGAATTGCCCTTTGCCCCTGTGGCCCTTCCCTCTGATTGACTGGTTTCTTTCAGTCTTCTTAAGGAGGACATGCAGACTAGCCTTGCCTTCATTTCTTTTCAGACTGCACTCCAGCCTCTCTGGAATTTCACTAAAATGTTCCCTGGTCTTATAGGTACCTTCATCTCCCCCACCCCTTTTCAGCTTCTTTTTTCATCTGTCTTCCTCCATTAGAATATAATCTCTTTGAGGGGAAGGACTGTCTTTATTTCTACTTAAATCTGAAGTTTTAGTAAATGTATGTTGATTTTATTGTGATTCCACTGGTGTAAAGAATTTCTGGTGTAGAAATTCTCTCCACTGATCAATTTGTCCGTAATTAATCACCTTAGAGAGCTGAATTTGACACTTAGAGGTTAAGTGACTTGCCCATGGCCATGCAGCTAGTATGTGTCAAAAATCAGGATTTGAACACAGATCTCCCTGATTCCAAGCCAATCTTGCTGCTGTTTTGGCTTTTATCATTTTTTTAAGAATTAAAAACAGCCATCCCCACCCCCCTCCACCTTTGGGACAGTTTAGTTCCTTTTAATTCTCCAGTCCTGGTTTTTCTTTTGTAACAGATATTATTACCTGCAACAAAATTCTGATTCAAAGACTTTCCTCTTAAAAATAACAAGTTGAATTATTATTGAAATGTCTAAACAACAAGCTTTCCAGGTGGTTTAAGAAGACCAGGGCTTATTAGTAGAATCACAATCAATTAAAGATGAGGATCTCTGGTAATAGATTAACTACAGTAAGAAACACATCCCAGTGACAGTTCCTGAGTGGTACTGAAACCTCATCAGAAAGTCAAAGTTCATGTTGAAGGGAAGTCCTGAAACTTGAGGCAAACCCAGCCCAGGTGGAGAAGGAATCTCTAGTCTGAAAAGGTAAGTAATATGCAATAAAACTCAGAGCATTCAATACTTGAGCTTAAAGACGTATGATAAGATTGGGGTAAAGTAGAAAAAATATGCCTCCCTACCCACTCCAATGTGGTAGTTATTGCTGGGTGCTCTGGCTTCAGCTCGGCAGAGCCAACCATTAGGGTTGGTTGGTTTGATTTTTCCTATAATGGCCAAAACCTGTCTGATACAACAGGATCTGGTGAATGTGGTATAAAAAGACCAAAGAAAGAATGGCAGGAAGGTAGAATCAGTAGAAACTGGGAGGAGGGAATGTTTCTATGAACATAGAGAATAACAGAATCTGAAATTTATTAGCAAAATTACAAGGAATTGATCGTTTCTGGAATCAACAGAAGATATACTTTAAGTCAGTAGTACAACATTACCATTTGATATTGAGTCAATAAACAACATTTATTAAAAATCTGCTACAGTCAGGCCCTGTGCCATGATAATTGCTAAAATGGAAAAAGGGGCCCATGCCCCGCATGAAATTTTTACTACAGTTCATTCACAGTGTATGTTAAATAGAATCATCCTAGATTCTAATTGGTGATAGATAGATTCTGATTGTGCCTCTTCTCTGCAGGTGCTATAAGGGGCAAAAATCTAATTACTACTTTAAAACAAAATAATTAAATTCCTGATTCCAGTTTAGCTGAAAGTTTCAAAATAAAATGAGATTCTTTTAAAATCCTAAAACTAACACTTTGTAATCCTGGAATATTTACATATTTCATATTTTATTTAAATTTACTCTGAGTAGAAGCAGCAAATAAGAATGGCCTTGGCTGTTTTCATTAGAATACTCCCTGGCTAGAAAGTTCTTTGGTAAACAGAACCAGAAGTTGCTTTTAAAACATTCATGTTTCTTAGAAGGAAAAATTCAGGAAGTTAGAAGAATGATTTTTTGCAGATGCCACTGCAGCTTTGAGCTCCCTCCTCCTCCTCTTCCTCCACCTCCCCTTCTCTTTTTCTTTCTGTCTCTAGTCTGTTTCATTGTCTCTGTATCTTTCTCTTCCTCTCCCTGCCTCTCTGCCACTTCTTTTTCCTCTTCTTAGGTTTCTCTTTCTCCCCCTCCCTCTCCTTCTTCTCTCCTCCTTCTCCTTACTGTTCTCTCTCTGTCTATCTCTGTCTCTGTCTGTCTCTGTCTCTCTGTCTTGCTTTCTCTCTCTCCCTACAATTTCTTTGGGTGCCCTCCCCAAAGAAAAATGTATTATTTTCTCATTCTGCATTTTTCTTGTTCTACATAGCCTACTTCTTTCTCCATCTTTGAAGTGCAATTATTTCTCTTGAGACTCTGATTAGGGTGGGTGGAAGGTGAAGTAGGAAACCATGTTTCTTCCCATCCCTCCCATCTTTGGTTTCTCTGTGCATCGAAGTGGCTGCTGGCAATAGTGGAAGTAGCCAAGTCCAACAAACCTATGTGGAATTCTTCGATTAGGAAGCCTTACTTAGCCAAATACTTTTAACCAGGCATTTGGCCTAGTTATACTGGTCAGACATCACATGTACTCTGCCTCTATTTCCCCAGGGTGTTGGATAAAGGCTTATTATGTCAGGTAGTGTTGAGATGATCATCAACCTGGCCCTCTTTGGTGGGACCCAGAGCGGGAAGAGCTCTGCTGGCAACAGTTTGCTGGGCAGCATGGATTTTCCCAGCCGTTTGGCTCCATGTTCTTTGACCAAGGACTGCAGCCTGGGTCGAAGCTGCCAAATCCCCCACTTCATGAGGCGTGCTGGGCAAGAAGTGACTCTGCAGATCCAAGTATTAGACACTCCAGGCTATCCCCACAGCAGCCTGAGCCAGGAGCAGGTGAAACAGGATGTGAAGGAGGCCCTGGCCAGGCATTTTGGACAAGATGGTCTCCACCTTGCCCTACTGGTCCTGAGAGCTGATGTGCCCCTCAATGGAGAGGGAGAAAATTCTTCTATCCAGCTTATTCAGGTAAAATAAAGGGATAAATACATATACACCAATATTCTAGCTTTTAGAACAGCCCTCCCTAAGGGGAGGGAAATGATGACAATTATCATTAATAACTAATATGTATATAGTGGTTTATGGGTTGCTAAGTCCTTTTCATGTATTATCTCATTTGATCCTCATAATTCTGTGAGGTTGGTGCTGTTAATATTCCCATTTTACAGAGGAAGAAACTGAGGCTGACAGGTTAGTTGACTTGAACATGGTCACATAGCTAAATAAGTGTCTGAGGTAGAATTAGGACTCAGACATTACAAGCCTTTGGAAATTTATTATAAAATGCATTTATTTATGCTCCACAAAGTCCTTAATTGTTTGATTACTATACTGGACATATTTGCTATCTATTTAACCTTGTTTGCTTTTTGCAGCCTCTTTGGGGGAAGATTGGAATGGAATTCTATTCCATTCCCAGGTAGATTTTAAAAGGAAACACTAATACTACCCATCATTTTCCAGGTATTCACTAATAAACTGGTAGAAAGATGTGGACATTATGTTGCCAATGAGAGGTGTGTTGGAACATCTCATTAGAAACCAAAAACCTTGGGTCATACGTGCTAGGTTTTATAAATATACAAATGAGAAAGTCTTTGTCCTCTGGGAAAGGGGAAACGTGTGTTATTGCATACCTACTCTGTGCCCGATGCTGTACTAAGAGATTTACAAATATTGTCTCATTTGGTCTTCATAACAACCCTGGGAGAATATGTTACACCTTCAGGGGAAGCTGAGGCAGATAGGGGTTGAGTGACCTGCCTAGAGTCCTACAGTTAGTAAGTACCCAGAGCCACAAATGGTCTACTTGATTCCCAGACCCAGTGCTTTATTTACTGCACACCACCTCACTATCACTGTAAGCTTCCATTCTATCTAGGGGTTACAACATGTTCACTGATAAATAAATACAGCGCGCGTGCGCGCGCGCGCGCGCGCGCACACACACACACACACACACACGATAAATACCAAAATGGGAGCAGGAGAGATGAACATCCCAATGAATTGGGAAAGGGTATGGTATTTAATCACTACCTAGAGTGAAACCAAGTAATTTGAAGTATAGAATTGGGAAAGAGAGGGTAGGTCACAAAAGATGCCCTCCATTTTTTTTTTTTGGTGAAATATGAATTCAGATCCTTTGAAAAAAACAACAATCTAATCAAACCAAATTGACAGTATGTACAATAAGCCACAGGCCTCTATCTAAAGAAAGTAAAGGGTGCATTTGATCAACTCTTCTCCACGTCAGACTTGGTCATTAAAATTTCAGTGTTCAGTTTTCCTTTAGGTTCTTTCTGTTTATACTGTTGGAGTCCTTGGGCATATTATTTTATTGGCTACCCTCTACATCAGTTCATATATATCTTCCAATGTTTTTCTGAATTTTTCATGTTCATTGTATCTTGTGGTTCAATAATAGTCAAATACATGTGTATACACTAATTTGTTTAGACACTCCCCCAATCAGTGGGGGCTTTGTTTCCAGTTTTTTCTTAGTACAAAAAAAAAAATGCTAAGCAAGTCATTAAATGTCTTTGGGCCTCATTTTCTCTCAGAACTGTGAACATTTTTTTTTGTGAGCAGAACAGGTTTTTTTTTTTTTGCATAATCCTCTTTATTATTTTTCTTTGTATATTGAAATGTTTATATTTGAAACTGATTTTACATCTATTTAAAGCCATCAGCAAGCATTATAGGTAATGGGGATAAGCTAGAAGCATTTCCAATAAAATCAGCAGTGAAACAAGGATGTTCATTATCACCCCTCTTATTCAATCTGGTACTAGAAATGTAAGCAGTAGCAATTAGAGAAGAATAAGAAATCAAATGAATCAAATTAGGCAAAGAAGAGACCAAGCTATTACTTTTTGCAGATGATATGATGATATACTTAGAGAATCAAGTAAAAAAACTACTTGAGACATTAAATAAATTTGTCAAAGTTGCAGGATATAAAATAAACCCACGTAAATCCTCGGCATTCCTGTATATTTCTAGTGAAATTCAAGAGCAAGAGATAGAAAGAGAAATCCCATTTAAAGTTACTGTAGACATTATAAAATATTTGGGAATCTACCTACCAAAAAAAGCCCAGGAACTATATGAACACAACTACAAAACACTTTTCACACAAATAACTAATCTAACTAATTAGAAAAACATTAATTGCTCATGGCTGGGTCGAGCTAATATAATAAAAATGACAATTTTACCAAAATTAAATTATATATTTAGTGCCATATCAGTGTACCAAAAATTACTTTATAGAGCTAGAAAAAATAGTAATAAAATGCATTTGGAAGAACAAAAGGTTCAGAATATCAAGGGAATTATGAAAAGAAATGCTAGGGAAAGTGGTCTAGTCATACCAGATTATAATCTGTGTTATAAAGCCCAGTCATCAAAACTACTTGGTACTGGTTGAGGAACAGATCAATGGAACAGATAGAGTACTTGAGACACAGAAGTCAATGACTATAGTAATCTACTGTTTGATAAACCCAAAGACCCCAGTTTTTGGGATAAGAACTCATTATTTGACAAAAACTATTGGGAAAATTGAAATATAGTATGGCAGAAACCGGGCATAGACCATTATCTAGCACCATACACCAAAATCAAATCTAAATGGGTGCATGATCTGGGTATAAAGGCTAATACTGTAAGCAATCTGGGAAAGCAAGGAATAGTTTACCTGTCAGATTTGTGGAGAGGGGAAGACTTTATGACCAAACAAGAATTAGAGAGCATTATAAAATGCAAAATGGATAATTACATTAAATTGAAAAGTTTCTATACAAACAAAGCCAAGGTATCCAAGATTAGGAGGGAAATGGAAAATTGGGAAAGAATTTTTACAACCAATGTCTCTGATAAAGGCCTCATTTCTAAAATATACAGAGAATTGAGTCAAATATATAAGAATACAAGTCATTCCCCAATTGATAAATGGTCAAAGGATATGAACAGGCAGTTTAAAGAGGAAGAAATTAAAGATATCTATAAGCATGTGAAAAAATGGTCTAAATCACTATTGATTAGAGAAACTCAAAACAACTCTGAGGTACCACATCTCACAGGTCAGATTGGCTAAGATGACAAAACAGGAAGATAACAAATGCTGGAAAGGATATGGAAAAATTGGAACACTAATGCATTGCTGGTGGAGTTGTGAACTTGTCCAACCATTCTGGAGAGCAATCTGGAATTATGCCCAAAGGGTTATAAATAATTTCATAACCTTTGACCCAGCAATACCACTTCTAGTGTAGAGATCATAGAAGTAGGAGGAAGACCCATATGTACAAAAATATTTATAGCAGCTTTTTTGTGGTGGCAAAGAATTGGAAATTAAGGGGATGCCCATCAACTGGGGAATGGCTGAACAAGTTGTGGTATATGAATGTAATGGAATACTATTTTGCTATAAGAAATGAGGAGTATATGGACTTCATATTTAGCTGGAGAGGCTTATATGAACTGATGCTGAGTGAGAAGAGTAGAACCAGGAGAAGTCTGTACACAATTCCAGACACAACATATGCATGATGACCAACTTTGATAGACTGTACTCTTCTCAGCAATGCAGGGTTATAAGTCAACTCCAAAAGACTCATGGTGGAGAGAGATGTCAATGTCCAGAGAAAGAACTGAGTTTGAATCCAGATTGAAGCAAACTACTTGCTCCTTTTCTGTTTCTTGTTTGGTTTTGTTTCCTCTTTCCCATTGTTCATTCCATCTGATACAATCCTTCTTTATAACCTGACTAATGCCTAATGTGAAAATATTTGTAGATCTTATACTTGATTGTATGCCACCATGGAAGGGAGGGAAGAGGGGAGAGAAATTTTGAAACTCAAGGAATTGTGGAAATTAATCTTGTAAACTAAAAGTAAACAAACAAATTAATAAAGACCAATCAATTTTTAAAAAAAGAAAATGATTTTAAATTTTAGTGAAAAAGAAAAAAAAATTAAATCAAAGTAAGACCTTTCTCTGGGGGAAGTATGGAGAAGAAAGATAGGGATAGACCTCGGGAAAATGGTAATATGCTCTGCTCCCATCTTTCCATAGGAAAAATCAGATTAATAATAGCATTTATATAGCACTTTAAGGTCTTCAAAGGACTGCACATATTATCCCATTTGGTAAGCACCACAAATAGTTGCTGTTATCAGAGAAGCAAACTGAGGCTGAGAGAAGTTAAATGAGGGTCTTACAGATGATTAGTGTCTGAGGCAGGCTTCGAACTCAAATCATCTTGACTCCAAGTCCTACATTACATCCACTGTGCCTCCTAGCTACCTCAGGTTAAAATAATTATCAAGGGAAGCTGTGAAGAAGAATGCAAATTTTACAGAACAAATGGACAAGGATTTGTTCTATAAAATTTGGATTCAGTCAAAAGGTCAGACTTAAGGACCTAGAAGACCACATGTGGCCTTAAGGCCACAGGTACACCATCTCTGGGTTATACAGACTCAGAACTGGAAGGGACCTCATTCAGGACATGTAGTCCAAACTGTATCCAGACAGGAATTCCCTTTATAAATAGCCCAGTAAGTGTTTTTCCATTCTCCATTTTAAGATCTTTAGTAATAGAAAGCCTACTAACTCCTGAGAGAACCCAGTCTCCTTTGGGTTGTTTTAAAATTTTTTTCAATTAAAAGGTATTTATTTTCTCTCCCTCTCATGCCCCAATTTAAAAGAAAAGAAAAAATCCCTCTAGCAAATATTCTTAGTCAAGCAAAATAAATTCCTACACTGACCATGTCCAAAAAACGTAGGTCTCATTCTCATCTTGAATCATTCACTTTTAAGTCAGGAAGTGGCTAGCATAATGGGAAAACAGGCACATTAAAGTGTTGCTGATGGAACTGTGGATTGGTACAAGCATTCTGGAAAACAATTTGGAATTGTAAAAGCCTGTTACAATAATTAGCTCATTTCAAGCCTATGGGAAAATACATTGGCCCTAAAGTTCACTTGGTTCCTTTCTCTTTGGCTTCATGGAATTTATTTTATATGAAAAACTCATAGTTCAGTCGTAATTGCTCTGAGCCCCCAGTTAGGAAAATTCCTAACACTTATGCAAAGGCTGGACATTCTGTCTAATCATATATTTATATCTATTTTAGTTCACCCTTGTCCTCCTTATAGTTGAGGTGAAATTCAATTTACTGGAAACAGCAGATTATATTATATTTTATATCATATTTATGCTACATTTTAGTGTCCATGGATAGACAGGCATCAGGAAGGGAAGTGGATGATGTTCTGTTTGCTTAGGTCCTTCTCCCTGAGATGCCTATGGAGACAATGACCATCCTCAGAATCTTCCTTCTCTTCCAAAGTTCATTGTTCTCTTTGATCAAACTCCTCTCCAGTTCTGAGATAGATTTTCCTTTTATACAAATTGCTTAGAATGTAACCTGGTCTCTTCTATGATGGTTTTCATTGATCCAAAGTGATATACAGGCTCTGTTCATACTGGTTTGATTGTTTGATTCATTCAGAAAGTATTCTCCCCTGCTCAAGGCACCAGAGTCAAATGACAGTGGTTTCAAGTCCTCCTTTACAGAACTATGTCCAAAAAGTCCCGGCTGGTAACCTTTGCATGCCCTTTGACTATAATGTATCCCTACTAGGTCTATACATCAGTTTCATGAAGAATAGCTCTAATTGTTAGGACGTTTTTCCTAACACTGCACTGTGATTTCCCTCTCTAACTTCTTCCCCTTACTACTAGTTTTGCCTTCTGTGAAAAGAATAAGGAATCAAATCCTTCTTCCACTTGATAGTGCTTCAAATACTTAAAGACAATATTTCTTGAAGACAAAAATTTCAGTGTTCTGTTCTTCTGACTAAACATCTCCAATACCTTTAAGTGATTGTCATATAGTATAGTCTCCAATTTCTCACCATCCTGGTCACCTTCTTCTGGATAACCTCCAGTACAGTAGCATGGCACACAGACCTATATCCATCATCCCGTTTTTGATTCAGCCAGGTATGCATAGCAGAACTATGGCTTCCATCATTCTGGACATTATGACTCTCCTTAGACAGCCTAAGACCATGCCAACTGTAATATAGGAAGTAGGGGAAATGCTGTTGCCTTAGTTATGAGAGTGGGACAATCTTTAGAGGCAGATGGCAGGTCCAGCAGCAGGTTCATCATAGCCAAGGCTTTTACAGAAAGTTTCTATCAATTTTTTACAGTTTGGACTTTTGTAGTAATTTTTTTTCCTGAAAGTGCTGCAGATATTAGTGACTGCTGTCTGGATAGGCTTATTAACTCTGAGCAGCCAGGGAGAATCTGAACATTTGTCAGGATAGAGTACTGTTCAGACATAGCTAGGCTGCTACTAATGTTCTTTGGCTACAGAGGGCTATGGTACATTTTTTTGTCCTTTAGAAGGTAGATAGGAGGTGCATTTCAGAGTGTATTTCAGCTACTCTATAATTAGGAAAAGAAAACAGGCAGTGTTCAGATTGAAACCAGTTCCAATGATATGGCATGTGTTAAAACCACTTAACTTGCAGGAAACTTAAGTAAAAGTGTCCACTGGGTTAGTAACAATCAGCATTTTGCACTTGGGGCTATGTTATGTTGGACAGTGCTTGGAATCATTGACTTAAAAATTTCCATGTTTCAATGGACCAAGTTGAGTTTCTCCGTCAGTCTGGCATGTACCTGCCATGGTTATGACCAGCTTCGAGTATACACTCACTTCATAGTCTATGCCAGAGACAAAATGGTCTCTGAGGTTCCCTTCCAGATCTGGTTCTAGGACGTCAGGAACCTATGGCTGTTTCTTTGACAACTCATAGAACAAGATGATTCTTAAAAATAAATACTAAAACAAACTTTGAAGGCAAACAGTCTATTAACTTTCTTGTAGGCTATATGTCAAGCTTCTATTCTGGGTTTGGATTCACTATCCAGGTGTCCCCAATCTGAATCATAATCCTTCCATAGTAATCACCATTTAAAGGTGGAATTATTCAGCAAATATTTACTGAGTGCCTGCTCTGGGAAGACACCGTGCTCAACACAACTATATGTGCAAATATAACTACATGGACCGATCAATATATGACCCAAATTTGTGCTCCCGCTGCTTGGGTTTTCTTGTTTGTTTTAGACTGAATTTGTAAATTCATTGGCAGTAACTAGGAAATTCCCTCTACCAAAGCAGATAAGCATCTTTGAGAGTTGCATGAGGGCATAAAGCAGTTAAGTGACTTGCTCAAAGGCACACGGATAATCTGTGTCAAAGGCAGAACTTGAACTCAGGTTTTCTTTACTCTTAAATGGATCTCTAGCCACTTGGCTAGGTTGTGTCTCATACATGTATTTTATCTTATAGTTAGGACACACAATATGTATAAGTGGCCAAGTGGGAGTTTGCCTTGATAAGCTCCTGGAGAAATCTACTTTGTAATTAATAATGCTCAAATTTGGGAGCTTAAGAAGTTGTATTTGGGAAAAATCCATTGGCCTGATAAAGTTAATTTGTCTTACAAGGTCTAAGTATTCCAAATAGGCTCTCTCCTGGAGAGTTCAGAGGTTTTTTTAAGTGGAAAGACAGAAAAAAGTGGAAAATAAAGAATAGCCATAATTATTTTCTGGTTCCATGATAATTTCTTTGTCAGTTGATGTAATTGTTGGCTTCTTTTTTTTTCTTTTTCAGTTTCTCCCCTAAAAGTCCAGATGCTATGATTTCATCAACCACAAGCAATGGGGGCGGGGCTGTTGGTGGGTCCTGGGAAAATTAAAATAATTCCTAGAAAACAAAGTTTATACATTAACTAGTTGTCCCAGAAGGATTAGTCCCACTTACATCTATTACCATTCAGCTATCAAACAATTCATGATTGATTGCAAAAATCCTCTGTAGCTTAGGACTTCAATACTTAATAGCACATTTAAAATGTTAGCACCAGATAACTTACATTAACTTATCTTGCTCTCAGATTTTCATGCAAAGTATCAATCATCCTTGATTTTTTTTTTCCCAGATCCACTGAGAACATACTTGGCTAACACCATGATGACTAAATACCAAGTAACACCACTTTAGAATATCACACTGTTTTCTAGGCCAGGCAATAGTCTACAGAGTATAGACCAAACTGACATTTTTGTCTTTTATTAGCAGGGTTCTAAAAGGGCAATTTCCTGTGTTGCTTATAGGACATGGGCATCATTAAAATTTTT
The DNA here is from genome assembly GCA_011680675.1 of Gymnobelideus leadbeateri. NCBI lineage: Eukaryota > Metazoa > Chordata > Mammalia > Diprotodontia > Petauridae > Gymnobelideus > Gymnobelideus leadbeateri. Next base: position 26,642 of record WOXC01006337.1, read on the forward strand.
TTTGTCTTTATTAATTTGTTTGTTTATTTTTAGTTTGCAAGATTCAGTTCCACAACCCCTTGATTTCAAATTTTCTCCCCCCGCTCCTCCCCCACCCCATGGCAGCATGCAATCAAGTATAGGAAATACAAATACTTCCACATTAGGCATTAGTCAAGTTATAAAGAAGGATTGTAATGGATGGAATAAACAATGGAAAAGAGGAAATAAAACAAAACAAGAAAAAGAAAGCGAGCAGTTAATTATCTTCAATCTGCTTTCAAACTCTATTCTTTCTAGTTCTTTCTCTGAATATAGACATCTCTTTCCATCATGATTCTTTTGGAGTTGTCTTATAACCCTGCATTGCTGAGAAGAGTACAGTCTATCAAAGTTGGTCATCATACATATGTTGTGTCTGGAATTGTGTACAGACTTTTCCTGGTTCTGCTCTTCTCACTCAGCATCAATTTGTATAAGCCTCTCAAGGTAAATATGAAATCTGTCTGCTCCTCATTTCTTATAGCACAATAGTATTCCATTACATTCATATACCACAACTTGTTTAGCCATTCCCCAATTGATGGGCATCCCCTTAATTTCCAATTCTTTTCCACCACGAAAAAAGCTGCTATAAATATTTTTGTACATATGGGTCTTCCTCCCACTTCTATGATCTCTTTGGGATACAACACTAGAAGTGGTATTGCTAGGTCAAAGGGTATGAAATTATTTATAACCCTTTGGGCATAGTTCCAGATTGATCTCCAGAATGGTTGGACAAGTTCACAACTTCACCAGCAATGCATTAGTGTTCCAATTTTTCCACATCCTCTCCAGCATTTGTCATTTTCCTGTTTTATCATCTTAGCTAATCTGACTGGCAAGATGTGGCACCTCAGAGTTGTTTTAATTTGCATTTCTCTAATCAATAGTGATTTAAAGCATTTTTCATATGCTTATAAATATCTTTAATTTCCTCCTCTGAAAATTGCCTGTTCATATCCTTTGACCATTTATCAATTGGGGAATGACTTGTATTCTTATAGATTTAACTCAATTCTCTGTATATTTTAGAAATGAGGCCTTTATCAGAGACATTGGTTGTAAAAATTCTTTCCCAACTTTCCACTTCCCTCTTAATCTTGGTTACACTGGCTTTGTTTGTATAGACATTTTTCAATTTAATGTAATCAAAATTATCCAGTTTGTATTTTATAATGCTCTCTATTTCTTGTTTGATCATAAAGTCTTCCCTTCTCCATAAATCTGACAGGTAAACTATTCCTTGCTTTCCCAGATTGCTTATAGTATCAGCCTTTATGCCTAGATCATGCACCCATTTAGGCTTGCTTTTGGAATACAGTGTTGGATAATGGTCTATGTTCAGTTTCTGCCATACTGTATTCTAGTTTTTTAGAGACTCTATCTCTGAGTTCACAGTTTAGCCTCTAATTTTTTGAAGCCCTGATCTCCCTCCATCTACCATCCCTCTGGAAGTGCACTGGTCTCAATATTCTGGTTTTATAGACCCTGGCTCTCTTCTGTCTTCACAGATCATGCTCTAATTCTAAGAAGCCCATATCTTCCTTGCTGCACCATCAGTCTGGGAGTGCAAAGCTCTCCTTCTCAAGGCTTTATAGACCTGGCTCTTTTCCCGTGTTCAAAGACAAGCCTTTAATTTTATGGAGCCGTGGTCTCCCTTCCTTCAGTTTGGGGCAAACATCTCTAGTCCTCCTGGCATTATAGACCCCAACTCTCTCTCTTTGTTCAGAGAGCATCCCCTAACACTAGAGAGCTGGGGTCTCCCTCCCTCTACCATCAATCAGGTAGTGCAAGGCTCTCCTTCTTCCTTATTTATAGACTCTCTTTTTGTGTTCACAGAGCATCCTCTAATTCTATGGACCACTGGTGTCCCTCAGCTCCATCATCTGTCCAGCATTGTATGGCTCCCATGCTCCTGGCTTTATAGATCTGGATTTCTATGCATATTCACAGATCAGCCTCTAATTCTATGGAGCCCTGGTCTCCCTCCCTCTATACCAATAAATATGCCAAAAAATTACTTTATAAAGCTAGAAAAAATAGTAATAAAATGCATTTGGAAGAACAAAAGGTCCAGAATATAAAGGGAATTAATGAAAAGAAATGCTAGGGAAAGTGGCCTAGCCATACCAGATTTTTATTTGTATTATAAAACAGCAGTCATCAAAACTACTTGGTACTGGCTGAGGAACAGAGTAGTGGATCAATGGAATAGATTGGGTACATGAGACTCAGAAATCAATGACCCCAGTTTTGGGGATAAGAACTCACTATTTGACAAAAACTGCTGGGAAAACTGTAATTTAATTTAGATAAATTTTTATTTTTATTATATTAGCTTGGCTATGGGCATCATTTCAGAAATAGCCACCAACAAATGAAAATTTCTTGTTGGTTGAACAAGTAGCATTGTACACTAGAAAAAACACTGAAGCAAGAGTCAGAAAAACCTGTATCCTAGCTCTGGCCCATAGACTACTATATCCAAAGTATAATTTTGAGCAAGTCATTCTCTGGGTCTAAGCTCTCACGTAAAAAAAAAAAAAATCTTCAGAGGGGATTGAATTAAAGGATTGTTATGGTCTCTTCTAGCTCTGCCATTCTAGGTGGAATGCATCAGAGAAGTGAAATTTTGGCCTTGTTATAGGTAACATAGTATATTTCTCCCTAACTAAGGCTATTTGTTTTGAAGCATTAACATGTTGGGTGGACACACAGAGTGGCACTGTGAACAATTTGATTTTGATTCAAACTCGATTGTTGAACTCAAATGAGCTAGAAATAAGATAAACTTAGAAACAAAGGACTCATTTTCACTGTGCATTGAATAGATCACTTTGAAAGATAACATTAGAATGAATTTAATGGAGTTTATTACTTCATACAGGTATTATACTATTGAAGTATCACTAGAAAAAGCTTCGAAAGATGTTGATGATCCTTAATCAAATACTGTGATTGTACTTTTGGAAAAAATAAAATTCTAAAATATTTTTCAAGTTATAGTCCTTCTCTGCTTTACATTTCCTCTTACTTCTGGCCCCGGGGATCTTGGCTATAAGATCTCTTCTTTATTAAGTAGGTAGAATTATTATCAATTTTTCTATATTAGCCCCTAACAAAGTACTGCTATATTCTATAAGTACTTTGCACATAAGACATTTGTGAAGAGTCATATATAGATCAAATTTTGATTAATTGAATCATACTTTCAAAATGTGCAGAAATGGACTCGGTGTTTAAGAGTAGGGCTTGTGAGGTATGTCTTTTTACCACCAGCACAGGTGCTGGACATTTGAGTAATCAAAATGAAAGAAAGATCTTTTATTCAATCCTTTGGCAAAACAGCCACCTCCTAATTTACCATAAAAGTACCTATACCTCATGCCTATCTAGTCTTTTACCTGAGATTATCATGTAAGGTAGGGAGTGCAAGTATTATCATTCCCAATTTATGGATCTAGAAACTGGGGCTCAGACATGAAGTGTCTTGTTTAAGATAGAACAATTAGTAAGAAGTATCACATGAGTTTGAATCCAGGTCTTAATTCTAAATCTATACTGACTCCATTTAGAAATATAAATTTCTCTGTGGCATGTCATGGGTAGCTAGGTTGGTCCAGTGGTTAGAGCATCAGGCCTGGAGTCATCTTTGTGAGTCCAAGTTTGGCCTCAGACACTTGCTGGCTGTGTGACCCTGGTCAAGTCACTTCACCCTGTTTGCCTCAGTTTCCTCATCTGTGGAATGAGCTGGAGAAGGAAACAGCAAACCACTGCAGCAACTCTTCCAAGAAAACCCCAAATTGGGTCATGAAGAGTCTGAAACAACTCAATAACAACAGCAGGTCACACTAAAAACTCTTTTTTTCTCAAAGAGTACCAGTAATATAAGTAGTTACTATGTGGAGCAACACATTCTGACCAAATTTTATTTTTAAAAAGAATCATAAGAAGTCCTGTTTGAAGTCTGTACCTTCTTAGAATCTCTTTAAATATAAAAATAATGCAATTAAACACTTTCTATAGGCTCCTAAAATGTAATGAAATATGAGACAAAAAAAACTATATAGAAAAATGCGGTTTTTTCTGCATAAAGTGATTTTTTATATGATTTTGGAAGGAAACTGAAAAAATTCTAATTTAATATATATTCTAATCAGATATATGTATGCATATATCTAGTTAAATCATTTATATGGGTATGATATATATATGTATGTATGTATGTATGTATATATTGCTAGGAACCAATAATCTTACATCAAATATTTTTATCCACATTCTATAAGTGCTGCTTTTCCTCAGAACATTTTTACTAATGCAACATGAATTTATTACATCACCAGCTATCCTGTCTCATTAGATAAAGGAACACCATTCCTCAACATTGTTAAACTATACTGAACTGCACTGAGTCCCATGCCTGCAAAATGAGTTATGTACATATCACATTGGCTTTGCTAATCACAGATGCTGTTTTTGAACTTAACTTTTCTGTTCAAGTATATATTAACCAATAGATAAGTTAAGAATAGAAGCGGTCTCATATGTTTGGGAGTGCTCTTCAATGCTATAAATCCTAACCCATCTATGCTGATCCATCCCATTTGACTCTTATCTAGGTCAGACAAGCTACTGGGCAAGCTTTGTAGGGTATTCTAAATGTAGGTTACTATGTAGACAATAGTCTACAATCCCATGGCCTTCTGCATGTGGATGGGCAGGCCAAGGTCTCTCGTGTGATTACAGGTCTGTTCCAAGAAGCTCTGCAATGTTCTCGGGCTGGAAGACATCAGTATAATCAGTAAATCACATGCAAATCTGGAAATGGTCACTATTCACAGACAGCTTTTTGACCTTGATTCTGCACTGAATCTTCTCATCACAGGGACTAACACTTTGGCAAGCATAACTGTTTTATGCCTTGCCTAATGAGTATTATCAGAGAGTCAGGGTTATTTCTGTCATATCTTTCAAGGAACAGAATTGCTTTGATGCATGAATGGGAAACAATTTGTTATTTAAAAAAGTTTGCAAGGTGCTCTTTTGTTCTGAAGAATCAAATGCCTTTTTTTGTTTTCTTGAACAGACAAAAAAAGCATAACAGAATCTCATGTTCTCTATATCTTTCAGGTTATTTTGAAATGGTGATTACAGTCCTACGTAGCTGGAGAAATATTAACTGCTCATGAGTAGTTAATTATAATAATTATGGGTTAATTATAATAAAATTGGGTTAATTATAATAAAAATAACAAAACTATCTAATTTTACTTACTTATTCAGAGACACACCAAATAAATTACCAATGGATTATTTTATAGAGTTAAAAATAATGACATTCAAATGGATGAACAAAAGAACAAGAAGTAATAAAAAAGTGGAAAAGAGGGGGGGACCTAGAAGTATCAGACATAAAAGTATATTACAAAGCAGTAATCATCAAAACTATTTGCTACTACATAAGAGAGGTTAATCATTGAAATAGCTTAGGCATACAATACACATTAAGTAAATGAACACAGTAGCTTATTATTTAATAAACCTGATGACCCCAGTTACTGGGAGAAGGGATCACTATTTGACATGAAACTGCTGTAAACTTTGTAAACAGTTTGATACAAATTAGGTATGGAGCAGTATTTCGCATTTACATTATTACACATGAGAAACATTTACAGTATTACACATGAGAAACATAAAAAAATGACATTGTAAGCAAATTAGAGGAACAAGGAAGAAATTACCTTTCTGATTTATGGATAGGGGAGGAATTCATGACCAAACAAGGCGAAAGAAAATCACAGAAAACAAAATGGTCGATTCTGATTATATGAAATTAAAAATGGTTTTGCACAAACAAAACCAATGCAGTTAAAATAATTAGGGGAAGAGTTATCTAGAGGAAAACACAACTTTGCATCAAGTTTATCTGATAAAGGTTTTATATCAGAGATACATAAAGAACTTATTCAAATGTTTTTAGAGCTGTTCCTCAATAGATCAAAGGATATGGGCAAGTAGTTTTGAAGAAATCTAAGTTGTCAATAACCATGTGAAAAAATTATCCAAATCATTAAGAATTGGAGAAATATAAATTAAATCACTTCTGAATTTCCACTTCATACCCATTGGGTTGAAAAATTGGCAAAAGAGGAAAATGACAAATGTTGGAAGGGTTACAGGCATATTAAAGTCCTATTCATGAAACTATATGAGTTGGGCCAGTCATTATCAGAAGTGATTTGAAATTTTGCTTTCCAAGTCAATAAATTGTGCATATGATCTGACCCAGCTATACCACTACTAAACCTATACCCAACACTATAAGTCAAGAGATCAAAGATAGAGGAAAAGAATTCATAGGGACAAAAATATTTATAGCAGGTCTTTTTTTTAAACTTTCTTTTTTAAAAATTTATTTATTTACTTTTAGTTCACAACATTCAGCTCCACAATCCCTTGAGTTCCAAATTTTCTCCCCCTCCCTTGGCAGCATGTAATCAAATACCTTCATGTTTAACATTAGTCAAGTTGTGAAAAAGGATTATAACCAATGGAGTGAACAATGAGAAAGAAGGGACCAAAAAACCAAAAACAAAACATAAAAGAGAGAGAGCAAGTAGTTTGCTTCGAACTGCATTTAGACTCCATAATTCTTTCTCTGGATGTGGACAACCCTTTCCATCATGAGTCTTTTGTAGTTGTCTTCTAACCTTGTATTGCTGAAAGGAGCTCAGTCTATCAAAGTTAGTTGTCACAGACACGATGTGTCTGTAATTGTGTACAAAGTTCTCCTGGTTCTATAACAGGTCTTTTTGTAACAGCCAAAGAATTAGAAACTAAGGGGGTGTCCAACTATTGAGGAATGACTATGCAAATTATGGCATATATGATTGTAAAATAATATTATTGAGCCATAATAAATGATGAAATGCACAGGTTTAGATGACACTTTAGATGACACCTTATGAAATTATGAAGGGTGAAATGAATAGAACTAGGAAAACAATTTTTATAATGACAATCACACACACATTTAATTAAGCCATCCTTCTGCTCCTGCCTCATCCTGGGACTTCAAGTTTCGAATGTGAGTTTAAGTCTAAACAAGACTAGACTGCTGCTGGACTCATCTACTGTCAGCCAGCTGAGAAGTTCTGTAGAGCAGCAGGACAACATGCTCACTCCTGGCCTGACTCTTGTCTTCTCTGTCTCCCTATGCTGACCTGGGCTCAGATGACAGTTCCAAATACTTGCCATATGAAATGAGGCAAAACATCAAGCCTATTTTCCCATCTTTGAACAGGGATATGAGTTCTACCTCCAAGTTCTTGGGATTGCTGTAAGGAATAGAATTTGCAAATCATAAAGTTCTATTACACATGCCAGTTATTCTCTTGCACATAATTGAGTTAACTTTGTTTTTGTTTTTAAACCTGTGTATAGGACTGTGACTTTTTTCTTTGGAGGAAGGTAAAGTAAGGGAAAGCTAACTACTATATTTTTGCTTTTCACTGAAGGAACTTCTTGGTCCTGACTGGAAGACTTTTACAGCCATTCTTTTCACCCATGCAGAAAAACTAGAAGAAGCTCGACTCAGTGAGGAAGAATACTTACAGACTGCTTCTCATTCACTATTAACTCTACTGCACTCTGTTCAGCAGAGATATATATTTCAATACAATCAGACAATCCCACTTAAAGAACAAAGAATAATAACTTTAAAAAGAATCATAGAATTTGTAAGAGAAAATTCTTACCAAGCACTCTATTTTAAATAAAAGAACTTGGCAAGTGTGAATTCTTTTTAAATAAATTTAGTGATGAAAGCTAAAATGTTGAAATAATTCAAATAATTCATTTGAAGACAGAACAGTAATCTCTAACCTATAAACATGTTGTTACAATTTTTATGAGTTTAGTATTTGTGAGTTTATTATGGAACATATTTTCTCATAGAAGCAGTATTTTCTGGATATCATTTGGGTTCCCAGGCTAGGTCATAAAAGTCCATTTAAGTCACTGATACAGCTGGGTGGCACAGTGGAGAGTGCTGGTCTTGGTGTCAGAACATCCTGAATTCAAACTGACATTTACTAGCTGTGACCCTGGGCAAGTCACTTAACCTGTCTGCCTTGGTTTCCTCAATTATAAAATGGAAATAACAGCTCCCACCCTGCCCTTCCCTTGTAAAGTGCTTAGCACATAAATTCGTAGTTGTTGTGTCTGACTCCTTTTGACCTCATTTGGGGTTTTCTTGGCAAAGATACGGGAGTGGCTTGCTACTTCCTAATCTAGCTCATTTTACAGAAAAGGCAAACAGGGTAAAGTGATTTGGCCAGGGTCACACAGCTAATAAGTGTTTGAGGTCGTATTTGAACTCAGGAAGATGAGTCTTCCCTGACTCCAGGTGTAGCATTTGATCCACTGCACTGCTTAGCTGCACATTTCCTTCCTTTCCAAGAACCCAGTCACCATACATAACACTGTTTCTGTGGGAAAGTCTATCCCAGATTTTAACTTTGCAGTTACATTTCTACTCCCCAGCCCCCCCTGAAGAGTGAGAATAGATTCTGGCCCACTATTGCTTTCCTATACAGTAATGGTTCCAGTGTCAGATGGCAGGGGCCCCAGGAAGGAAAACCTGCACCCACAGAGATGGAAAAGCTATAGGCCAGGGTGCTGAAAGCAGAGGGAGTGGAAGGGACAGGAAGCGTGGCAAGATGACTTCTCGTTTTGGGATCACTTTATAAATTGAGGGCTACTGGCAGTCACCTACATGATTTAAAATCCTCTCGGCACAAAAACACTAACATTATAAAAGAAATACTGTTATTTAACAAATGGTCCTTGTGTGAATGAATTAGAGAAGATGGGCCATATTAAAGAGGACTGAAGAGGGGGGAAAAGCTCATCCTTAATCTGCCATCTATAACATGAGATCATAAATGAAGCACAGAGAGATTAATTAACTGGCCCCATGTTATGGGTCCCCAGAATCCACATCTTGTGTTCTTTCTATTCTCCTCAGGCTTTTTAGACCTGTGTGTCATGGACTGCTCTTCAGATTGTCTTAAAATGCATAAAATAAAGCTTTCAAGATTACAAAGGAAACCAATTATGTTGGAATAGTTAGCAATGTATTTTGAAAAGTTCATGGGCCCCAGGTTAAGACCTCCACACTACACCATGCAGGTCACCCAATCTATGAGTTTATTCACTTCACTATGAGGATTACATTTACAACAAAATTGACTTTTGAAAATGGTAGACCAGGGTTGGGGGTGGGGAACAGCCTACTGTGTATCTGAGAAAAGGTTACTCAGCTTTTGCTTTAAGATTTCTAATGAGGAAGAACCTACCACCTCTTGATGCAGCCTGTTCTGCTTGTGGACACCTCTGGTGGTCAGGTTTTCCTGACACAAAGCTTATATTTAATGTTTCTTTTTGTTTCCACCCATTGTTCCAGATTCTGCCTTCTAGGATCAAACAGAACAGATCTAAGTTGGCTACCATGTTCCTTGCTACATTTTTTCTCCATGTTAAATGCCCCTGTCTCCTCAACCAGTTTGTATATGGCAAAAACTCTAAAGCCTTACCATCAGGATGCTGTCCAGCTTTTAAAAGGGGTCTTGTATGTGGTATAATGGCAATCTAAGTAGAACTGTTTATTAGAGCAGGTTTGGAGGTAATAATCAGAAGCACACATGTTGTGTATTGTCAGAAAGGTCCACAGCTCATCTACTTCAAGGGAAAGAGGGGAAATTCAAATTTACTAGTCACTTCTGACACCTTCCTCAAGATTTATTTGTCCTAGGCCCACATGAAGCTAAAAAAAATCCTCCTTTTGAGTGGGGGGAGAGGAGGATATTTTACAGTCTAGAGATGACCAGATCTTAAAGGTACACATGTACCTTTAAATGAGTTATTTGCCCATCACATGTACTTTATAGCAATGTTTAGTAGCTGGTTTAGAATGGTCTTTTCAATGTCATTACAACTTCTTCAGTTAAGGTCTTTGCTTATGTATTAAAGCTATGCTTTGTTGTTCAGCTGTTTGTCACTTCAGATTCTTCATAACTCCACTTGGGGTTTTCTTGACAAAGATACTGGGGTTCTTTGCCATTTTCTTTTCCAGTGGATTAAGGCAAACAGAGGTTAAGTGACTTTCCCAGGGTCACACAGCTGGTATCTGAAGCAAGATTAGAACTCAGGTCTATCTGCTATCAGACCCACTTCTCTACCCACTGTACCATCCAGCTCTCCCAATTAGACATGCTACTACAGAGCAATACTTTATTGGTTCTCAACATTATTTTTTTTTTCAATTCTAATATTTCTTTGTGCTTCAGATGCTGCTTTCACTGTGAGCATGAAGGAGGGATCCTTGATATATTTGTCCTCCCCATACCAACAGTTGCACCTGGAACAGTCACTGATGTGTGTTCTTGAAGAGCTATAACTTGTGCCTGCTTCCTTGGAGTGATACCCTTTCTTAAAAGCCACAGAATTAAAAACATAATATAAAACAAATAAAACATGTAGAGCACAAAATTCAGCACTCAGTCGACAGAACTAACCAAAGGTAGAGAAACTAGCTCAATCTGTTTTAATCTGGTCAGGGTTTGACATTCAAACTGTGAGAGAAGCACACACAAATGCCCATCTTTATCATACAGTAAAATATCAAAATTGTAGCTTCCAAAGTAATTCACACACTATGATAGCTGAAGTTAAAAAAAAAATAAAAGTTTTTTTTTGTTTGTTTTATACATATCTGACTCTCACCTGTGGCTCCAAGAAGCTGTAACCTGCGCAGTGGTCACACCCTGGTAAACTCTTCTGGCAGACAGGCTAAACCAGGGCCAGGGTGAGGGTGACCAAGGGGTCTCAAACCCAATGGTGAGTTAGGGAGTGTCTACCCCAAGCATGTGAAGCCTTCCCCTGGTGGAATGAGCAGATGAGAACAAATTGTTCCAATGACCATGAAGGTGGCTGAAGCAAGCACTCTGGAGTGCTTAGAGCTTGGTTAGATATGGAAGACGCCAATGTCACCCACTGAATCTCAAGCCACCCCCAGTCGTCTTGATTCTATACTGACACTGGACTGTGATGACTGGAGGAGAAAGTGAGGCCGATGACTTCAGGCAATGCTGCCTCACTTAAATCCAGCTTACACAGTAATCAAAGTCCTGTGGTGACAGGCAAGTGATGAAGCAGCAAGTGCAGACACACTGGGAGCCTAGTCACAACCCTGCACACAGGCAGCCCAGGCTATCTTCTCACTGGAAGCAGCAGTGACATTTGGCAGCCCTCTGGGTGTCTGAGCAGCCTTTTAAGGACCTCAATACTCAACTCCTAGTGTGAAGAAGGGGCTAGAAAAGGTACCTTAAAAATTGTCTGCTTACCCAACCCTGACCTGATTGCCACAGCAGGTGGGGAATCCCACTCTGCATTTAAAACACACAAAAAAGTAAAAAATAATCTGCAAAGACGATTCCACTCACCATCAGTACATGGAATGTGCACATACTCATACACAACACAAAATCCAATACACCTGAAAGAAAAGAACTCAACAGGTATTGCATCCAAATAGCAGCTCTGAGTGAAACAAGGCTGGCAAATGAAGGCCAGCTTAGTTTAGTTGGAGCTGGATACATGTTTTTCTGGAATGGTCACAGTGAGGGGGAGTGCTGTGAAGCTGGCATTTTGCAATCAAAACTAATCTATCAATAAGCTTGTATGCCTACCAAAAGGAGTGAACGACAGGCTCGGGACAATGTGATTGCCACTTGGCAGGAAAATGTCATACCATCATCAGTCCCTATGCTCCCACCATGACAAACCCAGAAGTCAAAGAAAAAACTTATGAAGACCTAGAGACAAAAAGACAAGCATGTAATTCTGAGTGACTTTAATGCTAGAGTGGGCTCAGACTACCAGACTTGGCAGGGAGTCCTAGCGAGGAAATGGAGTTGGAAATAGCAACAGCAATGGTTACTTACAACTGAAGACTTGTGCATCTCATGACCACTGTCTTCCATTTACTTAAATGCAATAAAGCTTCATGGATATACCTTTGCAGCAAACACCGGTATTTAAGAAACTATGTGATTTTAAGGAGAAAAGGAAGACAAGATGTGAGTGACGAAGGCAATGTGTGGTGCAGTGCTGGACTGATCATAGACTGATCCACTCCAAGCTAAGCATTTGCATTCAACAAAATGACTACCAGAAGACTTAATACCAACAGTTTAAAGCGCTTCTTTGAGTGGGAACAGTTTGTTGCTAACTTGGAGGCAACACACAGCTGGCAACAGTGGAGCAGAAAAGGAATGGGCAGCTTCCAGAGACTTGGTGTATAACACTGTATTTGCTCATCTGGTTTAGAACAATTGCAAACTTCAAGACTGGTTTGATGAAAATGATGAAGAAATTCAGAAGCTGCTAAATGAAAAACTCAAACTCCACAGGGTTTGCTAGCAGGATGGTTCATCCATCTCTGAGAAGGCAGCATTAAATGCCATCAAAAGTAAAGTACAAGCAAAGCTTAGAGAAATACAGGATTCTTAGCTCAGCAAGAAGGCAGATGAAATTCAGTTTTATGCTGATAGTAACAATCCAAAGCACTTTTTTGATGCCCTGAACATTATTTATGGGTTAGGCCTATGATGCCTCTCAACCACTCAGTGATGATGGAGTCACGTTGATTAGTGATAAGGACAAGATGCTAAAGAGATGGCCTGAATACTTCCATAGTGTTCTCAACCAACCATCATCAATCAATGCTGAAGCCACTGTTTACCTCGGGTTGAAGGCAATTCCTCCCTAGTTGAAGTTCCAACTGAAAAAGAGGTCTTGAATACCGTTAGTCTCCTTTCCTGTGGCAAACCTCCTGGTTCTGATTCTATTCCAGTTAAGATTTCCTAGGTAGGGGGGTCCATTGCTCATGCAAAATCTGGCTGAAATTTTCCAGGTTATATGGCAAGAGGTTATCCCTCAGGTATTCAACAATGCCCCTACTGACCATCTTTATAAAGGTAAAACAAATAGAATGTCCTCTGACAATCACGGGGGGTAGGAGGGAATCCTCTTGGTAACTGCTGGCAAGATTCTTGCCAGTCCTTCTTAATAGGCTGATCCTTCACCTGGAAGATGGTCATCTATCTGAGAGTCAATGGGGCTTCAGAAAGGGCCAGGGAACAGTCGATATGGAAGGAAGGAAAGTATGGGAGAGAAGAAGTATTAGACTGACTACCAAACTGAAAGTCTACAAAGCCATTTTATACTGACCTCATTGTTGTATGCCTATGAAATGTGGACGATACCTTTGTGGACAATATACCAATATGCCAGGAAACTGAATCACTTCTATTTGAATTTTCTTAGGAAGAGTTTGAAGATCACCTGGCAGGCTAAGATACCAAACACTGAGGTCCTTTCTTGAACTAAACTGTCAAGCATTCAAACTCTACTTCAGAGAACACAACTCTGATGAGCTGGCCATGTTGTTTGAATGCAAAACATACACTTGACAAAATTCTACTTTATGGAGAATTCACACAGGGCAAGTGTTCACATGGTGGTCAGAAGAAGCAATATAAGGACACTCAAGGTCTTTCTTTAAAACTCTAGAACTGATTGTGTGACATGGGAAAACTAGCATTGGACTGCTCAGTCTGGCATGCCCACCCAGGGAAGGTGCTGTGCTCCATGAGCAAAACAGAATTGAAATAACTAAAAAAAAAATGCAAGATGCACAAATTTAGAGAATCCATCCTAAATATTCACGTGGACTATTTGTGCCCGACCTGTGGTAGAATATTTTGAGTTTGTATTGGTCTGATCAATCATAGTTGGATACACTGAAACTTGATTCTAGCATAGTGATGTCATTTTGGTCTTGTTGGAGAATGAAGGACAACCAACCAATCATCATGTCAAGTTTTAACTACAATTGATTTAAATGTTGACATGGCAGAGTACGAGATCATATGACTTTATATTAAAAAGCAAATGCACATTAAAGGTAGTTCTTTTAGGTCGACAGCTCTTGGAAATCTATGAACTTTTTTTTTTTTTTGCTAAAAATTATTTCAATACAATCCCAGGTTCTATTCTAATTCTGTGGTCTCGTTTTGTTCTAAGAAGGGATCCATAGGTTTCAACAGACTGCCATGACATAAAAAAAAAGGTTAAGAACCCTTATTTTAGAAAACAAGCTATAGAATCTTAAGTAGCTCAAGGATATTTATGAAGTAGTTAGTATAAATAAATGGCTTTAAAGGAAGAAAGTGTTTCTAGTTTTGATATAACATAAGACCTAGTCAAATGTTAGTCATTAGTTACTCAATCTCTAATTGAGAATCTCAGCTGAAGACAAATCAAATATCAAATACCTAATGGTCAAGGATAAGGTATACTGGCAGAATTACAAAAGAAAACTTAAAAAACGTTCCATTCTGATTTTTATGATGCTTGGTTCTCTTAGGTCATTGTGTTTCTCAATCTCAAGAACATGATATAGGTGGCTAACAAACTGAAGAGTCCAAGTTGCCATTTTTGAAGAAAGTCAAGTTCTCATATGATACAATATACAATGATACAAAATTCAAGGTTTGAATTTTCATCATTTCCATGACCATGAGTTAATAACTACTCACATTTATATAGCACTTACTAGGTGACAGGCATAGTGTTAGGTACTTTATAAATATCTAATCTGATCCTCAAAACAATCCTGGGAGGTAGGAGTTATTTTATTATCCCCATTTTACAAATAAGAAAACTGAGGCAAACAGTAGTTAACTGACTTGCTCAGTCACACAGCTAAGAAGTATCAGGCCAAATATGAACTCAGGTCTGCCTTACTCCAGGTCCACAGCTGTATCCACTGTGCCACCCAACCCCTCCTAATAACTTATTTAAGTTTCCTCATCAATGATAGTAACAATAACATAAACAAATTACTTGCAGATCTATAAAGAATAACTAATAAAAATAGTTACAAAACATGTAAAAAATGTAAAGTGTTTTCTAAGTGATCAACCACTATAACCTAATACAGAAAATATTATAGACACATAATCAACAGGTAGCTTTGAGAAAGAACAGAAATGAGTAGGCAACCTTTAAGAAGGTTACGGAAGGGGGTGGCTAGTTGGCACAGTGAATAGAGTACTAGCCCTGAAGTCAGAAGGAGCTGACTCAGGCACTCAGGCCTCAGGCACTTAACACACACTAGCTGGGTGACCTTGGGCAAGTCACTTAACCCCAATTGACCTGTCTTTCCCCCTCCAGAAAGGAAAAAAAACCCAAAAAACAAAAAACAAAACAACAACAACAACAACAAAAAACACCAAACAAAACCAAAACAAGGTTATGGAAGAAATATATTTTTTTTTATTGTGCTTACAATACTTTCCATCAAAATTTCTTTAAAGTATCTCAACTGCCAAAGATTTTTTTCATTTTATTTAATTCCACTATTGGACATGGTCTGAGCTCTACAGACCCCCTTTCCTTTCACCTCAAAGGGGACTCCTTTATATGTTGCAACACACTGGTCGTTAGTGAGAAGGTCAGACTGGATCTGCTCCCAGATCTTCTTCTTGGGATTCAGTTCCTTCTCAGGCTCTCCTATTTAAAAATAGAAAGGCAGAAAGAAACATATATAATGAAAAATAAGTTACATGAGAGTTTACTGGCGATAAGAGAAGCACTTTTCAAGGCTGACTTCAAAACTCCCAGAATCTGTGTTCTCTTAAGGATGGAGCACTATCTCCCTCAACACAGACTGCAAATGCTTCACCTTGGAGGGCAACGTTCTGGGTTGGCATAGACTGAGATAAAGGTCATCTTCTGGTAATCATCTAGTAATGTTCTTGTGCTTTCCACCTCTAAACTGAACTAGAGTGGTCTTCTAACCACAGAAATACCATCTGTGGTAGGATACTGTAATTGAAACTTTGCACATGAAGATTTTCAAGGTGGTGAAGTAGAGAACATGTTGACCATGGAGTCAGGAGGAACAGAGTTCAAATTCTGCCTCAGAGACCTATGTGACCCTGGGCAGTCATGTAACCTCTCCAAACCTAAATTTTCCCATCTCTAAAATGGAGGTCATTGTGAGTAGAGATAACATATGTAAAACTCTACAAATTTTTAAGTGTTATATAAATACTATTATTATTTTCTATCCTCTAATGACAATTTCTACCTTATCCTCAATAATTTTAGTTGCTCTGCTCTAGACTTCTGATAAAGGAAAAAATGATACCTTTGGCTTTTTTTGAAAAATCATTTACTGATATATCCTAACACTTTTTTTTAATAAAGAAAAACAACAAAACTGATCAATAAAATAACTACATGAGACAGTGCATGTGATATTTCGCTCTTATACTTTCCAACTTGTCTACAAAGAAGAGGGAATTGTGTTTCACTATCTGTTCTCTGGGGCCAAGAATGGCTACTGCAATTGGTCTTTCAGTATTTTTGTTTACATTAATATAGATTAGTCAAATGATAAAATATATTCAAGGAGAATACATGAATAAAAAACTTAAGTATTATCTTTTTTTTTTTAAGCCATTGGGGTTAAGTAACTTGCTCAAGGTTACATGGCCAGTCATTATTTATGTGTGGGTGCTCATTTTCTGAGTCCTCCCGACTCCGGGGCCAGTGCTCTTACTCACTGCACCACCTAGCCACCCCTTAAGTATTATCCTGATGTATGATAAATATGCTCTTCTGCTCGAGGTGATTAAACAGTGACATGCTCTTTTAACTAACAGTCACCCTTACCAGGGTACTAAGAACAGTGTTACACTACACTTAACAATGTTAAACACAGCACCCAGAAAACTACAAAGATCATCAAGTTGGATCTCTGGATAATACAGACGAACCCATTCAACTCTTTGTCTATTTTTTTTTCTTTTTGGAGGGGAAGGCAGGCATTTGGGGTTGTTACTTGCCCAAGGTCACAGGGCTAGTAAATGTTAAGTGTCTGAGGCCAGATTTGAACTCAGGTCCTCCTGACTCCAGGGCTGATACTCTATTCACGACAACACCTAGCTGCTCCTACTCTGTTTAATTAACTCCAAATCTCTTCTAACAGCAAGGCACATTCAAAATATGTCTTTGACCTCTGTTTCTCCCTCAAACTAAGGAGGGAAGTAAAAAGTAAATTAGCACAGCTCAAGCTGTAGATGGGGGCAGAGGGCAAAAGCACGAATAGCAGTAAAGCTTAGTTCTTTTCCAACCATCAGGGCTGCAATCCTTTTCTTTAAGCAATCCACAAAACTCTTATTTCTAATCAGCAGGTGCCCAGCACAGAAGTTAAAGCCTTGCTCTTAGCTGATTCTCTTGGGGCTTTTACACCAGCTCCTGTTAGCTTATCAGTTGCTCTCAATGCCTCAAATCAGAGCCTCTTAATGACCAATGGCTCATCTCTACCTTACAAAGTAATAATCACAAAATCTAGCTGTCAGTTATAAAACCAATAATATTTAATTTTCCCATAGTTTTCAAAGTTACTCGATTTATCAATTTGAATCACATTCAAATGAACTGAGGGATCACCACGCCAGAAAATCCTCAGCCATTTCTTCAGAGGGCCAGTTTTCTACTTGGTCCTCCTAACATCTTTTCTCATATTTTACCAAAGACAAGTGAGCTTTGCTCAAGTGGACCTTTGTTAGTTTTACATACACAAAATACCTTTTCCTTTTGCTTTCAGCAACCGTACTATTTACATACAAAAGAAGTAGTATCATACATCCTTCAAAAGTTGATGTCATCCTTTTTCATACATGTTGTATGAGGAATACATCATTTCCTTTTCCATCCTCACCAACCAAATTATTCACATATACATAAACACCTATAGGTGGTATGCTAAATAAGTTTGTAGAAGACAAAAAACTCTGAGGAAAAGTTATTACGTCAGATGTTAACATCAGAAACCAAAATGGTCTTGGCAGTGGCTTGAGTCTAATAAGATGAAGTTTTACACTCAAGTTAAAAAAAATCAATTTCATAACATAATAATTTCATAAACAATTTCATACCAGATTGTTGAGTGTGTATATGTGCTTTGTGAGTACGCACACTGACAAACATTTCTCAGGAAAATACAAGAGGCTGTTAATGGAATGCAAATTCAGTGAGTTGATGGTATGAAATAGCAGCCCAATTAACTAACATAATTGTAGACTGTTAGGAGAAGCATCTTTCCAGGACTAGGGAGGTTACAGTTTCATTGTCCTCTATCCTAATGAGACCACATCTAGATTACTGTGTGCTACAGCAGGACAAAGAATAGCTGGAGACTAATAGGATAGCAAGGGGGACTCTACAATGCTTTAAGACTTAAGTAATTGGCCAAAATGAAGGCAATTGTGTATGTAGAAATTCCAAGATTGGGCAACTCACTGGTAAGTGGGGTGAAGGATAGAGAAGAGTCCATGGTAATAATACTCAGAAAACTGGAAGGGCAGTGGTACTTTTTTTTTTTAAATATAAATCTGAATGCCCTTTATTTTTTTTATTTTTTTATTTTTTGGGGTTTTGGAGGGCAATTGGGGTTAAGTAAACTTGCCCAAGGTTACACGGCTAGGTTTTTGTTTGTGTGTGTTAAGTGTCTGAGGCCAAACCCGAATGCAGGTCCTTCTGACTCCAGGGCTGGCGCTGTATTCACTGCGCCACCTAGTCGCCCCCAGTGGTGCCTTTTAACAGAAATAGGGAAATTTGGAAGAGGAGAAGTTGGTTTAAGTCTAAAGAAAATGAATTCTGTTTTAGAAATGTTAAGTGTCTAGCACGTCTCTGGGATATCCAGATGAAAATGTGAAATAGGCAACATGATGCCACACTGAAGCTCAGGAGAGAGACTGAAACTAGATAGATCTATGAATCATTTGTAAAGAGATCAAAGTTAAAACCATAGAAACTGATGATACTACCAAGAGGAAGTAGGTCTAAGGCCAGAATTTTGGGGAACAACCACAGTTAGGAAGTTTGATGAAGATAAGTAAGCAAAGGAAACTGAAGTGGTCTTTCAATTAGGTAAGAGTGACAGGAGGAAGCACATAATGTCATGAAAACCCACAGGGGCAGGAGGGGGTGATGCCGCATATAGGCCGAGAATAATCAAGACTGAAGAAAGGCCATCAGAATGAGCAATAAATAGATCAATAAAAACTTTGGAAAAAGCAGTTTCAGTTGGTGATGAGGTTGGGAGCTAGACTGCTAAAGATTAAGTGAGAACTGAGGAAGCAAGTGAAACAGACCTCACTTGCCTGTTTGAAAAGCTTTAGTGGTTTTCTATTTCTTCTAAGATAAAATACAAATTTCTCAGTTGAATGCTTAAAACTCTTTGCAACACGGAGCAAATCTACCTTCCGGGCTGATGGCATATTACTCCCCATTCATATATGCTACATTCTGATCAAACAAGCCCACTCGATGCTTACACAAAACATTCCCCCTCCTGTTTGTGTCTTTGTACAGGCTGCCGCCTATGCTCAGACAGTTCTCTGTCCTCATTTTTACTATTTTATTTTTCCCAATTATGTAAAATGTTTAGTTCCAAATTCTCTGCCTCCATCTCCACCCTACCCCATCCACTGAGAAGGCAAGCAACCCAATATAGATTAATCATGTATGCTGCAAAAGAAAACACAGACTCTACCCCTTCCCCGCCCAAAACATTCAAGAATAAATAAAGTAAAAAAATTATGTTTCAATCTGTATTCAGACTTCAGTTCTTTCTGGAGATGAATAACATTTTTCGTTATAAGAGCTTCAGAGTTGTTTCGGATCATTGCTGAAAATAGCTAAGTCATTCACAGGTGATGATCTTATAATATGGCTGTCACTGTGTACAATTTTATCCTGGTTCTACTCATTTCACTTTGCATCGCTTCACGTAGGTCTTTCCAGACTTTTGAACAACTTGTTCAGTCATGCCCTAACTGACAGCTATCCCCTCAGTTTCCAATTCTTTATCACCAGAAAAAAGTTGCTATATTTTTGTACATATACAAATGTACACATTTCCCTTTTTGTTTTATATCTCTTTTAGGATACAATCCGAGTAGTGGTATTGCTGGGTAAAAGCCTATACTTGGTTTTATAGCCCTTTGGGCATAGTTCCAAATTGTTTTCTAGGATGATTGAAACAGTTCACAACTCCACCAAGTGTATTAACACAATTTTCCTACAACCCCTCCAACATTTGTCACTTTCCTTTTCTTTCCTATTAGCTAATCTCATAAATGTGAAGTTGTTTGGATTTACATTTCTCTAATCAACAGTGATTTATAGTATTTTTAAAAAAATATAGCTTTACAGCTCTTTTTTGTGGTGGCAAAGAATTGGAAATCCCCATCAGCTGGGGAATGGCTGAACAAGTTGTGGTATATGAATGTAATGGAATACTACTGTGCTATAAGAAATGAGGAGCAGACAGACTTCATAATAACCTGGAGAGAATTTTATGAAATGATGCTAAGCAAGAAGAGCAGAACCAGGAGGAATCTGTACACAATCACAGACACAATGTATGTGTGATGACTAACTTTAATAGACTGGGCTCTTCTCAGTAATGCAAGGTTACAAGACAACTCCAAAAGACTCATGATGGAAAGAGATATCCACATTCAGAGGAAGAGATGCAGAGTCTGAATGCATATTGAAACAAAACTATCCACTGTGTTTCTTTTTCTTGTTTTGTTTTCTCTTTCCCACTGATCATTCCATCAGTTATAATCCTTCTTTACAACCTGACTAATGATTAATGTGACGATATTTGTAGATCCTATATTCGAGTGCATGTCACCATGATGGGGGCAGGGAGGAGAGCGAAGGGGAGAAAATTTGAAACTGAAGGGACTGTGGAGCTGAATGTTGTAAACTAAAAGTAAATAAACAAATCAAATGTTTTTAAAAAATAAAATATGGCTTTAGATAGCTCTGATTACTTCATCTGAAAAGTGATTGTTCATATCTTTTGATCATTTGTCAACTATGGAATGGTTCATTTTTATATTAGCTCATTCTTCATTTGAGAAATAAGACTTTTATCAAGGAAACTTGACTCAAATTTTTTTTTCAGTTATGATTGCTAATTTTATTTCCCTCCATCCTATTTCCCTCATTTATTCTATTCTCTCTCCCTTTACTCTGTCCCTTCTACTCAAAAGTATTTTTCTTCTGATTATCACCTCCCCAAATCTGCCCTCCCTTCTATCACCCAACCCCTTTCTTTATCTCCTTCCCCTCCTACTTTCCTGTACGGTAAGACAGATTTCTATACCCAACTAAATGTGTATGTTAATTCCCTTTTTGAGTCAATTCTGATCAGAGTATGATGAAAGCATTCCCTGTGATTTCCCCCATCTTCTTCCTCTCCACTGTAAAAGCTTTTTCTTGCCTCTTTTACATGAGATAATTTAGCCCATTCTACCTCTCCCTTTTCCCTTTCTCCCAGTGCATTTCTTTCTTACCCTTTAATTTTATTTTTTAGATATTATCCCATCATATTCAACTCACAATTGTGCCCTCTGTCTATATATACTCCTTCTAACTGCTACAATTATGAGAAAGTTCTTATGAGTTACAAATATCTTCCCATGTAAGAATGTAAACTGTTCCACCTTAATAAGTCCCGTATGATTCCCCATTCCTATTTATTTATTGTTTTGTGCTTCTCTTCAATCTTGTATTTTACAGTCAAATTTTCTATCTAGCTTTCATTTTTTCTTCAGGAATGCCTTAAAGTCCTCTATTTTAGTGAATATTCATTTCCCCTCTCGAAGGATTAAATTCACTTTTGCTGGGTAGGTGATTCTTTGTTGTTATCCTAGCTCCTTTTGTCCTCTCATATTGCAAGCTCTCCTATCCTTTAATACAGCTGCTAAATCTTGTGTTAACCTGTGACTCCATGACATTTGCACTGTTTCTTTCTGGCTGCTTGCAATATTTTCTCCTTGAACTGGGAAATCTAGAATTTGGTTATAACATTCCTAGCAGTTTTCATTTTCAGATCTCTTCCAGGAAGTGACTGGTAGATTCTTCAATTTCTATTTTACTCTGGTACCAGAATATCATGGCAGTTTTCCTCGATAATATCTTAAAAGACAACAATGTCTAGATTCTTTTTTTGATCATGGTTTTCGGATAGTCCAGTAATGTAAAAATTCTCTCTCCTGGATCTATTTTCCAAGGCAGGTTTTTTTTTTTCTAATGAGATATTTCACAGTCTTCTATTTTTTCATTCTTTTGATTTTGTTTTATTGTTTTTCATGTCTCATAAAGTCATTAGCTTCTAATCACTCAATTCTACTTTTTAAGGAACTATTTCCTTAAGTGAGCTTTTTTTGTGCCTCCTTTTTTCCATTTGTCCAATTCTGCTTTTCAAGGCATTTTTCTCTTTAATGTATTTTTGTGCCTCTTTTAGGACCATTTGGCTTATTTTGTTTTTTAATATATCATTTTCTTCAATATTTCTTGTGCCTCCTTTACCAAGCTGTTGACTTTTTTTCATGATGTTCTTACATCATTCTCATTTCTCTTCTATCTCTCTTACTTGATTTGTAAAATCCTTTTTAAGTTTTTCCATGGCCTGACCAATTAATAATTTTTTTTAAGGCTTTGGATGTAGGAGTTTTGATTTTGTTGCCTTTCTCCGAGGGTGTGTTTTGATTTTCCTTGTCACCACTGTAACTTTCTATTGTTTGCTAATTTTCCAGCCTATTTCTTGACCTTTAACATTTTGTGAAAGCAGGGCTATCCTTTTAGGGTGGAGGGCACACTGTCCCAAGCTTCAGAATTTTTGTGTAGCTGTTTTTAGAGTTAATTCTAGGGGCCTATAAGTTTTCAGTTCTTCCAAGATGATTTGATGTAAGGAGAGGTGTGTTTACTATTCTGTTGGCCTGTACTCTGCTCTGTGAGCAACCACAAGCACTCTTTTCTGCCCTGGAACTGTGAAGAGGGTCTTTGTTCTACACTGAAGTCACTGACTTCAAGCTCTGGTGTGCCAGTGCTCCTCCTTCCCTTGGGACTGCCACCCAGGACTACAACCTGGATCTAAGTATGGGCAAAGAAACAAAGTCCTGCCCTCAGCATCAGCAAAGAGATCCCTGTAGTCTCCTTCTGACCACGTGTTTGACTCCCTTACTGTCTATGGGCTGAGAGCTCCAGAAGCAGCCATTGCTGTTGCTGATGTAATTGCTCCCAAAGCCTGCTCCTGCTGTAGTCAGGTCAGTGTTAGTATAGCCTGCACTGGACTACGCTCCACTCTTACTCCAAATGATAGATCTTTTCCCATGGACCTTCTAAATTGTCTTTGGGAAATTCTTTCACCCATTGTTTTCTGGGTTCTGCTGCTCCATAATTTGTTTTGAGGCATTATTTTTTTAAATTAAATTTTTGGGGGAGGGGCAATTGGGGTTAAGTGACTTGCCCAAGGTCACACAGCTAGTAAGTGTTTAAGTGTCTGAGGATGGACTTGAACTCAGGTTCTCCTGATTCCAGAGCTGGTGATCTCTTCATTGCGCCACCTAGCTGCCCCTTGAGGCACTATTTAATGACATTTAGAGGAGATTTGGGGAGAGCTCAGGTGAGTCCCTGCCTTTCTCCACCTCTTCACTTTATGGAATTCTTAAGTATCTTCAAAGCATATTTTAAATGCCACTAGCTATAGGAAATCTGATTGATTCCCCTCCCAATGGTTGCAGCTCTCCTCCCAACAAATTTTGTATTCATTCTGCTGAATATTCCTAGTATTTGTGAACACTCTTTTACCATTAGAATGCAAACTCCTTAAGGACAAGGACTTCTATTTCTGTCTCTGCATTCCTAATGCACAGAACAGTGTATGGCACATAGGAGGAGCTCAATAAATGGTTACTAAATTGAAATGAATTGTTCAACTATGTGCTGACCAGAGAGCCTCTAAGGTTGCCTCTAATTCAAATTCTCTTTCTTTTGGAGGTAATGACTTAAAGAAAGGGAATGAGGGGCAGGGAGAAAACCAAAATACTTATCACAGTTTACAAGAAGGGTTTTATGAAAATTTATCATCACATAAGTTAACACAGTGGACAAATTGTAACTAGCCTTCATCTTGCACCAGACTTTAAAACCAGAAAATTCCTATTAATTTCATCTTCACTAGCCAACATAACTGTTCTCAGAATGTTCACAAAGTATCAGTTCCACTCCAACATTTGGCAGACCAGTAGTATTCTAACACTAACCTGATTTTTGTAAGTTTGGTCAATTGAGCATATGACCCCTAATAATACTTGAGACCAATTCCCTGAATATTTTTTTACACAAAAGTCAGAGGATTACTTTGGACCTATGGGGTTATTGCTGATTAATTTTATAAAATTGCTCAGTAGTTACATGAGGTTTGGCAAGAATAAGCTTGGCAGAATTGAAGAAAAAACAGAACTATCTAAAAAAAGTAAAGCACTCACTAAAACGTTACCAGATTAAAGTGCTTTGAGGAAAAAAAAGAAAAGGAAAGGAAAGAAAAAAAAGATAGGTCCAGGGGTAGGTCCAGGCTTCACTGTTAAATTTATTTTTATATGGGTTTAAAACAATTCAAAAGTTCAACTCCTCAGAATAATATGCTCAAACTAACCATGAAAATTACTTGTGAAAATAAATGTCATTTGTTGGATTGATTTAGGTTCTCTCTATGGCTTTTTTATAAAGTAAGATTGGAAAAGAATTCAAATATAATAAAATAAATTATAAGGGCCTATTTTTGGCAGACTAGGGAGGAAGCTAGGAAATGGATTTTCAGTTGGCATCAAGTGGATAGAGATAAGTATGCTTCCTTCTGTCTTTAAAGAGTTTCCAAGTTGTTACACTGAAGATGAATATGCACTTGTATGCATATATTAGTACTTTTCACACCAATTACTCAGATTATTATTATGAATAGCTCATATTTGTATAGTCATTTATATTGGTCTAAGAACCCAATCAAAGGTATGTTGTACAAGTTTTATGATCTCTATTTTATAGGCACAGTAACTGAGGCTCAGGGAACTTAATTGAGTTGTATATAGTCATACAGTTAGTACATTCTAGATCCAGGAATCAAAATTGAGTCTTCTGCTTTTCCAACAAACATATTTTCCCATATATGTGTCAGCAGAATAGATCATCTTCTTAAAGGCCCAGAAAAGAAGTTTCCAAATCAAACCACCTCTGTACATTTTCTTCAATATTAGTTAAGGTTCTTAAAACATTTTTTCCTGTTGCACTGGTTGAAATCCAATGGGTCGTACTGTCAGAGATATCAGTTATTTCCCTTGTCTCATGACTACCACATTTTTGACAGTTATTTCTGCTCGGTGCTTTAGAGACCTGTTGCTATATTCTACAACTAAGATTTACAGCTTCACAAATATAAGGCGGGGCAAAAGGAGGAAAGGGGTGAGAAAGAGGAATAGAAAAATATTCATTTGGCGTTCCCAAAGCTCCCG
The DNA here is from genome assembly GCA_011680675.1 of Gymnobelideus leadbeateri. Taxonomy (NCBI): domain Eukaryota; kingdom Metazoa; phylum Chordata; class Mammalia; order Diprotodontia; family Petauridae; genus Gymnobelideus; species Gymnobelideus leadbeateri. The sequence continues at coordinate 52,180 of WOXC01006337.1, forward strand.
TTGATGTTTATGGCTTTGTATCAGAAGGAAAGTGACCCTAAGCTTAAAAAGTCATTCTAACTCACACTGCAGCTCCAAATTCTGATCCAATGTAACTTCTCTGCAGTGTTTAATGCATTTAATTCATAATGTAATTTTCTTGAATCTGAGACTGTCAATTGACTAGTAAAATATATTAAGTAACACACGGACACCTTAAGATAAGGAGCAGATGCTAAGAAAAAAGACAAAGCTTCTCTCTAAGAAGAAATAAGCAACAGATGAATTTGTTGTTTGGTCTTTTCAGTTGTGTCCAACTCTTCATGGCCCCATTTGGGGTTTTCTTGGCAAAGATACTAGAAAGGTTTGTCATTTCTCTCGCCAGCTCACTTGACAGATGAGGGAACTGAAGCAAACAGGGTTAAGTGCCTTGCCTGGAATCATACAGCTAGTGAGGATAGCTTTCTCTGCACTCTATCCACTGTGCCACCTTGCTGCCCTGACAGATGGACACCGTTCTCTAATACTGGCAGCTCTTTCCTCTTAGAAATGCTGTGTCAGAAGGGTGACTCTACTGTAAAAGTACAGGAATGAGGTCCAGTGGAGGTCATGCTAACTTCAGTGCTCATTAAGGATTTCTGGCTGTTCAGCCTGGTTAAACATAGACTATGAATGGCCTGAAAAATAATTCAAACTCAAGTTCAGGTGATGATTTACAACATTGTTGTGGAAAACTGGAGCTGAATTCTGTGTTACTCTTCTTTATGTGTAATTGGGTGCTCTCTTCTTGTATGTTTAAAGGCTAAAGGTGCAAGGAAGGGCACATGTACATCAAGGACACACTTAATGAGAGGGAGCCTTGAATCCATCAGCACCTCTAGCAACAACTCAGGGTTTTACTGAAAGAACATTTCATTTCAATAATTCCATCTGTAAAATTCATAATGAAATGATAATGACAATTGTTTCAAAATGCTGCCGGCAAGTTCTGAGTGAGCAAATGAAAAATGTCACTGACATTAACCAATCACTAAGTATTTTATTAAGCACCTATGCTAGGCAGTGGGTTCAATGTTTCAATGCTGAAAATGAAACAGTTCCTAGAGGAATTTTGTATTCTACTGGGGGAGACAATATATAAGGAAACACATCGATACATAAGCAAACACAAAATGCACACAAAACAAATACAAGGTAATTGGGGGTGGGAGGAGGTGCTACGATGGAATATCAGGAACGGTTTCCTACAGAAAGTGTCATGAGCTTAAATTTTGAAGCAAACTAAGCAAGAAGGAAGAAAAGAAGGAAACTTCTAAGAGGCAAAGGTGAGGAGAGACAGAGAAGTAATTCTTAAAGTAATTACTTAAAAGACAACAGAAGGTAATGGGAAATGAGAAAAAAGTAACGGCAGACAAAAGACATCTAAAAGTTCCAACAAAAACTTGCACTCAATTTCCAGGAGTTAGTTTTAATTCTAATTTCCCTTGTCTTATCAGTTTTACAATAACAGGGAAACTTCTTTTCAGTTGTTATTGCACTTACATGATCTGTGACTCCAGAATCAGATTTCTGTAAATATGGCCTCCTCAAGGGTAGGGGGATTTCTGCTACAAGCATTGCAAACATTGGTGCAGTTCCACCCAACAGTGTGAGGCCCTCGATAGTTCATGAGAACTTGAGACTTTTAATGATTATTTGCTTCTAACTCCCATTGCTAACTTGGCTCTTTCAAGAAGGAGTAGGATGTGAATTTTGTCAAAACCTGCTCACCATTACAAAGTTCAGAGAACATAATATGATCTCTCAGCTGCTGCTGGGAGCTATGGTTTTATGGGAATGTGTGAACACACACCCAGCCACTCTGATTCTTTTTGGTAGTCTTCACTTAGGTGGGTGGAGATGGATTAAAAAAAATAAGCAGGTTTTAACATTTATTTCCTCTTCATTCCTTTCACTCCTTTATCGTTATGATTTAAACATTCAAATTCTGTTGGTTCCTGACTAAACTTTTGGGTGCTGCTGGCTTTCTTCTAATAGAAAGAATATGAAAAAACTTAGCTACTATTAAAATAACTGTGAGAGTGGCCACAGGGAATAGGAGCTAGAAAGCCAACTTCAGGGTCAAAAGACCTGGAGAGCTAAGTCACTTAACTTCCCCTAGGCAACTCTCAAAGACTGAGCTGAAGAACTGTATTAGTTTTCTCACCGAGAATTCCCGAGGCCAAATGAAATAACAGGTCCAGAGCAATAAAAAACAAAACAATAAAAGTCAACTAAAACTCAAACAAACTTATATAAATTATCTTAAAACTTCTCAATTGCTTCCCCATAACAATTATAAACTTTCGAAATAATTCCATTGGTTTCTCCCACCAACCTCCCACATTTCTAATTTTATTTTCACACATAATACATCTTGTTCTAGTCAAGATGACTTCCTCTATAGATTTTGTGTCCTATCATTTCTGCAGCTTCTTCTAAGTTACCATATATGTATCTACTGCTCACTCTCGATTCACTTATATTCTATTTTTCCCCAATTACAGAGTAAAACAATTTTTAAAAACATTAAAAAAAAAACCAAAACATTGAGTGCCAAATTCTATTCTTCCCTCCCTCCTTCCCCATTCATTTTTTCCTGAAAGATCAGGTCTCTCTATCTTAAAGAGCCTGGGCTGGAAGTGCAAGGGCTATTCATGGGTCCAGTGATTGGAATGGGAGTTTTGATCTGTTTTGTTGCTGAACTGGTTGATTTGCTTCTCCTTAGGCAACCTGATAGTCTCTCAGTCCTCTGGGCTCACTAGACTAATGCTAGACTTAACATGGACACCCAATCTGCTTAGCCCACTGTAGAGCTTAGAACTCCTAAACTCAAAGGATCCCCCACCCTCTTCTTCTCTAGTATGCCACCATAATTGTCTCTATAATTATTATTATTTAAATTTTTGTTTTATTTTTAATTTATGGAATAAAACAAGCATTTCCATAACACAGTATAATTAAAAAAAAAAAGATGATTGTACATGAACTGCAAATCCATTATGTGCAACTTGTTATTCCTCTTAAATATATAATAAAGTTATCATATAAAATTTCTTTTTTTCCCTTTCATCTAATCTCCCCCAAAAGATGGCTATCATTAGATATAAATATGTATATGTGGTACGTATATGTGTGTGTATATATATGTATGTGAAAATAAAATCATTCTATACATACTTCTATTTATTTGTACTTTCTCTGGATGCAGGTAAGAGTCTTTCTTCATAAATCCTTTGTAGTTAATTTGCCTATTTATAATAGTCAAAATGACTTATTTGCTCAAAGCAAATAAATATTTGCAAACAATATTGCTGTTACTCTATACAATCTTCTTTTGGTTCTGCTTGTTTTACTCTTCGTTATTTTGTGCAAGTCTATGCATGTTTTATCTAAGATCGCTGAGCTCAACAATTTATAGCACAGTAGTATTCCATCACAATCATATACCACAATTTGTTCAGCCACTCTCCAATTGACGGGCACCCCTGTGATTTCTTGTTCTTTGCCACCACAAAGAGAACTTCTGTAAATATTTTAGAGTACTTTTCCTCTTTCCCTAATCATCTCTGGAAATAGACCTAAGTAGTCTAGGTACTGCTAGGTCAATGGGTAATAGCAGTTTAATAACTCTCTGGGCATAATTTCAAATGGCTCTCCAAAATGGCGGGATCAGTTAACAACTCCACCAACAGTGAATTAGTATTCCAATTTTTCTACACCCCCCTCAACATCTGTTGCTTTTCCCTTCAATCCTTTTAGCCAATCTGAAAGGTGTAAAATGACATCTCAACGTTGTTTTAATTTGCATTTCTCTAATCAATAATGATTCAGAGAATTTTTTCATATTACTATAAACTGTTTTGATTTCTTCATCAGAAAACTGCCCTTTAATATCCTTTGACCATTTATCAACTGGAAACTGACTTACATTCTTATAGATTTTGCAAAGTTCTTTATATATTTGAGATGAGACTTTTATCTAAGAAATATAGATGTATATAAAACTTTCCCCCAATTTTCTGCTTTCCTTCTGATCTTGGCTACATTTGTTTTATTTGTACAAAACCTTTTAAATTAAATGTAAATGAAATATCCATCATACCTCATTTGTTATCTAACTGCCTGAGCTTCCTTTCAGGCTCAGTGCAGATGCCTTCCTGATCCCCACAGTTTAGTACTTTCTTAGTACTTCCTCAAATTATCTTATACTTACATGTGAATACGCTATATGCCCCTTGCCCCTTACTCCCCAGGCTTTTCTAGTTACATCTGTTCAGGGTCTAACATAATGCCTTGCTCAGAGAAGGAAATTAATTGAAGTAGAATATAAATACTCATCTTCTGCCAGATCATTTCTATTGGAAAAAACTCCAATCCTATGGTACAAAGGAGGAAGTCAATGATCATTATTTAATGGAAGGCTAAAAATATAGTAATATAACTCTCATATAAAATTGACCTTACTCAGGCTAGCACTGAAATGTTTATAGATTCCTGATACACAATTTTACAGTATTATTTCATACTAACCAGAGAATCCCTCAAAAGTAATTCTGTCTCCAGGAACAGATCCACTGGGAGGATCCAAGATTTCCACCTTCTCTGGTGAACTGGCACACATCACCATTGCCTGAGATATCACTCCCCTCATCTTTGCAGGCTTCAGATTACAAAGTAAAATCACCATCCGATTCTGCATCTATAAGAATAACAAGTCAGATAATCAAAGATGAGTTAAATTTTATATAAGAGTACTGAATTTAAAATGTAGTAATAAAAAAATAAAATGTTTCTTCTGAGTGTCTCTATCAATTTTAAATGCATTCTGAGAATTTTATATCCTAATTTTAGAACCATCTATGAAAGTGTAAATATAGAAAATGTTAAAAGTTGAAGGTATATATATGCCAGTAACTATCAGTACCTATGAAAATAAATCTCAATATCCTTAAACTTCTGTACCATTCTAAGACACAACTTATTTCATGTTTATCAGGTTACTAGATTTTGTAAATGACAATAAAGCAATGGAACTGCTTAAAACTTTTAAGTGTGAACTCCAAATGCTCTTCCAAGTTCAATCCATTTATTTACCAACAAATTCTATTTTTCATGAAATCTGATAAAAGCTTTAGCTCTACTGCACCCCTTGGTTATATTAGGGAATATCTCTGAGGGTCCTCTGAAATATGAAAGAACTGTTTATCAAAAAGGAAGAGCTACATTAATTTGTTAGTGAGAAGTAAGGATAGCTCTAAATCCTACCAGAGATAATGATATATTTTTGGAGGAATGAAATGAGAACCAGGATTTCTCCAAAAATGATCGACTGTAAGATGAACCACTAGAAAGTAAATAAGAAGAAAGAGAGAGAGAGAGAGAGAAGAAAAAGAAAAACATTCCAATTAAAGTGAGTAAAGTGGGAGGTCAGAAGACTGCTGATATGTGTAATCCATGTACTATTGATTATAGTCATTTTACATTAGAGGTTAATGATGAGGAAAGTTAGGTAATTTGTTTGGGGTATATTAAGACAAAAACAATGAGAAAACTATACAGCATCAAAAGAGAAGATTTTTTCAATCCACCCCTCTATTTAAATAACTGTTATTTAACCTACAGGGACTTTTTTTTTTTTTTTCAAATATGACAACTAGGCAAAGAAAGAGGATTGTAAAGAATTACATGCATAAATGAATGATAAAATAATCATGCATTCAAAAACAATGTTAATTTTCTATGGTACTTTCTTTGTTGAGGGCATATTTTCTTGCCCAACATTCTAGAGCTATTATAATGACCACCCTTAGATCTTCTTGAACGTACTATTAACTTTTATGGGGCCTATAAAATGCTTCACAGAACCAGAAAACAGTAATAAAGACTAACTACTGGTATTACATTTGCAAAAACAAAACCCATAAGTTTCTTTCATTTTTATAATTCAGCCAACTTAAAAAGTTAAATAACTGAATTTTTCTAGTCTTTAAATTATTCAATTAAATACGTACTATTTTGTATGCTCACTGAACTTTTCCACTTAAAAGATGAATAACAAACACATATACTTCCCACATAACTGAACTACCTAAATTTCTATCTACTATGGAATTAAATAAATATGGTTAAATGTATAAAGAGGAGAGTAAGTTAAAATTATTATTTATTTTTCAAACTCTCTTGTCTATAGGAACACTTTTGTAGTGTTTCCTAAGGATTAATTATTTCTAGGGAAGTGAGTTTTCTTGCTGTTGCAGCACTTTTTAAGAAACAAAATCAAAGGGTGTGGAGGATGTGAGGTTTCCCCTCTTCTTGGGAGCAGGCAGCTGTCTTGGAAAGAAGATGACTAACTAGGATGTGGATACCAGTCTGGTGTTATCATACAGAACAGGCATGGCACACTACCAAGAACAGACAAGATAGAGGGGTGGTGAGGAGGTGCAGCTGTTTGACTGAATCCAAACTTCACAGAAAAAATCCCCACAATAAAAGAATTTGTTCTGTAAAATTTGGACTCACCCAAGCAGGCCTTACTAACTGCTTCCATTTCATACCTTACTCTTTAACTACTCATACATACTTCCACCCCTTGCAATCTGGCTTCCAACCTCATCACTCCATTACGCCTGCTCTTTCCACAGGTAAAGATCTATCAAGTCTGATGGTCTTTTCTTAGTCTTATAATTTCTCTTCTCTGGGATTTCATGACACTGCTCTCTCCTGGTTCACCTGTTACTTTTCTGACAGCTCCTTCTCAGTTTCCTTTGCTGACTCATCATCCTTATGACACCCTCTGCCTAAGGGTGCTCCCCAAGGCTCTTTTCTTTTTCTGGACTCTGTCCAAAATAGAGCTCATTATCTGTGCCTCCCAAATCCATCCCTCTTCCAAAGTTCCCTACTTTTTGGATGGCATTCTCACCCTTTCAGTCTTTTAGATTCACCACTCTATCTTTATCTTTGACTCTTTACTCTCTCACTTTATATATTCAGAGTTTCCAAATACTGACTTTATAGAAAATGAGAACAGAATTCAAATATTTCAAAAAGCTGCCATGCATAAGAGGATTAGGATTGTTCTAGCTGGTTTCAGAGAGCAGGCAGAAGAGGTAGGTCTTAGATCTGCTTAAGAAAAGCTTCATATTAATATGACTATACATGTATAATCTATATCAGAGTGGAGTGGAGGAAAGGAGAAAAATTTGGAACTCAAAATCTTATAAAAGTGAATGCTGAAAACTATCTTTATATGTAATTGGGGAAAAAGGAAAGAGAAAAGCTTCATAAATACTGGAGCTGTCTATAAATTCAAAGGCCTGTCTATAGAGGTGGTATGACCCCCTCAATGAAAGTCTATGAGCACAGAATGATTACTGTCAGCAGTACAGTAGAGGTACATTCAAGGAAGTGTTGGATTAGAAAAACCGATGATTTTTTTCAAAGGTTGTGATCCTTTTGAGTATGTAATTATCCTCTTAGTCATTATCTTAGTCAGTATTTTAAGATTATGTTATCTAAAGTTCATTCAGAAAGCTCTAAATTAAAACAGTATTGGTTAGACGTAAATTACTCTAATGGTTTGCTATGCTATCCCCCCAAGAAAAAAAAATTCAAACAAGGATTTCTTCATAACTAAGAATGAATTTTCTCAATTGTTTTTCATTATATTATCACCTTTATTACTTATAGTTTTTTTCTGTAAAGTAGATGTAAATGAGATTTTGAGAAACATGTAACAATTTAACAGAATCTAAGCAATTTTTCTGATTTAATATACAAGGTAATGGTTGTGATGTTGCCTCACATTCTAGTGTAATCACTCAAGCTTAAAAAATAGATGATTACAAAAAGTGAATAAAATGGGGGGGGGGGGAAGGGAGTTATTATTTCATGGCTCCAAACTCCACGAAACTGGGAAAGTTATAGATGCTTAGGGCTTGTTCTAGAGCTAGGGTGGGAAAATTATCATTTTTTTTCTTTTTTTTTTTTCAGGTTATAAAGAAGAATTGTTATCAGATGGAATGAACAATGGGAAAGAGGAAACAAAACAAGAAAAAGAAAAAGATCAGGTAGTTTGCTTCAATCTGGATTCAAACTCAGTTCTTTCTAGTTCCTTCTCTGGATGTAGACATCTCTCTCCATCACAAGTCTTTTGGGATTGACTTATTTTTTTTTTTTAAAGCAATTGGGGTTAAGTAACTTGCTCAAGGTTACACGGCTAGTCATTATTTATGCGTGGGTGCTCATTTTCTGAGGCCGGATCTGATCTCGGGTCATCCCAACTCCGAGGCCGGCACTCTTACTCACTGCGCCACCTAGCCGCCCCTTTAGGGCAATTGGGGTTAAGTAACTTGCCCAAGGTTACACGGCTAGGTTTTTTTTTGTTTGTATGGATTAAGTGTCGGAGGCCGGCTCCGAACTCAGGTCCTTCTGATTCCAGGGCCGGCGCTCTATTCACTGCGCCACCTAGCCGCCCCTTGGGATTGACTTATAACCCTGCATTGCTGAGAAGAGTCCAGTCTTTCAAAATTGGTCGTCAAACATATGTTGTGTCTGTGATTGTGTACAAATTTCTCCTGGCTCTACTCTTCTCACTCAGCATCAGTTCATATAAGCCTCTCCAAGTAAATATGAAGTCTATCTGCTCCTCATTTCTTATAGCACAATAGTATTCCATTACATGCAGTAGCTGAATACATTAGAAAGACTATAAAAAAATGGGAGAAATAGGATAGACATGTATGAAGGGATTCAGAGTAAAGAAGAAAGAGCTGGAAGTAATATACACAGTGACTGAAAAAATATGAAGTCAATCTGGACAGACAGAACTTCTTATTAACAATCAATAATCCAACTTGTTTTCATGAACACATGTTATAAAAGGCTCTGCTTTGTGTCCAAACAAACTCTTCCCTTCCATAGATCCGCAATCTTACGTTTTCCACCAGCGACAGCGATCGAAGCCCATTCATGCCAACTCATCCTGCCTCACTTGTGTCTATATTCTCCCTTCAGGCCTCCACAGGGGATCCACTTCAGCTGGTAGTTTTTATTGTGGTACTTCCTAATTATCCTTATTCCTCCTGTCATACATCTTTCTTTAATGCCATGCCACTCCTCCTGCACAATCCTTCACTGGCAACATGTTGCAATCTGCTCACGTTTGCCACGGTGTTCTCTGTGTGATCTCAACTTTTAATTCAATGGAGAGTGTGATATGCTATACCTTGTATACAGCATCATGGCAAGAACATTCTGTTGAAAAGACAAACTTTATTTTAGGGAGAAGCTTCGGGTCATTAAAAACACCGCACAATTTCTAAAAGGCAATTCAGTCAAATAAATGAGCTCCTACCAGATAAGTATGTGTGGTGTTTGTTCAAGATCTAGGAACTGATAAAGCAATTCTATGAGTTGTATATTCAAATAAGTGTCACTGTCTGGACAAGAGGAATTCTTTTTTTTTTTTTTGTAGGTTTTCTTCTTCTTCTTCTTTTTGGAGGGGGAATGCAGGGCAATTGGGTTAAGTGACTTCTCCAAGCTCACATGGCTAGTTTTGTGTTAAGTGTCTGAAGCTGGGTTTTAACTCAGGCCCTCCTGACTCCAGGGCCGGTGCTCTATTCACTGAGCCACCTAGCTGCCCTGAGAATAATCTTCCTAAGCACTAAGGGCATCACTAATGAAGGTCTAAGAATGGAAGAAAAGGTTTTCAGAAATCACATGCTACAACAAACTGTATCTTTACAATGGCAAAACTGACTTAAAGGTATAGGAACCACAAGATCTCCTTGATCTTATTTTTTTCAACTATAAAAAAGTTTTTGATTTGGTACAGTAAAATAATAAAGACTCTTTTCCAACAAGATGTCTTTTATGCATGTGTCAAAGTTACACAAGACTCCGTGAAAGATGGAACATAAGCTAGGCTTGTTTAACTACCCTTTGATAGTTAGTATCAAATGAGATATAGCATGGAGGTATGACCACCACAGGGTTTTTCCATGATAAGGAAGAATATTCAGTAGAGTCCAAATGGAATAGACTGATAGCTATACTTCCAGATGTGATGCTCCTGGAATATTGCCTCTTGGATGGCTGAACAAACTGTCATATATGAAACGTAACAGAATACTACTAAGATGATGAAAAATGTAATTTCAGAGAACAGAGTATTCTCTGAACTGAGGCACAGTAAAGTGAGAACCAAGAAAACAATTTCTACAAGGACATCAACATTGTAAAGAAAAAGAATTTTGAAAGAACTCTGATCAATGCAATACCCAATTATGTGTTCAAAGGACCTAGGATGAAATATATTACACATCTCCCAAAAGAGGTGATGCAAACAAAGTCTGGAAAGAAATATTCATTTTTGGACATGTGGACTACGTAGGTTGTTTTGTTTAACTGTGCTTAATTATTAATTCTTTTTTTTCTTCTTAGTTCTTAATGGAGGGAGGAGGGAAAGGAGAGGAAAGGAGAAGGGTGAGAGGAATGACCAACAATGATGCCAAAAAAAGAGAACCTTTGTAATAGGTAGAATTTATTACATGCTTTTTTTCTTAAAAAGCATAGAATACTTGAGTGATAAGATACCTGAATGTCATAATTTTTTTTGTGTGTTCTGTTTCATGTATGGAAATGCTCTTTGCATTACTATTTAAGTCAAAATAAAAACTTTTAAGAAATCATTTGTAATAATACATTAATCTTTTCTACAAAATCAGTAGATGGTCAACTTAAGAAGCTGACATCAGGAGTTTTTAATGCTACTACAGGAGAAGCAAAAATGTCCAGTAAGACAAGAATGCTCAATGGCTATACACTGCAAGATTTCCCCCAAAACGATAAAATTGGAAGGGGGTGTGTGTTCACCAGTACCTTCCTCCCCCTACAGCAATCAATGGTTTTCAGTACACATTTGCTTAGAAATACTTCACTTGGCTCTAAACTCCCAGGGAGCTCATTCTCATCTTTCCTCCTCCTCTTTTCTCTCCAGTGTCTTCCCCTCTATCTCTTACTCTGAGAACCATCACCATTGCCATTTTCACTGAAACAGATGGATCCCCTCTCCCACTTACTATCCCTGTGAAGCCTCTTTCCTGGACCACAATTTCCTTACAGGCATCATCTCCCCCAATTAAAATGTAAGCTCTTGGGGCGGCTAGGTGGCGCAGTGAGTAGAGTGTCGGTCCTGGAGTCAGAAGGACCTGAGTTCGGATCCGGCCTCAGACACTTAATGCACACAAACAAAAAAAAAAACTAGCCGTGTGACCTTGGGCAAGTTACTTAACCCCAACTGCCCTCTAAAAAAAAAAATGTAAGCTCTCTGAGGGTAGAAGCATCTCAATTTTGATTTGTATTCTTAGCAATCCTTATTCTTAGTACAGCGTTTTAAACAGACTAAAGGTTAATAAATGCTTCATTCAATCATTCCAGGTACAGGACTCTTCCCACTACACTACGCAGATTAATTAAGAAGTGAGAAAAAGTAATTCAGACTTGGACTTTTGCTGTTAATACTAAGTCAATATTGAACCAACACCTAAACATGAATACTATGGCTTTCTAAATATAAATTAAAAACAGTTGCCAGACTGTCTTCAACATTGACTCATAGAGGAAAACTTAATACAATTATTTTGATCAAAACTCAACTTGGGTAAATAATCAATATTAAGTCCCTCATTAGAGTTTCAATTCACAATTGCATTTAAAAAAAAAATTGCTCTCCCCAATCAACATTCAAACAGGGGAAGTATTGCTGGATATAGTTACAGAGCATCTGTTCAAAAGTAACTCAACTGGGTTTAGCTCTACAGCACTCCAAGAAATAATCATATAGCATGAACAAATTTTAAAAAAGAATTCAGGTTCCCTTTAAAATCCAGTATTTTGGTGATTTTAAGGGGTCCTGGGAAATTTCAAAACTTTAGTTCCTGAACTTATAGTATTTATAAAAGCTGCATTCAAATTGCTAGAGTAAAAGTAGAAAGCTTGAACCATTCAAGTTTTTTAAACTCACTTAAAATAGGAACTTGAAATACAAATACTATGCAAAAGTTTTTGTGGGATAAGGGTCCTTCAATGTTTTAGAAGCTCACCTTTAAGCTTGCTAGAGAACTAGTAATTTTTTTTTCTGTAATGACAGAGCTGAGTACAAGAGGTCTGGCAGCAATAAGCAACACATTCTAAGTAATAAAACCTGTATTTTTTTCTGTGAGGAGCACAAGAGAGAGTAGTCCAAGGTTCAAAACAAACAATGGATCCATTCTTCCTTTTATTCTCCAGGATTTTCTACCTTTCTTTGGGAATCTTTTTAGTGTTTTTACTGGGTTTTCCTCCCCTTTTCTTCCAGGTAAATCTGGAATTGGCTATATTCCACAAAGCAACCACTATTCAAAACTGGAAAATGTCCTGTGGACATGAGTTATCTGATAAGGAAATGCCTTTTTGTTGAACACATCATGGATTAGCACCATCTGGGACCGAATGAAAAGAAACACAGCTCAAAAGTAATATACCTGGTCAAGGGGAACATATTTCACCAAGCCACTGACAACTGTTCTTGGTACTTTCTCTCCAACATCTACCTCTTCAACATATAAAGAATCTGCATCAGGATGCTTTTTGGCAGCGATGATACAACCAACTCGAAGATCCAGTAGAGAGACATCGATTGGTTTGGAATCAGGGGCTGCAGCTGCTGGTTGCTTTTGCTTCTTTTCCTTCTTCTCTCCTGTCAAGTATTCAGGAATGGTGCTTAGTCAGGAAGCAAAACCATAATATAATTCATTTACATATTAATACAGAAGCTGCCTCTAAGATACATTACACAGTGACCCCTCCATACCAGTCTACCTCAAGCTTACCACAATGCAGTCAGCCCAACCTGCTGGAGCTCCCCTACACTGACCCTATGAGAAAATCAGGAGATGCGCCACAAACACTAACGAGCCCAATCTGTGCCTGCATCATATGATCTCTTTTTAGTATGTCTGGTCTCATTAAAAAAAAAAAAAGAATGGTACATTAAGGGGGTTTTACTGTCACACCGTAAGATCACAGGTCTTGAGCCTGAAGTGACCTCGGAGGCCATTTAATTCAACCTATTCATTTCACACACGAGGAAACTAAGGCCTATTGATGTGAAGTGACTTGCCAAGGTCAGACAGGTACCACTTTCAGAGGCAGGACTTGAACTCAGGTCTTCTGACTCCAGTCAGTATTCTTTGTACTGTACCACGCTGTCCCATATTTCCATGTCTTGCTATTCTGAGTCCCAGAACTATATGAAGTAGTATCCCAGGGTAGTTTAAGAAAATTCTTAAATTTCCAATGGGCCTCATCATTCTTTTATGTTGCTTAACAGAACTGCGAATAATAATATAAAAACACCAGAGCCTGACCGTAATTTAAATGTAATCCTACTGGCTAAACATCTTTCTCTTTTGAGTTTCCAACCATCTCTACCAAAGTCCTAATTGAAAGACCTTGAGATTTCAAAGACTATGCCAGTCACGTTCTACCATGTTGGAGAAGACATATAACAAAAATTTATCCACCTGCCAACAGGGCAGACCTTTTTCCTTGGGCCCAGGAGAGCAAGCGCCAAAGGACATCAGTCTCCCCAAACCTTGCCAATGTCCCTTTCCCTCCTTCTCTCTCCTGTTTGGAGGCTGACTCCCTCTACTTCTACACCTTCACGATGAAATCCAGAGTCCCTCCTTCACTCAGACTTGAGGCTCACTGGTACATTCTCAATAGTGGTGTTTAGGGCCCCTGTAGACCCAAAGATAGGTGAAGAAATATGGTCATTCACACCATTCAGATTTGGGTATGCAGGGAAATCACAACTACATTATCTGGAAAATATAAAGGACTTCAAGGTTATATCATTTATTGTACCATGTCTATCAAGGTCTTCAGGCCTTACCATCAGCCATGCAGCTGAACTCTCTTATTAACAGTTAATAAATTTATCAAGTGCTTACTATGTGCTAGGAACTATGCTAAGTGCTGGCACTAGGTATAGAAATAAGAATAAAATAATAGTCCTTGCCCTCAAGGATCTTATAATCTAACAGAGGAAAACAATGTAAAAAAGGAAGCTGAAAAAGGGGGGGAAGGTAAGTCAGGGAATAACTGGCAAGGAGGCCTGATGTACCTGGAGCTAAAACCAAGCAAGGCAGCTGATGGAAACTGAACCACTACCTGGAAAGTTCTGAGCTCTCTATTAAGGAGGGTTCTGGCCTGAGTTTATTATTTTGCTCTCTAGTCAGGGGGAGACTGCTGAGTATTAAAGCTGAGTCAATCTGCAAGATGATGAAATTTCAGGTGATGAACTTATCCTGGGGGAAGCAGGATGTTCACTGAATTAAAGACAAGCAGAGGACCTGATGGAAAATGAACATGGGGAATATATGGAATGTGTGTTGTCTCAGAATATGAACACCTCGAGAACAGGGACTGTCTCCCTTTTCCATTTGTACACCTGAAGTTTAACACAAAGTAAGCAGTTTATAAATGCTTTATTCATTCATCTCTTATCAATTAACAACCAATGCCTACCACAGACAAGGCATTGTGCCAGAGGTTAGGGATACAAAAATAAAAATGAAACATTTTCTGTTTTCAAGGAACATTAATTCTATTGTACATGCTCAAAGTTAGGCAAATGAAAGATAAGGAGGGAAAGAACACAAAAACTAAGGTCTTTGGGAAGACTTTGCAAGAGGCAGCAACTAAGCTATCTCAAGGAAGATAAGGATACTGAGAGGCAGATGATGAGAGGGTGTGTTTCAGGAGTGGGGTATTGTTTGTGTGAATGCAGAAGATGTAATATCAGGAGCTAGTACAGCATGGTTTGGTTGGGACAGACAGTGAATGAAACAGACTGAAGTGGGACATATTCAGAAAAGTGGGTTGTATTAAAATAGTAGAGGGTTTTAAATACTAGCTTGTATTTTATGTTTGGGACAATGAAGAACCTCTGCCAGTCTCTGAAAAGGGTGAATAACATGATCACACTTGTGTTACCTTGGAAAGGTATTTTGGCATCGGTATGGAAGATGGATTTGAGAATGGAGAAACCAATTATGAGGCTAATTACAAGAGTCCAAAGAAGAGGTGATAGGGGCCCAAACTAAAGTAGGGGCAAGTATAAGTGAAGATATTCACTCTGATCATATTTCCAATCCCTATTTTAAATCGTTTACATTTAATTAATCATTATTTATTCTCTTTAACATTGGCTCAAAGGAATCGTACTGACTTGAAAGAGTGAAAATAAGTTTTTTATGTATACACACACATATGTACATATTCTTCGTTCAGAAATGTAATTTAATGTATGTTCAGAACTCTCCAGTGATGAAGATATATACAACAATGTAGGAACTTAGAAAGTTGTCTGGGGCACTAGGAGATTAAGTGATACGCTTGCCCATGATTACAAAGCCAGTATGAATATGAGAAAGAAATGAAGGTTAGATCTTTCTGTTTCCAAGCTTAATTCTATTACTTAGTTTTGCTTCAGTCCCTACCCCCCACAAAACAGCTGATTAAAATGAAAAACAAAACAAAACAAAACAAACAAGCCAAACAACTTTTTCCCCCCAGATTATAGCAGTAAAAAACCAAAATAATGTGATAAAGTAATGGGCCATTTTAGGAATGGGGGAGTCAAAAGGTAGATCTGGACAGGGGAATGCTTCAAGCAAAACAAGTGATGTCCCTGTTTAAAAAGGGCTAGAACGATGCAGAACTAGATTCTAATTGTTTCAAGGAAAATAAACAACAGATACCAGCTGATTTCTTTTTTTGAGTAAAAGTGATAATAGACAAATACCTATACTCAGAATATGATGGCGGAAAATACTAACAAAAATTATAACACTAAATGCTAACAGGATGCATTCACTCATAAAACAGAAAAAGGTGGCTCAATAAATTTAAAAATAAATTCCTTCAATTTCCTTTCATAACCAATTTAGGTATCAGTACCATATTTGTATCATAAAAAGAATTTAGTAGGACTTCAATTTTCCCAAATAGTTTATAAAGTATTGGAATCAATTGTTCTTTAAATGTTTGATAGAATTCGCTTGTAAAACCATCTGGCCCTTTAGATTTTTTCCTAAGGAGTTCATTGATGACTTGTTCAATTTCAATTTTCTACTTCATCTTCAGTTAATTCAGGCAAGTTATATTTTTTGTAAATATTCATCCACTTCACTAAGATTATCAAATTTATGGGGATACAATTGGGCAACATAATTCCTAATTATTGTTTTAATTTCCTCTTCATTGGAAGAAAATCCATCCTTTTCATTTTTGATACTGATAATTTGGTTTTCTTTCTTTTTATCAAATTGATTAAAGGTCTATCAATTTTATTGCTTTTTTCATAAAACCAACTTAGTTTTATTTATTAGTTTGATAGTTTTCTTAATTTCAATTTTACTAATCTCTCCTTTGGTTTTCAGTATTTCTAATTTGGTATTTAATTGAGGATTTACAATTTGTTCTTTTTTGTAGCTTTTTCAGTTGCATGTCCAATTTATTGATCTCCATTTTCTCTATTTTATTCATGTATGCATTCAGAGATATAAAACTTCCCCTAAGAACTGTTTTTGCTGCATCCCACAAATTTTGGTATGTTGTCTCATTATCATTCTCTTGAAATCACTGGTTGTTTCTTTGATTTCTTGTTTGACCCACTCATTCTTTAGGATTAAATTATTTAGTTTCCCGTTAGTTTTTATTCTATCTTTCCATGGCCCTTTATTACATATAATTTTTATTGCATCATGATCTGAAAAGGATATGACGGGGAGCTTGGGGTGTCTATGTTTGTAATATCAATCTGTAAAATCACATTGGCCCCCCGCCCCCTGCCTCAGAGCATTAATTCTGCCCCTTCCCCCTGCCAGCACTCTGCCTAGAAACAATTCATGAACTATTTATCTCCCCCTAGTATAATGGCCAGCTAAACCTATGAATCCTTCAATGCCCTATCTGTAAGTTAACTCCTCAGCCTTGGTTCCCAACATCTATCTTGTTAAACAGGACACTGCGGGGCGGAGCCAAGATGGCGGAGTAGAAACAGCTCATCCAAGCCACTCTGCCCCCAGATTCCCCCCAAACTATGCAAAAGGGGACTCAGAACAACTTCTGGAGCCCCAGCACCCACAGAACGACACAGAGAAGCTAACCTCCCGCTGAGGACAGCCCAGCAGCCCTGCAGGAAGGACCAGCGCAGTGGTCTGGGCAGAGCGCAGGGAGCCAAGCCGAGCCCAGGTCCGCGTGAGCCGAGGTTTTAGCCCCAGGGTGGCAGGGCCAGCAGCTGGCTGGAACCCCAGAACACCAGGAGCTGCGGCGACTCCAGAATTATCAACATAGACATGCCTAGGACAAAGTAAGAGGTTAGTGTCCTATGGACTTTGGGACTGATATTTAGGGAATGCGTCGGCTCCCTCCCCTGGGGGCTAGAAGCCACTGAGGAGACACGCCATTTGGTAGTTTTCAGAGGCATTTCCAGCTCCCAGCCTGCAAATCGCAGGGAGATACAGCGATCAGTCTTGGAGGGTAATCGCTCTTGCTTTAACCTCCCTGGATCTGGATTGTGATCTAGGGTGGAAGTCGTGGGTGGGTTTACAGCTTGCCAGAAACGGAAGTTGCCCCCCACACGTTCAGGACAAAAATTCTTCTATCTGGCCTTAAAGCCATAGTGTGCCAACAAGCCCAAAAGTCAAGTAATTAAGCGGCAACATGCGAAGGCAAAGGAAACAGAAAAATGCAACCATAGACTCCTATTTTGGGGGCACAGAGTGGGAAAAGGACTGTGAGGTCAGAAGTCCTGCTCCAAAAGCCCCAGGGGAAAACATGAGCGGGTTGCAGGCCAGAGAGGACCTTAAGAAGGACTTTAAAAATATAATAAGAGAAGTGGAGGAAAAATTGGAAAGAGGAATGAGAAGGACGCAGGAAAAGTATGAAATGAGGGTCAACAGCCTGACTGAGGAAAACAGCACCTTAAAAAATAGACTAACTCAAATGGCAAAGGAGGCCCAAAAGGGCAATGGGGAGAAGAATGCCTTAAAAAGTCGAATTTGCCAGATGGAAAAAGAATCTCAAAAGTTCACTGAGGAGATCCATTCCTTCAGAGTTAGACTGGAGTAAATGGAAGCTAATGACTTTATGAGAAATCAAGATGCTGTTAAGCAGATCCAAACAAATGAAAGATTAGAAGGCAATGTGAAATATCTCATGGGAAAAACCACTGACCTGGAGAATAGATCCAGGAGAGACAATTTAAAAATTATTGGACTACCTGAAAGCCATGATCAAGGAAAGAACCTAGAAATCACCCTTCAAGAAATTCTCAAGGAAAACCGCCCTGATGTTTTAGATCCAGAGGGCAAAATAGAGGTTGAAAGAATCCACAGATCACCTCCTGAAAAAGATCACAAAAAGAAAACTCCCAGGAATATTATAGCCAGGTTCCAGGATCCCCAGATCAAGGAGAAAATACTACAAGCAGCCAGGAAGAAACAATTTCAGTATTGTGGAAACACAATCAGAATAGCCCAGGACCTGGCAGCTTCTACACTGAGGGATCGAAGGGCATGGAATATGATATTCCAGAGGGCAAAAGAACTGGGAATGAACCCAAGGGTCACCTACCCTGCAAAACTGAGTATTTTGTTTCAGGGGAAAATATGGTCATTCAGTGGAATAGAGGACTTTCAAGCATTCTTGAGGAAAAAACCAGAATTGAATAGAAAATTTGACATCCAGACACAAGAAGGAAGAGATGCCTGAGAAGGTAATCAGGGAAAAGAAATCAAAAGGACCTTATCAAACTTGAACTATTTACATTCCTATATGGAAAAGCAATAACTGTGACTGATGATATCTTTCTCACTATGAAAATAATGGAAGAAGGGGGTGTGGTCATATGAATACATATGTGAATGTGTGTGTATAAGGTTACAGTTATATATGGATAGAGGGCATAGGTTGAATTTGTTGGGAAGGGAGTACTCAAGGGATGAAATTATGAGCTGAGAGAGGAAAGTGGTAAGAGGAGATGGGGAGAGACAGGGTAGGGTAAACTATCCCATGTAGAAAAAGCAAGGGGAATTGGTTGCAAAGGAAGGGGAGAATAAGCAAGGCTAAAAAGGCAAAACCGCATTCACATTGAATTTGGTTCAGGGAGAAAATGACATACATACTAAATGGAATATCTCAACCTGCAGCAGAATAGGGGGAAGGGGGATGAGAGGAGGGATGATGGATGGGAGGGCATCCTTGGGGTGAGGGGAGGCTGGAAGTACCCACTATAGAAGAGGGACAGGATCATGTAGGGAATGGACCAGGTGGGGGGTGGGATGAGTGGGAGGGAATTATAAGCAGCCTTGTACAATATATCTACTATGATAATGTTTTGCATAGCTAGACAAGTACAACATATACTGAATTACTTATCTACCAAGAGGGAATGGGTGACAAGGGAGGAAGGAAATGGATCTGAAATTCGAGGTCGTAACATTAAATGTTTCAAATATATAAAAATACTATTATTAATACTCTTTTGCTTGTAATAGATAAGATGTGCAGTCGTTGTGGCACAGAGATCCATCTTACTCTAATGGAAAAGTCAAAGGGGGTATGGAAAAAGGTATGGGAGAGAGCAGATTGGATGAGGGGATATCTTGTAGGACTGCTATTTTGGGGAGGTGGATAGGGGAAAAATGGGGGAAAATTATAACTCAAAATCTGGCAAAAATGAATGATGTAAAACAGAAGTTAATAAAGCATTTGTTTAAAATTGAAAAAAAAAAAAAACAAAAAACAGGACACTGACAGGTGGCAGACCAGGCACTTCTCAGTCAGCCCTGACCACTAGACTGACTTAGTGATGTTTCAAGCCAAAAAGCACACCTCTAAGTGGCCCTGCCCCCCCTTGGGCTATTTCCCAGTGAATTATGGGCAGAATCTACTCAGCTGATATTAAAAGTGCATGTTCCTTTAAGCAATGACCACTCCTTAACTCCTCCCTAATCCCACCCTTACTCACCTAGTTAGCATAATCTGACATCTGACTTAATACTATAATTTTATAAACCATATCTATGACTTCTTTAAGGTTGCAGGTTGCCTAAGACCTCCTGCCCACCATATAGCATAACATTAAACTTTTACAATCCTGACTTAAAAGATTGCTTGGGTTCTATGAATTCATTCCAGACTGCCCAACAGGGACTCTGGTCATTGGAGCCCCTGCAACACCTATCACCCCCTCATCAGATACATTTAGTATTTCTGCCTTTTTGTACTGGACTGTAAGGTTTTTATGCCCTAGTACATGGTCTATTTTTGTGTATGTGCTATGTACTGCTGAGAAGGTATATTCCTTCTTATCCCCATTCAATTTCTCCAGAGGTCTATCATATGTACCTTCTTTTACACTCTCTCTTATACCTCCTTAACTTCTTTCTTGTTTATTTTGAGGTTAGATTTATCAAGTTCAGAGAGGGGGAAATTGAGGTCCCCCACTAGTATTGTTTTGCTATCTATTTTTTCCTCTAACTCCCTTAAATTCTCCTCCAGGAATGTGGATGCTATGCTGCTTGGTACATAAATGTTTAGTAAAGATATTGCTTCATTTTCAATGTTGCCTTTTGGCAAGATAGTTTCCTTCCTTATCTCTTCTAATTGGATCTATTTTTGCTTTTGCTTTATCTGAGACAAGGATTGCTACCCCTGCCTTTTTTTTTTTTACTTTAGCTGAAGCATAATATGCTCTATTCTAGCCTTTTACCTTTACATGTATCCCCGTTTCAAATGTTTCCTGTAGACAGCATATTGTAGGAGTCTGGTTTTTAATCCATTCTGCTATCCACCTCCGTTTTATAGGGGAGTTAATCCCATTTACATTCACAGTTATGATGACTATCTGTGTCTTTCCATCCTATTCCCTCCCCTGTTTATACTTTTATTTCTCCCTTCAACTCGTTAAGTTTTCCTTCTGACTGCTGCCTCCCTCAGTATTCCCTTCCTTTTCTTACATTCCCCCTTACTACTTCTTCCCTCCCTTCTAACAGCCACTCCTTTTGTTCACCCTTTCCCCTCCTACTGCCTGTAAAGTGCAATAAAATGTTCAGCTCCCTCTCTTCTTTCCTTCTACTATAATATGTTTTTATGCGTCTTTGTGTGGCATAATTTACCCTTTTCTGCCTCCTCCTTTCCTCTTCTGCCATTATAATTCCTTTGCTTCCTTTAATAGAACTTTTTTTTTAAATCATCACTTTGGTTAGTTTTTACCCACACCCTCTATCTATGTATAACCCTTTTATATGTCACGATGATTACACAATTCTCAATATTGACAGGTATCAGCATCCCATGTAGGTATGTAAACAGGTTGCTCTTATTGAATAACAAGTTATGTATGTCTGGGTGTCTCTGTGAGCATTTTCCCTGTTCATCTTTTTTATGCCTCTCTTGAGTCTTGTATTTGGAGATTGAATTTTCCACTGAACTCTGGCTTTTTCATCAGGAAGGTCTGAAAGTCCCTTATTTCATTGAATGACCATCTCCTTGCCTGAAAGATTATGCTTAGTTTTGTTGGATAGTTGATCTTTGGTTGTAGTTTGAGTTCTTTTGCCTTATGAAATAATTATATTCCAATCCCTCCAATTTTTTAATGTAGAAACTGCTAGGTCCTGTTCGATCTTAACTGTAGTTCCATGATATCTGAATTGTTCCTTTCTTGCTGCCTGCAGTATTTTTTCTTTGATCTGATAGTTCTGGAATTTGGCTACAATAGTTCTTGGAGTTAACAATTTAGGATATCTTTCAGAAGGTGTCCAGTGGATTCTTTCTATAACTATTTTACTTGCTGGTTCTAGGGCCTCAGGGCAATTTTCCTTGATGAGTTGTTGGAAGATGCTGTCCAGGCTGTTTTTTTCATCATGGCTTTCCAGTAGACCAATAATTCTATCTCTCCTGGATCTGTTCTCCAGGTCAGCTGTTTTTCCAATGATATTTTACATTTTCTTCTAAATTTTCATTCTTTAGGTTTTATTTGACTGATTCTTGATGCCATCAACTTCAAACTGACTGATTCTAATTTGTAGCCAATTATTTTCCTCAATTAATTTTTTGAAGTTCCTTTTCCAATATGTTCAGATTTTGTTTTGGGGGAGTTCTTTTCTCCAGTTAGATTTTGCACCTCTTTTCCAATTTCACAAATTTTACTTTTTATCTTGTACCTCTCTAATATGGCTTTTAAAATCCTTTTTGATTTAAAATCCTTCTATTATGCCTTCTGTGCTTGAGACCAGTTCATATTCCCTGTTGAGGTTTCAGAGTTAGGTATAGAGTCAATGCTGACCCCTTGTGAATTTGGTTCTTCTTGCTCACTATAAAAGGATTCTATCATTTTCATTCTTGGAAATTGCTTCTTTCCCATTGTGAATGCCTATTTCTTGGCCTTTAAAGTGGATTTCTCCTTCTGGGGTATAGAGGGCTCTGACCCATGCTTCTTATGCTGGGAGCTAGGGGTCTTGTTATTGGCTTTGTGTTCTGTGTCCTCTGGGTGTCTAGGCTGAGGCTGAGGCCAGGACTTTCTTTTTTTTTCTTTTTCTTTTTTTTTTTTTTTTAACCAGGGCATTTCTTTATTGTATATTGTTTTAGAAAATAAAACCAGGTATTTGCGTGCATGGGGTGGGGGGAGAGAGTTAGGACTGGGTAGTCAACATAAATATCAAGATAAACAAGGAATGGAGAGAGGTGCTTGACTACATGGTGACTAATGAAATGAGACAATTTTGAAGTAAATTATATTTATGTATATCCTTCAAAGTCATTTCCTCAGGAGGCCACAGGTCTACTTTGGTGATGTCATTAATCCAAACAATTTTAGAAATCCCTATAGGAAATCCATATCATTATAATCATCCCTCATTTATATATATGTTTTAAAATGTGTCATTACTTCCAAATCCAAATTCCAAAAAATGTCTTCAAGAATGGCATCCATCACTGGAGTCTGTGTAAAGACTCTGGAGATAGTTATAAATGAATATTCAGAGTAGTTAAGTGCTGATGCCTGTCTTAAAAAAGTGTCACATTAATTTACAGTCACACTCCATAAAAGGCAGCAACTTCTCATATGCAAACATCTGAATCACAATTCAGAGGAAATGTATATAGACTGTGATCATTAGCAGAGACAGCCTTAATGTGTGTGAGATGGTTTTTCTAGTTGAGGTTTGAGCAGTTTTCTAACTGGAGAGGCTTCCAATTGCTGGGCAGTTCTTTCTCCAAGTTGCAAGGACACCTTGAAGAACTGGGTAGTATCTTCCATAAAAGAACACAATAGCCTCATTGACCCTTGTAGTTCATCTATCACCATCTCCATGTAGTTAAAAACTTCATTCTGGCTCTCTAATATTTTCTGGTAGTCAGGTTTTGTGCTAAGAATTTCACTTTGTGAAGACTGAAGATACAGAGTGGGGTCCAGTTCTGTATCAGTAATTTTGGCTTCCTCTAATGTCCTGGATATCTCCTCAGCTTCTTTCTGGTGATGCAGCAATAGTTGATCCCAATTTGTACACTCGGAAGAAAGCCTGGCTATATATTCTTTTATCTCTGTCACTGATGCTTCTAAGGCGATATCTGTTGACTGCCCTTTTGATTCATCAGAGCATTTCCTTAAGGTCCCATCGTCTTCAAGTTGGTTTGTAAAATGCTTGAATTCTTCATAAACTGAAGATACTCTGGCTTTAAAAGTATCAAGACTGATGTTATCAGCATCTCTCAGAAAAGGTTCAAGTTTCTGTGCTGAGAACTGAAAACTGGAGAGTAGGAGACAGCCAAGGCGTTTGCTTTCCGCCAAGTCTAAGCTGACAGATCTGCTGAGCTCTGTAACACCCTGATGAAAGGGAGGTAGAGACTTCTGATGGTTTGTTTCTTTCATACTAGCCCTACGCCAGGACTGACGCTTGGTTTTCTGACTGCTGCTGTAGTCTTGTGGGGCCATGTATGTGGGGCTGAGATCTTGAGTTTTCCCTGTTTCAGGGCTCTCCTCAGAATTCCTTCTTTTTCTTGAAACATCTTTGGTAGTATCCGGGAAGGCAGAAGACACAGCACAGACTTCCAGAGAGGTATGGTTTGATGTTAATTGATGATCTTGAGTCTTGGGAACCACTACTTTCTCTTCAGACACTCTTGCTGCCTTAGCACCACCATTCAATGAAGTTGACCTGGATGGAGAACCTTCGGGAATCCGTCGGTCCAGGCTGGAGCTTCCGCGCCTGCTGTCCCCAACCTCCGAGTCCATAGGCTGGGACATCTCACCTACACCGTCACCTCCGAAACTCCCGCGCAAAGCTGCAGCAACACCGCCCAACCAGGCCAGGACTTTCTGAGTTGCCTCAAGGTTAACTCTGAAGCTCAGTGTAAGGTGTGGGGGAGGGGTGGGTCTGGCTGCTTCAGGATTCCACCTCCCAACACCTAGGCTGAAACTCAGGCAGGCTCAACTGCCCTGGTTGTGTGAAGGTATACCTGGGGTTCTAGTGTTAGCACCTTCTGGCTCCACCCTGCTGGGTTCAGGATTTCCTACTGGTCAGCTGAGATGGGACTTGTTGGGGCAGCTCTTGCCCTGCACCTTAGCTTTGGCACAGCGACACCCACACCCTTCCTCTAGGACTCCCAAGCCTACCTAGGTTTGGGCTATTTCAGGATTTTACCCGGAGGCAATACTCTCTGGGTTGTCAGGGTCTTAGGGTGAGAATGGAAAGGCTAGGTTTTACTCTGCCATCTTGGCTCCTGGGAGCTCAGGTAGTTGATTTTTTAAACATCTAGGCAGTTGGTTGATAGCCCCAGAATTAGTTGCTGCTGCCATGGGCCCTGTGCTTTCTCCTACCCACCTCTGAAAGATACCCGTCCTGTGGTGAGAGGTCTGGGAATTGCCCCTGTAATGGCTGAATCTGCTTTCCTGGGCTCACTGTGGCTCTGCTCTGGTTGGGTCTCAGGTCTGTGCTGGTGCAGTCCCTGCTCTGTACCTCCCCTGTCCAGTCCCACTTGTTCACCTTCCTGGACTGAAAATCTGCCACACTGTCTCCCAATGGATTCTGCCACTCTAAAATCCATTCAGATTCATTTTTCAGAGGTTACTGAAGTGATTCACAGAGGAGTTCAGGTGAGTTCCTGCTTTCACTCTGCCATCTTGGCTCCATGCCCCCTCATACTATTCTTAAGCTCCTTTCTGGACTCTTCCATGAGTTCTTTGTAGGTTTTAGACCACTTCCCATTTTCCTTTGGTGTTTTGTCCATAGGTGTTTGACACTGCTGCCCTCTTCTGAGTTTGTTTTGTGTCTTCACTGTCACTGTAATAACTTTCTATGGTCAGATTCTTTTTTTGATCATCTTTTTGTGGCCTTTTTCCTTTCTTTTAAATTTGATTTCTGTTCCCAGAGTAGAAGGGGCTCTGTCTCAGGGTTCTTATGCCAGCGGCTGCAGGCCTGGCTGTTTACCTGGTGCTGTGCTGATGTTGCCTTGAGGCCCACAGTGGTTCCTTGTGTCTGGTGCTATGTTGAGGGGTTGTGATGGGGGGTGGCTGGTGCTGATGTAGGCTGTGGGGAATCTGGTTGCTTAGTTGGTGCTAAGCTGAGGTCTTAGTGATAGGGTCTAGTGTGTGCTGAAGCCAGGTGGGGTTTTTCTGCATTTCCCTGGGGCTAAACTGAATCATGTGGAGGTCTGATCGCTGAAGAATTCCTCTTGCTGAAACATGCGGAAGCGCAGCCACTGATGAATGCCCACCTTTCTGGGACAATACTGAAGCATGCTGAGTTCTGGCTGGTGGAGGATGTCTGCCTGACTGGAGCTAAACTGAAATACGTGGCGGTTCTTGTAGCTGGAGTCTGCCAGTTCCCCTGGCTATGCAAAGGCACATGGAGGTACTGATACTGGTGTTTGCCTGTTCCATCACACTGGGGCTCAGGATCTACAGCTGGTTTGCTAAGGTGGGGCTTGCTCCTGGTTTGCTGGGATACTTCCTATCCTGGAATGCTCTTCTCTCTTATTTGAGATGGACCTTTCTTTCAACCCAGTTCTTAAGGCCCAGATCAGGTCACTTTTCTACCTTGTGAAAACTTCTCTCCTGATAACCACTTATTGCATCTCTATATTCTTTTTAACTACCATAAATTTAAAATAATTTTCATACACTTTTCAATTTCGTAATTATAATGCACAATGCTAATTTTATCATACCAGTACACAATGTAGCTATACTGAAGTATGTATATCTTATCTTCAACTAGAAAGCAAGTTTCTGGCTGACAAGGACTTACTGTATATATACTTTTTTAAAAAATTCAGTTTTTATTTATTTACTATTAGTTTATAACACTCAGTTCCTCAAGGTTTTACATACATACTTCTTGTGTATACCCAAATTACTTCACAAAATAGGAATATATTACATGCTGTCTGACGTGTACCCTCCATTTTAGCTGCTTCTTTTTCTCCAGTGATTTGGAGAACACAACTGAAGACCATTACTTTATTGAATTTGTATATATCAATTTCATGGTTTTAGAAATATTTAACTCATTACTTTTTGATGTTAACTTCAAAATAAGCACATCAAAGGAAGAGCAAAATGTTGTGGTGTAAAATAGGGCACAGTACATAGATTTTTCGTTTTCATTTTCTGTAAACTTTTTTATTGGAGTTATAAATAATTTGATACTTAAAAATATATCCTTTGATTTGAAAATGAAAAGTTCATAACTGATTTACTGGAATAAAGTTCAGTAACATTATAATTAACATATATGTATCCCAGATGTTTGTTTTTTTTCTTTCTTAACAATGTGGATCTCACAAAAATAATTAGATGGATATACATATATATATGTATGTATATATGTGTAAACAAACATATAAACACATAAATTTTTTAAAACTGAAAAATCCTTTCCCTGCTTAGAAAGCATGACATTATATGACATTTTTGCCTGGCATCAACCTAATTTATATTTGGAAAGTTTTTTTTATATCTTAAGACAATATTTCAAAGTATTCCAAAATTATCTTTTAAATCTTCAAACAATCCTTATTAGGCAACTGTTTATTACAATTCCTGTTTTGTTAGGTGAAAAAAGTACATATATATTTGGAAATACTGAGTAAATAAAAAATAGGCTACCTAAAATTAAAGCATACATATCTTTAAACTCATTTTTAAATTAGTTGTAACTATAAGAATCTAGAAATAACAAAATGATAAGAACTATTAACATGAAGCCAAATTATCCACAGCATTAAAGAAACCATTAAAAGGGATTCTACAAATTTTTAAAATTCTACTTTAAAATACTATTATGTATTAGATACTCAACACATGCTGAAGACCAAAATGCAATACATGACGTGCACAAATTTATGAAAAGCATATTGCATTAAGTCTATAAAAATGGTATCCAAAAGAGCTAAGGATACAGTTGGACCAATAAACAAAAAATAGGAACAAGCACATCTTAAAGAACAAAAATAGAACAAAATTATGGCATCTCAAACTTGGAAAAAACCTCAGAGGTCATGTACTCCAACTAGTAAAATCTCTAAAAAAGGAGGAACAGATTAAGTTTCAGAACAGCTGTTGTTAAGAAGTTTTTCTTATATTGAGCTGAAATGTTTTCTCTGTTTTCCCTGTTACTGCTAGTTCTGCCCTCCAACTTTGAGTTCTACTCTTTCTTCTAAATGAAAGCCTTTCAAATACATGAAAAGTCCTATCATGTATGCCTGTTCTTTGGGCTAAATTCCCTCAGTTCCATCAACTGATCCTGAAATGGCACCATCTCTAGCCCCTTATTCATCCTAGCTGTCTACCAGTTCAATGTTCTAAAACATGGCATCCAGAAATGAAAAAAATACTTGAAATAGGGCCTGGGGGCAGAACAGAAGTATAAATTTCCCTTGTTTCAACATTAGATTTTTCCTAAAATTGTAAATATGAGGATTTTTTGGATACTGTGTCACACTTAACTCATATTGAAACTGTAACCTACTAAAACCATTGCATTTTTAGCATTTAAAAAAGCATACCGCACAGTTGGCACTAAATAGTACATGTTGACTTACTAATTAACTGTTTTCTACCTAAACCTCCCCCATTTTATTTACCTGAAGTTATTTTTAAAACCCATGTATAAAACAACACTTTTACCTATTAAATTTCATGCAAGGTCAAACAAAGGTGGCATAAACTAATGAAACCACAGGTCCAGGATCTTTACCTGTCTATCTTCTATTCTTAAGTGCCTTGGTCCTTTGCCTTATCACCTCTTATCCCTTTACAAACTTCAACCTAGGTTAACCTGTATGACTATCCTTGGACAAGCCTTATAATAACATGGACTAGGTTCACCACAAATTTAGGTAATTTTTTCTAATTGAAAATTTATTATTATTTTTAAAAATTATGATCAGTGTTGCTAAAAAGGGGATATAAAAATAAAGGCTCAGCTCAAGTATCACCTCCTGAGTCCTCTCCTCATCATCCCAGTTGTTAATATTCCTCCCCAAACCTCCAAATTATTTTGAATATATATTGTATTGATGTATCTGTGTTCATACTGTTTCCCTTCATTAGGATATGAGCTCTTTAAAGGCTTATTAAAGCTCTTTTAAAGCTCTTATTAAGCTCTTTAAACCTTATATTCCGTAGGTACTTTAAAAGTATAGGGTGGGGGGACGGAGCCAAGATGGCGGAGTAGAAACAGCTCTTCCAAGCCTCTCTGCCCCAAATTCTCCACAAACTATGTAAAAAAGGACTCTGAAAATCTTCTGGAGCCCCAGCACCCACAGAACGACACAGAAAAGCTAACCTCCCGCTGAGGACAGCCCAGCACCCTGCAGGAAGGACCAGCGCAGTGGTCTGGGAGCCGGCAGCGCGCAGAGCGCAGGAGCCGAGCCGAGCCCAGGTCCACATGAGCCGAGGTTTTAGCCCCAGGGCGGCAGGGCCAGCAGCCGGCTGGAGGAACCCCAGAACACCAGGAACTGTGGAGACGCCAGAATTATCAACATAGACTTGCCTAGGACAAAGTAAGAGGTTAGTGTCCTATGGACTTTGGGACCTGTATTTGGGGAATGCGTCAGCTCCCTCCCCTGGGGGCTAGAAGCTGCTGAGGAGACATGCCACTGTGTAGTTTTCAGAGGCATTTCCGGCTCCCAGCCTACAAATCCTGGGGAGATCCAGCGATCAGTCTTGGGGTGTAATCGCTCTTGCTTTAACCTCCCTGGATCTGGATTGTGATCTAGGGTGGAAGTTGTGGGTGGGTTTACAGCTTGCCAGAAACGGAAGTTGCCCCCCACACGTTCGGGACGAAAATTCCTCTATCTGGCCTTAAAGCCATAGTGTGGCAACAAGCCCAAAAGTCAAGCAATTAAGTGGCAACATGCCAAGGCAAAGGAAACAGAAAAATGCAACCCTAGACTCCTATTTTGGGGGCATAGAGCGGGAAAAGGACTGTGAGGTCAGAAGTCCTGCTCCAAAAGCCCCAGGGAAAACATGAGCGGGTTGCAGGCCATAGAGGACCTTAAGAAGGACTTTAAAAATCAAATAAGAGAAGTGGAGGAAAAATTAGAAAGAGAAATGAGAAGGATGCAGGAAAAGTATGAAATGAGGGTCAACAGCCTGACTGAAGAAAACAACACCTTAAAAAATAGACTAACTCAAATGGCTAAGGAGGCCCAAAGGGCAACGAGGAGAAGAATGCCTTAAAAAGTCGAATTTGCCAGATGGAAAAAGAATCTCAAAAGTTCACTGAGGAGATTCATTCCTTCAGAGTTAGACTGGAGCAAATGGAAGCTAGTGACTTTATGAGAAATCAAGATGCTGTTAAGCAGATCCAAACAAACGAAAGATTAGAAGGCAATGTGAAATATCTCATGGGAAAAACCACTGACCTGGAAAATAGATCCAGGAGAGACAATTTAAAAATTATTGGACTACCTGAAAGCCATGATCAAAGAAAGAACCTAGAAATCACCCTTCAAGAAATTCTCAAGGAAAACTGCCCTGATGTTTTAGATCCAGAGGGCAAAATAGAGGTTGAAAGAATCCACCGATCACCTCCTGAAAAGATCCCAAAAAGAAAACTCCCAGGAATATTATAGCCAGGTTCCAGAATCCCCAGATCAAGGAGAAAATACTACAAGCAGCCAGGAAGAAACAATTTCAATATTGTGGAAACACAATCAGAATAGCCCAGGACCTGGCAGCTTCTACACTGAGGGATAGAAGGGCATGGAATATGATATTCCAGAGGGCAAAAGACCTGGGAATGAACCCAAGGGTTACCTACCCAGCAAAACTGAGTATTTTGTTTCAGGGGAAAATATGGTCATTCAGTGGAATAGAGGACTTTCAAGCATTATTGAGGAAAAAACCAGAGTTGAATAGAAAATTTGACATCCAGACACAAGAAGGAAGAGATGCCTGAGAAGGTAATCAGGGAAAAGAAATCAAAAGGAACTTATCAAAGTTGAACTATTTACATTCCTATATGGAAAAGCAATATCTGTGACTGATGATATCTTTCTCACTATGAAAATAATGGAAGAAGGGGGTGTGGTCATATGAATACATATGTGAATGTGTGTGTATATGGTTACAGTTATATATGGATAGAGGGCATAGGTTGATTTTGTTGGGAAGGGAGAGTACTCAAGGGATGAAATTATGAGGTGAGAGAGGAAAGTGGCAAGAGGAGATGGGGAGAGACATGGTAGGGTCAACTATCTCATGTAGGGGAAGTGGGTGCAAAGGAGGGGGAGAATAAGGAAGGCTAAAAAGGCAAAACCACATTCACATTGAATTTGGTTCAGGGAGAAAATGACATACATACTAAATGGGATATCTCAACCTGCAGCAGGATAGGGGGAAGGGGGATGAGAGGAGGGATGATGGATGGGAGGGCATCCTTGGGGTGAGGGGAGGTTGGAAGTACCCACTATAGAAGAGGGACAGGATCATGTAGGGAATGGACCAGGTGGGGGGTGGGATGAGTGGGAGGGAATTATAAGCAGCCTTGTACAATATATCTACTATGATAATGTTTTGCATAGCTAGACATGTACAACATATACTGAATTACTTATATCCCAAGAAGGAATGGGTGACAAGGGAGGAAGGAAATGGATCTGAAATTCAAGGTCGTAACATTAAATGCTTCAAATATATATATAAATACTATTATTAATACTCTTTTGCCTATAATTGGGAGATAAGATGTGCAGGCATTGGGACACAAAGATTCATCTTCCTCTAATGGAAAAGTCGATGGGGGTATGGGAGAAGGTATGGGAGAGAGCAGATTGGAGGAAGCGATATCTTGTGGGACTGCTATTCTGGGAGGTTGGGTAGGGGAATAATGGGGGGAAAATGACTGTAACTCAAAATCTGGTGGAAATGAATGATGTAAAACAGAAGTTAATAAAGTATTTGTTTAAAATAAAAAAAATTAAAAAAAAAAGTATAGGGTGAATTAAACCCAAGTAACAAGAACTGTGGTCATGCTGCCATAAATCAGACAAACTTCCTTTTTCAAAGTGAAACTAAAGCTCAATCTAAACTAAAAGCTCAATCTCAAACTAAAGCAAATTCTACCTGGAAATTGGTGTTAAGTATTGACCTAAGGGTGTAAAGAACTGCTTTGCTGGATGTTACTGGTATAGGGTTTTGAGTAAGGACAGCAGAAGAGAAGGAATGTGGCAGAACAGGAATGAGTGGATGGATGGGAGGTATATTGCATGCTCTACTTTCCTAGAACAATGTTCTATTGCTAGGTAATGTGATGCACTTAAGACTCAAGGCAGTATTCTCATTGAAGAAATTCAGAGAAGTCAATTGAAGAGAGTGACTGAAATAAAGGCTGGTGTTTTAAGAAAATCACTATTAAGCGTCTCGTTCCAGTTAGCAAAATAAGTAATGGTTTATTGCTGTATTATCTGTGCCTACAGATAATTTCCTTTGTATTAAAAAAAACACATTCATTTGTACATTTCTGATACTGGTACAAGATCCATGTATCAATGTTCTGCTTCCAACTTAAAGTAGCTGAGGGACTTTTACTATTATTTTGTTATATCAGAACTTAAGTGTTTTTCACCACTAAAAGAAATGTAAAAAAGTAGCCTTTCTGTGCAGATGAAGACTAATAAATTTGTGTGCTAAGTAGGGACATATCCAATCACGTGACAACCTTTGTGTAACAAAATTGTTTACAATTAAAAAAAAATCATAGTGCCAAGTATAACATGTAACTACACTTTTCTCTCTCTAAGAAAATGCTGTTCCTTTTATTTTCTAAATTAAACTATGTTTGAATGTATGTGACAGCTGTGAGAAACTAACAAGTTTCAAATGTGAAAATACCTTTTTTTTCCATATTTTCTTTCTTTTTCTTTTCCTCTTCTTCTCCTTTGGTACCAGAAGGCAAGACTGGAGCAGATACTGACTGTATTAAATTTTCAGAAGGTATGGATGTAGAATTAGCTTGAACTGATGGACCAGATGGAACTGGTATTTGTTTCACTAAAAGAGAATATTGAAATATAAATGTTCAAACAAAATAAAGAATAAATAATAGTAATGATAGCTAACATGTATGTAGCACCTAGCATGTGCAAAGCCCTCAGCTAAGCACTTTACAATTATTACCTCATTTGCACCTCACAACCCTGGGAGGGAGGTGATATGACTATCATTTTCATTTTATATCTGGAGAAACAGAGCTAACTGGAGATTAGGTGACTTGCCCAAGGTCATATAGTAAGTAGGGGTTTGAGGCCACATTTAAACTCAGGTCTTCCTGACTAGTTCCAGAACTCTATGCATTGTCCTATTCAGCTGCCTAACATAAAACATACAAAAATAATGTATATTTAAGTTATATTAATTTTTTATGGAAAGACGTTACTTACTCATGACTACTAATCATTACTTTCTAAAGATGGAGGAAATAAATGGAAAGGTTATATCCACAGCTTCTACTTCAAAATCAAACATACTACTTCCGTGCATATCAATATTCTGTGTAGATAAGACTCCATGCTAATGATGATTTAAAAATACGCCTCATTTGTCTAATTGTTGCTCAGAAAAAATCAAACCTAAAACTGATAGGTTAGTACTTACTTAGACAATAACTAATAACTGCTTGCTGTTAGTTATAATTTTTAGGGTAATATTTGCACAATTTTTCCAGAGAGGATTATGTTATCATGGCCCATAACTGGACTGTAACATGCAGCCATTGCTGCATAAGGAATGGTAAATGAAAATGATACTCTAAAGAATTCCACTTTTTAAATAGGTTAAAAAATATTTAAAAGAAACTAGAGTTATGTAAAAATAAAACCCAAATAACAGAAGCCATGCATTATCTCAGGAGGGAGGTGACTACATTTTCTAAACTAAAAAATATTACGTATGTATTGAGTGTGTGTGTGTGTGTATGTGTATGTGTGTGTGTGTGTTCCACATACCATCCTCCCTCCCCTCCTCAGACATCAAGATTGTACCATGGCTATTTACTTGGTAAAATATTTCTAAAAGTAAAAAAGGTGAAAGATGATCATGCTCTGTAGAATTTCATTTATTTTTGTACACTGTAATACACCGTAGCACTAAACAACAATAAAACCTTCGATCTATTTTATAGTAACAATTCAATAAAAAGTTTACGGCTATAATCTATGTAAAATTATGGATTATTTTGAAAGGTAGCATGGTATAGTAAAAAGAATGCTATCAGCAGACATAGGTTCAAATACTAGGTCCTACATTTACTAGATATGTATCCTTGAAAAGTCATTTGATTTTTTTCAAGTTTTAGTTTGCTTGTCTTGTTCTGAAAGAGCTGAATAGGACTTTAAATCCTATACAGATATGAACTACTATTATTTAAAATATTAAACGGATACTCACTTTTGAGACTACAAATATAACAGTGGAAACATTTTTCCCTGCCCAAGAACACTCTTTAATAGATGCGGTTACATGCATCAACATTTTTGGGATATCTTTTTTTTTTTTCTCCTAGAAGATACACTTCATTATCTATCTCAAATGAAAGATTGCTCAAAATCACTAAACAGCAAAGCCAAGGGTTCTCTGACCAATACTGTTTTGCAATAATGATCAGCATGAAAGCACTGAACAGACAATTACGTGAGAACGTAAACGAGAAGTTTAATTTTTGTCCGTCAAAGGACAGTAGCAAAGTCTGCCTTTTCTGATAGAGACAGGGAAAGTGAAAGCAATTATGTTTACTATATTATTTATGAATCCAAAGAAAAAAAGAAATGGTTATCAGAGACAAGAAATGAAAGGCAATCTTAATCTGGGCAGAAATGAGATAGTAACTGAAAAGAAAAAGGACTGAAATCTACCATATTTTATTTGCTACATAGATTACTCAATAATTTTGACTATGAGGTTGAAACTCTGGACTTGAAAATATGTTAAAGTAGCCACTAGATGGCAGATTCAAAGTCTAGGTATGCTATTTCACAAGCATCAACTAGAGAAGAAAAAAGGATTTCAAATGTTTTGTTTTTTTTTTTAACAAATAGTTATTAACAAATTGTATATCATACAATTCTAAAAAGGTCATTCTTGTCAAAGTTTTGTAGATATGCTGATATAAAAAATTTTGTTCAAAAAAAAAAAAGCCCCAAAACCTTTGAGGTTTTTTTTTTTTTTTCATCATTATTTCTGTATAATTTTATGTGGCTGTATGGCCGTCAAATGTGGATATATGGGGAAAGTTAAAAAGAAAATAATTTCCCACCCTTAAATGTTGTTCTAGTGATTTAGAGGTAAGTAATTATTTTCTGGTAAAGGGAACTTCCTTTATGAGATGGAGAGCTACTGATATTAACCAAAGTCCCAACCTGATTAAATCAATACAGATACCATCAAGGCCTTCATGTAATTCAAGAGGTCAAGATTTAGAGGAATGAGTAAAGGAAAAGTGCTGAGATGTAGCTATAGTTAGTCAAGTTTGGTGGTTTGTTCCATGATAACAATTTGATGTTATAAACAACAACGTTCCTAAGTGCTGAGGAGTTGGAATTGACCCCTTCCAGGATGTAGGGAGCTGGTCAAACTGGCCAGGCTCATGGGAAATATGTAAAGCCAAAGGTGACTTTAAGTTTGTATTTCCTATTGCTTGAAGAAATGAAACTTCCCTTTTTGAATTTCTTTTTCATTATATCCAGTCTTCGGCATAAAATAAGGTCTTAAAATGCTGTTAAACAATCAATTTCCTTGATTTTGATGCTTCCTTCTCTAAAAGCAGGCCTAAGCACTTTTTAAATAAACATATACAAATCATAAAATATTACCAGGCAACTGCTTTAGAGTTCACAGCACCTCCAGGTATACTAAGCAAGAAGTAACAATAACAACTCCCATTACTATGCTGCATTTTAAGGTTTCTAAAGTGCTTTCCATCACAACAACCTTGTGAGGTAGTAGGAAGTAGAAGAATTAATATTTTAAAAGAGAAGGAATCTGAAACTTGGAGGGCTTAAGGAATCTTTCAGCGATCATATAGCTAGTAAATCTGAGGCAGGACACAAACTCAGGTTTACCAGTTCTAAGGTTCAATGCTCCTATCTCTTGTACCATTCCACTTTCCAGCACAAGAAATGAAGGAATAGCTAAGTAAAATGGTGTCACAGGAGTAACAATACATTTATTAGTCATTCAACTTAATAAGATATGTAACGAAGATATTTCTATGCAGTAAATACAGTCAAATGCTCGGGTAACATTGCATCTTTAAATATGATTTGCAATGTTTTCTCATAATGCTGTGTTGGTAACCACTGACAGGCATAAAAACTTTTATTCTATACTTTCTGTTAATTTAGTATAAGAGGATCTGAGGTTTTATCAGTTAATGGCACAGAAAAATCCTGAAATGTTTGTTATTAGTACTTTTAAGTGACTATTTTAAAACTAAGCTGACCACTGTTCATAAGCAGCTGGCGTTGCTGAAGCCGACTACTTTGAAAGGTCAGAAATCTTTCCCTCAAGTGAATTAATATCCTATCATTTCACATCCCTAATAGCTCTTCGGCAACAGAGTAATTACTCTTTACAAAAACAAAAATAAATTCAAATCAATAAAATGTGTAGAAAATGTCAAGTATTATTAAAAAATTTTTTCTATCCAATTTTTTTAAAAAGGAACATATAAAGAGACATACAAAGGGATATCCTATTCTTTGGAACTGGTAAAACAGCTCCACATTTTCCCCAGTCCGTATTTACAAATAAATATGAAGTATGCATTTACTCTATATGTAAATGTAATTTTTGTAACACACAATATAGTGTACTCTTTTCTGTACAGTATAAGAAAGGGCTTCCAAATTCACCAAGCTTGTCTACAACATGGGAATTCATAATTTTTAAAAAGTTTTTTTTTTTAAGCATATCTTTTATTTCAGTTATTTTCAATTCCTTAAAGATACTAAACTTGAAAGATCAATGTTACTTTGGAATTAGGAAGGTCAGGAGTCTAGTTCTGGCCCTGGAATTAATAACCTATAGGACCTAAGGAGTAGGACATACTCGGCTTCTTTATTAGTAAAAACAGAAGGCTGATTAAACAATTAAGTGCTGTTACCAATCCCAAACTCCATGACAAAACTGAAATACTGCATGTGCTACATAATAGTATCCAACAAGCAGCAAAGAGTAGAAACCCACATACTTCAAGTTCTTTCTACACTACAAACCTATGAAAACATGAACTGTCATTTAAAACAGTATTCTGAGGCTCTTAATGTATCTTTAAATGCAACTTAATATAACATTTGTATAACTTTAGCAAACATGGAAAAATACTTAATGCCCTGAGGGAATGAGATAAGGATAAAATTGCTGCTTACTATTCAGTCCAAGGCACTTTTCCTAAAATTTTCTTTAATGAGGTCATATCTATTGTTTGTAAACTAAATTGACAGGACAATTTAAATCAAAAGACTGGCTCTTTTTATACTATTTATACAAAGAGAAAGCATGAAAAGTAAATGCTTATTTGAGTACTTATCTGTGGAAAGGGGGGAAAAATTAAAACAAGCAATATTTAAAATTATGAAATCTTATGTCTCAACCCAAAAACTATCAGTAAGTATTTAACAGACACTTAAAATGTAAAAAAAAATTCATTTGCACTCATTTTATTTGTCCTAAGGAAATTCCTAATATCATTCTAGTCTTATCCACATTCTCAGTTTAATAATGATAATTTCACCTTGACATTTCTAATTTAAGTAAAATTGCAACTTTATTTGAAATAATAAAAATGAAATTCTAAGTACTAAATAACATGGTAAACATGAAATGTGAGCAGAAAAAAGATAGACATAAATTTTCAAGTTTCTATTTTAATCACCTCCATTGCGAATTTCTGCCTGGATGAGTTCCTGTTTAAGTCCTTCAATTTCCTTCTTCAGCTTAGCATTTTCAACACGAAGTTTCTTCTCTTCTCTGAGAGTTGCCTGTAAAACTAAAATTAATCAATTCAGTTAGGTACGTTAGAATTTTTTTAAATTCCATTTTGTTAATTTAAGAGATAATATAATTGAGGGAGATAGAATAAAACCTAATAATTAAATGACTGACCCATTCCTTTCTGTTAACATTGCTTTAAAAAAATTTTTAAGTGGCTGATAAAAACAAAAAGACTATGATAAAGATAACAAACAGTATAGAAAAAAATTTCATTTATAAGTCACAACTTTGGTTTCTCTAAAGTGTCTGAAATAGAAAACAAAACTACCCATTTTCCCCCTTGTTGCTATCACAAGAAAATAGACCAGCATGTCATTTTCTTAAGAGTAAAGAAAAAGCAGAGAACACATTTTAAAAATGAACAGTTTTGTCATGAAACCTAATAAACAAACCACTTTTCTCTGGCTCCCCTATCTTAATTGAGGCAGGTGCTATAATACTGTGGGAACCTATTTAGCATTCTCTAGGAGAGGCCTTCCTTTCCCTATCAGTTACCAAAGACTTAACAAAATATTTTCCCCAGTTATATGTAAAAAAACCCCTCTTTAACACTCATTTTAGGAGTTTTTAAATTTCCAAATTCTCTCCCTCTGTCTCCTAACCCTTCCTTGTTTTGGCAAGCAATTTGATACAGGTTATATGTGTATAGTTATGCAAAATGGATTTCCATATTAATCATGTTATGAAAGAAAACAATACCCCTCCAATTTTTTTTAAAAGAAAAATAAATTTTAAAAAGTATGTTTCCATATGCATTCAGGCTCCATCAGTTCTTTCTATGGAGGCAGATGACATTTTTTTCATCTTAAGTCCTTAGGAATTGTCCTGCTAAGAATAGTTAAATCTTTCACAGTTGATCATTGTGTAGTATTGCTATTACCATGTACACTGTTCAACTAATTCTGCTCCCTTCATTTTGCATCAGTTCAGGTAAGTCCAGGTTTTTCTAAAAACATCCTACTGGTCATTTCCAAGAGCAAAATAATATCCAATCACAATCATAAAGCACAAGGGCACCCTCTCAATTTCTAATTCTTTGCCGCCACAAAAAGAGCTGCTATTTGGGGATGCAAGGGGGGAGGGGGCGCAGCTACATGGCACAGTGGATAGACTCATCTACCTTAGTTCAAATGTAACCTCAGACACTTACTAGCCGTGTGACCCTAGCCAAGTCACTTAACCCTATTTGCCCCAATTTTCTCCTTTGCAAAATGAGCTAGAGAAAGAAATGGCAAACCACTCCAGTATCTTTGCCAAGGAAACCCCAAAAAGGATCACACATAGTAGAAAATGATTGAACGACAACAACAATTATTTTTGTAAATATGCGTCTTTTTTCCTTGTTTTTACATCTCTTTGGGATACAGACCTAGTAGTAGTAGTGCTGTGTCAAAGGGTATGTATACAATACATCAGACTTTTGAGTATTCCAAATTGTTTTCTAGAATCAATTCACAATGCCACCAAAAGTACTGTAGTGTCCCAATTTTCTCACAAATCCTCCAATATTAGCTATTTTCATTTTCAATCATATTAGCCAATCTGACTGGTGTAAGGTGGTACCTCAGAGTTGTTTTCATTTGTTTTTTTTTTCTAATCAATAATGATTTAGAACATTTGTTCATATGGCTGTAGATAGCTTTCATTTTTCCATCTGAAAACTGCCTGTCCATATCCTTTGAATATTTATTAATTAGAAAATGACTTGTATTCTTATAGATTTGACTCAGTTCTCTATATATTTGAGAAATGAGACCTTTATCAGAGAAATCTGCTGTAAACAATTTTTCACAGTTATGACTGTATATTTCCCTCCATCCCTTTTCCCCCATTTCTCTCTCCTTTCACTGTATTTGTACTCAAAATTGCTTTGCTTCTGACCATTGCTTCCCCCAATCTACTCTCCCTTGTGTCAGCACCCTGCTCTCCTTTTCCCCCTTTTTTTCTCCTACTTCCCTGTAGGGTAAGAGATTTTTATATCCAACTGAGTGTGTCACTCCTGAGTCAATTTTAATGACAGTAAGGTTCAAATGTTACCTGTCAACCCCTATCTTCCTCTCCAATGTAAAAACTCTTTTGTGCCTTTTTTATGTGAAATAATCTACCCCATTCTATCTCTCCCTTCCCCCTCTTCCACTGCATACGTCTTTCTCATCTCTCTTATTTTTCTGGATATCAACCCATCATCGTCAACTCACACCCATGCCCTCTTGTCTATGTATATTCCTTCTAACGCCATAATAATGAGAAAGTTCTTAGGAGCTACATGTATCATCTTCCCATGTAGGAAGACAAACACCTTAACTTATATTAAATGCCCCTATGACTTCTCTTTCCTGTTTATCTTTTTAATATTTTCTTGAGTATTTGAAATACAAGTATTTGAAAGTCAAATTTTTATTATTCAGCTCTGATCTTTTCACCAGGAATGCTTGAAAGCCCTCTATTTCATTAAATGTCCTTCCCCCACCCCCTCCCCTTCCCCACCCCAGGGTTATACTCAGTTTTGCTGGGTAGGTAACTCTTGGTTGTAATATCACAGCTCCTTTGCCCTCTGGAATAACATATTTGAAGTCTTCCAATTCTTTAATTCAGAAGTTGCTAAATTTTGTATTATTCTGACTGGAGATCTACAGTATTTGAGTTGTTTCTATCTGGCTGCTTGCAACATTTTCTCCTTGACCTGGGAGCTCAGG
Organism: Gymnobelideus leadbeateri; assembly: GCA_011680675.1. NCBI lineage: Eukaryota > Metazoa > Chordata > Mammalia > Diprotodontia > Petauridae > Gymnobelideus > Gymnobelideus leadbeateri. Next base: position 92,506 of record WOXC01006337.1, read on the forward strand.
AATTTGGGAGTTTCCATTTTGGGATCTTTTTCAGGAGGTAATCAGTTAATTCTTTCAATTATTATTTTACCCTCTGGTTCTAGAATAGTAGGGAAGTGTTCCTTGGCAATTTCTTGAAAGATGATGTGTATGCCCTTTTTCTACCATGCCTTTCAGGTAGTCCAATAATTCTTAAATGATCTCTCCTGGATCTATTTTCCACACCTGTTGTTTTTCCAATGAGACATTTCATATTTTCTTCTATTTTTTTTAACAATTCTTTTGATTTTGTTTTATTGTTTCTTAATATCTTGTGGAGTAACTAGCTTCCACCATCCTAATTTTTTTTCTGATCCTAATTTTTTAAAGTTATTTTCTTCAGTGAATTTTTGCATATCTTTTTTTTGTCCAGTTCTGTCTTTTAAGTTCTCTTCAGTGAATTTTTGTGCCTCCTTTAGAAAACTATGGATTCTTTTTTCATCATTTTCGTGTACCATCATCATTTCTTTTCCCATTTTTCTTTTTCTTCTCTTATTTGATTCTTAAAATCTTTTTTGATCACTTCCAGAAATTCTTTTTGAGCCTAAGACCAATTCATATTTTTCTCTGAGGCTTTGGGTACAGCAGTTTTGATTTTATTTTCTTCTGTGTGTTTTGACCTTCCCTGTCACCACAGTAATTTTCTATGGTCAAAATCTTTTTCTTTCTTTTTTTCCTATTTGCTCATTCTTGACTTTTAACTTCATGGAGGGGGCACTGTCCCAAGTTTCAATTTTTTTGTGCTGCTGTTTTCAGAGCTTATTCTGAGTATCTTTTAAGTTTTCAGTGCTGAAAAATTGTTTCACCTTGTCCTTTTGTTGGTTCTGTGGCTCCAGAATGTTTTGAGATGTTGTTTTAAGGTTGTCTAGAGGGGAATTTGGGAGAACTCTGCAATTCCCTCAGCCATTTTTGCTCCACCATATCAACAACTTTCCACTTACAGTATGCCAAGGTTTTTGTTCCGTACATCTGTGAAACATGGTGAATTCAAGCACAATGACTTGAGGAAATCCAGGTTCATAAAACCAGTGACCTGCCCATCATTACCCAGTCTAGGAGTAAGAATCTATTGCACCACACTGCCACTCTAACCAAATAGAGCCCCATGATCTTCAGAGGGAAGAAAAGTGTCTACACTTATGAAATCACGAATCCTTTCAAAACATAATCATAGGGGAGTACTAGCTCTGGAGTCAGGAGGAACTGAGTTCAAATATGGCCTCAGACACTCGACACACTTACTAGTGGTGTGACTAATCACTTAACCCCAACTGCTCTGCCTTCCCCCCTCCAAAAAAACAAAACCACATAATCACAGCCATTTTAGAATGAATCACGGTCTTAGTATCACTCTAATCCACTCTTGTCCTCAACCTCAGATTTAAAAAAAAAAAAAATAAAGAAACTGATACTCATTAACATTAAAAGTCATATAGTTATTTTGTTCTGAGTTCTTTGGCTAGGGCTAAAAACTTAGCAGCTGTTAGGTGGTGTAGTGGGTAAAGTACTAGGCCTAGAGTCAGGAAGACTCATCTTGAGTTCAAATGTGGCCTCAAACACTTCTTATTTGCTGTCTGACCCTGGTCAAGTGATGTACCTCTGTCTACCTCAATTTCCTCATCTATAAAACGAGCTGAAGAAGGAAATGGTAAACTACTCCAATATCTTTGCCAAGAAAACCCCAAATGGGTCATGAAGAGTCTAATATGACTAATAAAGGAACCTTTTTTTTCTTTTTGGAGGGCAACTGGGGTTAAGTGACTTGCCCAAGGTCACACAGCTAGTTTTTGAGTTAAGTGTCTGAGGGCAGATCCGAACCCAGGTCTTCCTGACTCTAGGGTCAGTGCTCTACTCACTGCGCCACCTAGGCACCCAAAAGGAAACTATTTTGAGAGACTACAGAAGCGCTATTAATTAAATCCTATTATTGTAAAAGAATTATTTATAGTTTAATGGATAGCAATGTTAATCTTTCAGAAGAAACCTTCAAACTGAGGAAGTTTAAATATATAATTTTTAAAGTTCCTCAAAAAAAGACTTAAGTAATTTGGTGATATTTTCACACAGGTATGTAAAATATATGTACATAATTAAACATGTATGTATGTTTACAAACACAAGTGATCCCAGTTTGAGAGGGTTTGGGGAATATTTGCCTAAAAGAAACTTCCAGGGAAAAAACCGAAGTGTTCAAACTTTTTAAAATATGCTATGTTCAGAGAGAAAATAACTAGCACAATGCAATGAAACTTCATCAAAAATAAAAGAATTTGTAAATATTCCATAAATATATGAAACCTCAGTATAATTTTTGGGGGGTGTAAGAAGAATCTTAAACTGTCATTTTATTTGCTAGAAAAGATGCAAATTTGTGGGGAAAAATATCCCCAGATATTCATATGTATGTTTCAGCTGAAATATATAGTGCTAGAGAGGTGTCTGGGGGCACTGAGAGGGTAAAGACTAGCTATGGCTCCACAGATAATATGTGTCAAAGACAGGACTTGAACCCATGTCTTCCTGACTTCATGGCCAGCACTTCATCCACTGCAATGCACTCTGGACTTGATGTGTGACTTCTCTGCTATAGAGAATTGTCAGGGAGGAAATTCCTTTTATTAAAAGCAGGTAAATACTATTTAATAATCAATCAACTGCTTTTCTTTACCTCAAACACTACCTTAATTTTTTGTAAAACTATGTACTTTTCCATATATAATGAAGAACAGATACCTGTTCTTGTTCAACCCAACCCATACTCATTCACTTATTATGCAATGTTAAATCTTTGCCCCTTGAGGGCTCAGTATTTTTCAATGTACATACAGGAATAGTTACTAAGTGAAGTTTGTATTGGTTTTGCAACCAACACATATTTCTTAGCCACTACTGGTCTTAAATACTATTACAAAACACAATTAAAAGATTTAGGGGAACCCAACTTTTCATACAGACAAGTCATTTTTGAGAAGTGACTTATCCAAAAGATCTTTTTCTCTTCCATCCATACAGACATTTTACTGCATAATTCTGATTTTAAATACCTATTTATCAGGTTTTTTTTTATTTCCTTACTTGCTTTCTCCTTTAGCAAAGCAACTTGCTGCTTAAGGTATTCAATCACTTGATCAGCCTCCGCACCCTTTTGCTCCAGTCTATTCAGAATTGCTTTATTGGCTGCCATCTTTATCCAAGAACGGAGAAAAATCCTAAAGGAAGAGAGAAACAGATAAATTTGAATATTTTGATATTTTGAATTTTCCAGTCATGAATGGAAAAACAACTAGTAAAGTATCACCACGTATGCCATAGCAAGTGACAAAAAGAGTAGAAAAGTCCACTTCCTATGAAAAGCAAAAGGCAATAATGTTTAAATAAAAGCTGTTTTAGAAGAATTCAAGCTAATAATTTTCCCACTTTAATGATATTTTATGTTGTATACTTATTTTGGGGAAATTTTAATATTAATAGCATTTGTAGATAGGGAGCAAAATACTGACTCCAGGTCAGAACTAGCCATTGTGACATCAAGCTGCATCATTTTCCAAACATATTTTGACATTAATGCTAAATGGAAAAAAAATCACCCCCCCCCATAACTGTTTTACAGTTGAATTATTTGTTTAAAAAATTAGTTGGTATTATACATACAGTTAGAAGAAAACCCAGGTTGCTAAATTCTCTTTTAAACATCACTTTTACACATTAAGTGACCCTGCCACTATTAAGTAAAACATTTAGAGTCCAGGGAAGCAACGTAAAGAAAAAAGAAATGGCAAAAAATTTCTGGGTAGTGACAAAATCATAGATTACTTTACAAATTACACTCCCCTTTCAAATTAAAATACATATTCCCACTTCATAAACTTACAAAACCCACAGCCCCAAATGTCTGCAAAGAAATGTACAACCTCAAAGGTATCAGAAATTTGGTGGGATGAAAAATGGCTCAGGACAGGAATATTTTATTCAAAAGGAAATGATTAGGTTAAAAAAGAGTGACGGGTAATACAGTACTTTATGGGACAAAATACAGGAAGCAGGAGTTAAGGATAGTGGAAAACATTTTATCAAAAATATATGGAGGAACAATAGAAGCTATTTTATCATCTGGGGTACACTACAAACTGCATAAAAACTGATTTCTCGGTACTGCATGCAACCATCTAAATTATTAACTCTGAATTTTATATTTGTTCAAGTCCATGTGTGGAAGAAAAATTCACTGAGTTTGAGTTAACTAAAAATATAGCAACTCAAAAAACTCCCACTGTATTCTAATAATACATAGTAAAAAAATAAAAGCCTCACTTGATTATGTAGAAATGAAAAGCTCTCAAATTACCTCCATAAATCACTATGATGTGTTTTTCAAGTGAGGCTCCTCAGTTTCTTCATTCTGGCTAAGTCAAAATGATATATTAGGTTACTCTTAAATTTTTTTAACTGCTACAATATCATCAACACTACTACTTTGCATAGAGAAAGGGAAAACTCTTTATAAAACAATGGGAAGGAACATCTTTTGTTAGCACTGCCATTTTTCCTCTAACAATCAGGTTTTCTTGGCTAAGTAAAACTCCTAAGATCATAAAATGTGCAGGCTGTTTATCAGACTTCCCCTGCCTTTTATTCCCTAACAAATTATGAAAACAAATTGTGATAGCCAATTTTAATCTCTAATCTTAGAGATCATTTGAAGAGTTTCAATTTTAAAAGAAATCACTTGAATGATCTGAAAATAATTAGTATAAGCTATATTTCTTTTCCTCAAAAATAAGTATTGTTTAATTAATAACTGCATTCAACAATTATTCTGGAATTAGATATTTCATAAGATATTAAAAATAAATCAATTAGTCTTCCACTAAACTTTTCTTAAATCTAAAAGAGAAATTTAATGTCTATAAAATTCAAAACAATCACTTCTAATAAAGAGCAGAAAGATGTGCCAGAGTAACTCACAAAGCCGACAATTCCAAGTTTTAAGAATCCAATAATTTTTATTGGTTTTTATACATACAGCACAGCATTTTCAGCAAATATACAGTGTTATCTGTTTTAGAAGTATACTCTTTCAAATGCCATCAGCTCCAAGGACTAAGTTGATGGTTCTTAAAAATCACAAAACAAGTCTCAGTAGTGAGAAAGCAAGATTCAGTTCAGTAAGCAGATAACTACATTATTACCTCTAAGAATCTCTCTTCCCCTAACATTTTTTGGGAATTGTAAGCCAAAAATAGAAGTTCATTAAATTTTGTATAATGTTGTTTTATCATAAGCAATTGTTAGATAAACCAACACTCTAGAAACAAAACTAAAATTTTCAATTCTTTTGGAACTTTAAGAATACAGGGTAGACTTCAGTGAAGAAAAGCAAACCCCAATCCCTAACTCCTCACAAAAAATAAAGAGAAGAAAAGGTTTTGCAAAAAACACTAGAAAAAATGCAAATAAGTTGTATATTTTTATTTTTTTTTAGAAAAAAGCTGAGACAAACAGATTCATCTCCCTCCTTTAAAGGCTTCCTTTTACTGGTATACTTAGAAAGGCTGTTTTCTAAAATGATCATCACTGGGAAAAAGGAAGTTATAGTTGAGCATAAGTACTTTATGTACTTAGCTTCCTAACTTAAATATTAGAGATTTAACTCAAACAAAATGAAAAGAATGAAAAAAATAGAAGAAAATGTAAAATACCTCATTGGAAAAACAACTGATCTGGAAAACAGATCCAGAATAGATAACTGAAGAATTATTGGACTGAAAACCATGATAAAAAAAAGAGATAGCCCAGATAGCATCTTTCAAGAAATTATCAAGGAAAACACTGCCCTGATATCCTAGAACCAGAGGGTAAAATAGTCAATGAAAGAATCCACTGATCACCTCTTGAAAGAGATCCCAAAATGAAAACTCCAAGAAATAATGTAGTCAAGTTTCAGAACTATCAGTCAAGGAGAAAATACTCCAAGTAGTCAGAAAGAAACAATAATGAACCCACAGTCAGGATTATACAGGACTTAGCATAAGAGAATCAGAGGGCTTGGAGAATGATACTCCAAAAGGCAGAGGAGCTTGGATTACAACCAAGAATTAACTACTCAGCAAAACTGAGCGTAACCTTCCAGGGTAAAAGATGGACACTCAATGATATAGAGGGCTGGCTTTCACTTTCCTGATAAAAAGACCAGAGCTGAATAGAAATTTTGATCTTTAAATACAAGACTCAAGAGAAGCATAAAAAGGTAAACATGAAAGAAAAACAAACATGTTATTCAGTAAGGTTAAACTGTTTACACACCACCACAGGAAGATGATACTTGTAACTCTTAAGAACTGTTTCTCTATTACGGCAGTCAGAAGAAGTACACTTAGAAGATGTAAGGCTAAGTTGACTTTGATGTGATAACAGAAAAAAAAAAAAGCAGTGAAAAAAGATCTTACTGGGAGAAGAAAGGGGAAGGCAGAGCGAGGTAAATTACATCATATGAAGAGGCATGAAAGACCTATTACAGTAGAGGGAAAGAAAGGATGGTGTGAGCATTGTTTGACCATTACTCTCACTGAATTTGGCTCAAAGAGGAAATCATATTTACACTCAGTTGGGTAAAAAAAAAATGCATCTTACCAATCAGGGAAGTAGGAGCTGAAGGGAAAGAAAAAGAGCTAAGAGTGGAAGGGGAGGCAGACTGAAGGAGGCAGTGGTCAGAAGCAAAACACTGGTGATGAGGGACAGGGTGAAAGGAGATAAAGAAAAGTATAAACAGGGTAACTAGGATGGAGGGAAATACACAGCAATCATCATTGTGAATGTGAATGGGATGAACTCTCCCCCCAAAATGGAAGCTGATAGAGTAGATTAAAAAAAAAAAAAACCAGAATCCTATAATATGGTGTTAACAAGAAACAAATTTGAAGCAGAGAAAGACATACACACACACACACACACACACACACACACACACACACACACACACACACACACAGAGTAAAGGCAAAAAAGACTGGAGTAGAATCTATTTTGCTTCAGCTGAAGTAAAAAAAAAAAAAGGCAGGGTTAACAATCCTGATCTGAGACAAAGCAAAAGCAAAAATAGATCTAATTAAAAGAAACAAGGAAAGAAATTACAACTTGCTAAAAGGCACCACAGACAATGAAGTAATATCAACACTAAACGTATATGTACCAAGTGGTGTAGTATCCAAATTCTTAGAGAAGTTAAGCGAGTTACAGGAAGAAATAGACAGCAAAACTATAGTAGAGAGGGACCTCATCTTGCTTCCTCTCTTAGAACTAGATAAATCCAATCACAAAATAAAGAAAGAAGCTGAGGTGAAGAGAATGTTAGAAAAGTTAGATATGATAGACCTTTAGAGATTAAGTGGAGATAGAAAAGAATATACTTTTTCTCAGGGACACTTGGCACCTAGACAAAAAATGACCATGTATCAGGGCATAAAGACCTCACATCCAAATGCAGAAATGTTAAATGCATCCTTTACAGATAATGATCAATAAAAAATTATGTGCAAGAAAGGGCCATGGAAAGGCAAACTAAAAAATAAGTGGAAACTAAATAATCTAATCCTAAAGAATGAGTGGGTCAAACAACAAATCTTAGAACAGTCAATAATTTCAAAGAGAATGACAACAATCAGACAACAGGGCAAAATTTGTGGGATGCCACCAAAGCAGTACTTAGGGGAAACTTTATATCTCTAAATGTTTACATGAATAAAATAAAGAAAAAGCAAATCAATGAATTAAGCATACTTTAAAAGCTAGAAAAGGTACAAATTAAAAATCCCCAATTAAATATCAAATTAAAAATTCTGAAAATCAAAGGAGATTAATAAAACTGAAAGTAAGATAACTATTGAATTAATAAATAAAACTAAAAGCTGGTTTTATGGAAAAAAGTAAAAACCCAGCTAAAAAAATACACCAATTTGATTAAAAAACAAATTACCAGTATCAAAAATGAAAAGGGCAAATTTACCACCAATGAAGATGAAATTAAATCCATTAGAGCTTTTTTTAGAGCTATTTTTAGAGCTATTTTTCCCAGCTCTATGCCAATAAATCTGACAATCTGAGTGAAATGGACAAATATTCACAAAAAAAAAACAAAATGCCCAGATTAATGGAAGAGGAAATAAAATACTTAACCCCATTTTAGAAAAAGAAATTGAACAAGACATCAATTAACTCCCTAAGAAAAAAAAAGTGCAAGGGTCAGATGTATTGTCAAGTGAATTCTACTGAACATTTAAAGAACAATTAATTCCAATAGTATATAAACTATTTTGAAAAACAGGAGAACAAATTCTACCAAATTCCTTTTATGACAAATAGGGTGCTGATATTTTAATCAGGAGAGTTAAAACAGAGAAAATTATACACAAATTTCCCTAATGAACATTGATGCAAAAATTTAAATAAAATTTTAGCAAAGAGATTACAGCAATTTATCACCAGGGTAACACATGATGACCAGGTGTGATTTATAGCAGGAATGCAGGGTTGGTTTAATATTAGGAAAACTATCAGCATAATATGCTATATCAATAATAAAATCAACAGAAATCATATAATCTTTATAGGTTAGGTACATGAGACAGTAGTAAATGACTGTAGTAATCTGTTGTTTAATAAACCCAAAGACTCCATCCAGCTTCTGGGATAAGAATTCACCAACTGACAAAAATTGCTGGGAAAACTGGAAAACAGAATGGCAGAAACTAGGCATAGACCAATATCTCACACCCTATACCAAGATAAGGTCAAAATGGGTACATGATTTAGACATAAAGGATTATACCATAAGGAAAGTAGGAGAGCAAGGAATAGTTTACCTGTGAGATCTATGGAGAATGGAAGAATTTATAAACAAATAAGAGATAGAGAACATTATGAAATGCAAAATGAATAGTTTTGAGTACATAAAATTCAAACACTTTGCACAAACAAAACTGGCAAAATGAAGATTAGGGGGAAAGCAAAAAGATGGGAAATAATTTTTATAGCAAATATTTCTGATAAAGGCCTCATTTCTCAAACACATAGAGAAATGAGTCAAATTTATAAGAACATAGGTCATTGCCCAACTGATAGCTTTAATTTCTTCATCAGAAAACTGCCTATTCATATCATTTGACTATCTATAGTCATATGGAAAAACACTGTAAATCACTATTGATTATATGAAAAATGTTGGAGATGTGGGAAAATTGGAACACTAATGCATTGTTGTTGTAGTTGTGAACTGATACAACCATTCTGGGGAGCGATTTGAAACTATGCCCAAGGGGGCAATCGGATTGTATATGCCCTTTGGTCCTGCAATACCACTACTAGGTCTGTAAGCCAAAGAGATCAGAAAAAAAGGGGAAAGGACCTACGTGTACAAAAATATTTATAGCAGCTCTTTATGTCGTGGCAAAGAATGGGAGATTGAGGGAGTGTTCCTCAATGGGGAAATGGCTAAACAAGCTGTGGTATATGAATGTAATGGAATACTATTGTGCTATAAGAAATGATGAGCAGGCAGATTTCAGAAAAACCTAGAAAGATTTACATGCTGAGTGAAGTGAACCGAACCAGGAAAACATCATTTACAGTAACAGCAACATTGTAAGATTATTAAACTATAGCTGACTAGCTCTTCCCAGCTGGACAATTCAGGACAATTCCAAAGAACTCATGATGAAAAATGCTATCTACATCCAGAAAAAGAATTATGGTGTCTGAATACAGACCGAAGCATACTATATTCACTTTTTTGTGGCTTTTTTCTTTTATTCTGTTGTTTCACAACAAGACTAAAGTGGAAATATGCTAACATAAATGCATATGTATAACCTATATCAGACTGCTTGATGTCCTGGGGAGGAAGAAAAAATTTAGAACTCAAAGTTTTATGAAAAACGAATGGTGAAAAGTATCTTTACATGTAATTGGAAAAATAAAATATGATTTAAAAAGAAAGTAAAGGCAACAATTCACCAATGAGAGTTTAAGGTGCACCCCCAGGCAAAACCCAAAGGTTCTGGCGGGAAGTGGATTAGAAGATTGAAGATGATGACTAGAAATCAGGTGGTCAGTATTATTTAGAAATGGCAACTGCTGAGTTTAATTAAAATTTTCTATTTTATCTTTTGTGATTGCCTTTGTCCCCTGTCTAGTTAACTATTCATCCTTTAGCTAAATATGACAATCACATATCCGTATCACTTATTCAAATCATATACCACTTATTGTGGCAGGTAGCCTAAGATGTTAGACTTGACCTAATTTTTGTAATATTGCTTTACAGTTTTTGCAGCAATTCTTGTCAAATCAAGAGTTCTATCTCAGATTTACTGAGCACAAAATACAATTTTTTGCTTTACTAATCCTAGACACACCTATTCCAACTGAGAGCACTATACAAACAGTAAAACATGATACCACCTCTATTTTTCTTGAAGAAAGAGAGGAGGGGAGAGAAGGACAGAGGAGGGGTGGAGGGGAGAGGAGAAAAAGAGAGAAAGAAGGAAAGAAAGAGAGAAAGAAAACAACTACTCTATAACCATCCTTTTGCATTTTACTTTTGAGTTCTAAACCAAGAATGCTGATGGCTCATTATCAACTACAGTCTAATATGTAACGCAGTGATAATCCTGTGGAATAAAGATTTCTAGGTATATTAAGACCAAATAAAATTGCCTTCAAAGCTCATTTAAAAGTTACTGGCAAAGCAAAATGGAAAAAAGGAAACTTAAAGTAAAGCATAAAACTCAAAATAGAAGAAACACATGGTATACAGCATATTTATACATGTTGGAAGAAAACTTATTACAGGGAAATTCTTTCCAAGTCATATGATGAAGAACCATTATTAAATGTCTGAAATTATGCAGACTTGGGATTCCATTGTAATTAGATCCTAGTTAAATGAAATGTAAAATATGATTAAGAGATGTCAAATGGCTAGGGAGGTAACCATACAGTCAGAAATACTTGGATTCAAGCTGCATTTCTCCTATATACTATCTGTACGACCCTTGTAAGTCATTTATCCTCTTAGCGCTGCTTTATGCAGCTAAGACAGGAAGATCAGTACTGTCGGTAAAGGGAGTTTCCTCACTAAGATCCTGAAATTCTGGGTCTGGAACCTCTGAGATGATTCAGCTCCATCATAAGTAGATCAGAAGGTAGTCTTAAGTAAAAGATTCATCTAAGAAAGGGGGTCAGGAATGTACAATAGGAACAGATTCACATTTGTAAGTTTCCTATATTTTAAAATGATCATAAGCCAGTAATAGCTACCAGGGAAAGGTGAGTGTACTTTCATTATTAAAGAAATTAGAAGAGTTAATTAAGTCAACCAAGAGCATTTCTTTATTAAGCACCATATGCCAGGTGCTATGCTAAGCTGAGCACAGTTTAATGAGGGAGACCACATGCAAACAAACAAGCTATAGACAAAAAAGACTAACATCAAGCGGAACCAGGCAAGACTTCTTGTAGGTGATATTTTAGCTGAGATCTGAAGGAAGTCAGGAGACCTGGAGACAGAATTGAGGAAGGAAACTAGTGAGAATGCAGGGGAGTCCCTTGCCTGAAGGATAGCAAGGAGGCCAATATCACAGGATCATAGTGGGAGAGCTTACTCCCCTTATACCTTACTACAAGACTGTAAAGACAGAAAAGGTTCAGGTTATGAAGGGCTCTAAAAGTCAAACAAGATTTGATCTAGGAAATAGTAGAAAGCCACTGGAAGTGACTTAAAGGAGAGGCAGAAAGAGTAAGGTGATGTGACCTAATTAGACCCTAACCTAAAAGAATGCAATAATCAATTTTTCCCCTTCAAGCAGACTATTTTCTAACCCTTCTCCTTTTCCTACTATATTTTCTTCTTTTTTATGACCTTTCGTTCTAATCAAGTTCCTTCTAGAGGCAGAAAATTCATATATAATGTATCAAACATTAGTCTAGGAAGTAGAAGACCTACATTCCTGACCTAGTTCTGACATTAATCTTTAGAATTTATGTAATTTCAAATTAGATAAATCTTTCTTATTTGGGCTTTAGGACAATCACTGGCTGCTGCATGGAATATGAAATGGGGATTATTGATATAGTAGGAAATCAACGAAGGTGACCTTAACGGTGACTGAAAAAACAGAAGGAAACAGGAAAGATGGTGTAAACGTAGAAACGGCATGATTTGTCCACCACATGACTGAATCTGGGAGGTCAGAGAGTGTGATGAATAATCTCTCTCAGTTTCCTCATCTCTTCTATTGGAATACCTGGCTTTCTCACCTCTGAGAGTTGTAATGAGTTAATACTCATGAAAGTGCTACGTGTATGAGGAAAAAAAAAACATCTTATGTGGTTATGTGGCAGAATGTCTTAATATCTGGAACATAACCCTTTTTTAAAATAATGAACCATATCTAGGGATAGCCATATGTACAGACAGCACTCTTCTGAAGTGTTGGGAGGTTTAAAGACAAAGGAAGGTAGTAAAGTACTCTGGAAACCATCAAGCAAAGCACTCTATCTACAGAACTCAAAACTAACACATGGCTCACAAACAACTCAGATTATAGTGTACTTTATAGCCTGCAAACTGCTTTCTTTGTGACACCTGTGTAAAGTAGGTAGTACAAGTACTGTTATCTCCATTTTCCAGCAAAAAGAATCAAAGGATAACTAACTTGCCCATGATTACAAAACCTGTGCATGCTACAATGAGGTCTTATGACTAATTTGCTTAGTGCTCTTTTCTCAAACCACAGCACACCAAAAAGCAAGAACATCTATTTCAGCATTTAGTTTAAAAGTTTCTTGGCACAGTAAGCTCCACTTATTTGTTACAAGTTCTAACTGTACCTTAGTATATGGAAGTGAGAATCTTAAAGGTCAAATGAATTCAACAAATACTAAAAGTGAACTATATGCAAGGCACTAGACAGAGACAGGTAAATGGGCAAGGAAGCACTCTATAGTTCGGTCAAACCGGTCTTCTTGCTATTCCCCAAGCCTGGAATGCATTACTTCCTCACCTTTATGTCACAGAATCCTTTTCTATATTTAAAATTTAGATCAAGCACCACCCTAGCTGCTAGCGTCTTACTTCCCTAAACTTATATTTATTTTCTATTTGTAAGGACCTCAGAGGTCCAAACTCCTCATTTCACAGATGAGAAAATGAGAACCAGGATATATAACTTGCTCCACAACACACTGGTAGTAAATAGAAGCAAGATTTGAACCCTAGTCCTCTGACTCCAAAGACAGTGCTTTTCCCATTTTTTTTAAAATTTATTTTTATTTTGAACTTAACAAAAACCAAACAAAATGGGCATTTCCATGTACATAGAAGAGAAAAAAGAGGAATATTCATAAAACCACAGCTCTCTACAATATACAAGTTTCATCAATATCAACAAGTATTTAAGTATTAAGTGCCAGGCAATGTGCTAAGTGCTAGGGATACAAAGAAAGATGAAACATCATGCCTGCCCTCAGGGAGCTAATATTCTCCTGGGAGGAAGAGAGACAACCAGAGAACAACTATGTACATGCAAGATATGAAGAGTGAAAATGAAGGGTCACCTCAGAGGAAAGACAGGAACTGACTGATGAGGAAAGGCCTCACTCAGAAAGTGAGATCTGTGCTGAGTCTTAAATGAAGCCAGGAGACTAAGGTTAGTAATAATTCTAGTCATAGTGGACAGCCAGTGAAAAGAAAAGTCATTTAAGTGCTCTGCCTGTTGACATATCTTTCTGGCCTTTCTTGATCGCCTCCATGAAACTCTCTTCCTTTTTTTTTTTTTTTTTTTGCTACCCTACCCCTGGCTCCACACCTTCTTACCCATCCCCTCCTTATAAAAATATATGAAATAAAAATAATTCTTTTAATATACACTGTGAAGGAAAACAAACTGCTATGTTGGCTGTATCTCAAAACACATCTTGTTCTATATCTAAGTCCATCACCTGTCAAAGGTGGGTAGAATGCTGAACTTTCAGTCTTCTAGAACTGTAGCTGGTTACTTTATTAATTGGAATTCTAAAATTTTTCAAAGTTGTTTTTCTTCATAATGTTATTACAAAATTATTCTCATGCTGTTCACTCTGAATTAGTTTATAGAGACCTTCAGAGAAATTGCTCATCTTATGGTAAAATAAACACTCTACGTATATTCATACACTACAATTTATTTAGTCATTCCTCAACAGACAGCATCCCCTTAGTTTTTCATAACAAAGAAACTTGCTATAAATATATTTGCATACATAGATCCTTATCCTCTTTGATTTCTTTGGGGCTAGAGGTCCAGTAGCAGTATCAACGTACCCCTCAAGTAGGGACTGGGGTAGGTATATTGCATCTAGAACAGCTGGATCAAATCATAAATCATAGCTCCACCAATACAGCTTTTTACTCTGCAATCACCTTCACCAATTTGGTTAAGTATGGGGTGAAACCTGTTGTTTTAACTTGCATTTTTCTAATCATTAGCTATTTGAAGCATTTTTTATATGGCTGATTACCAAGATTTCTTTCTTTGAAAACCGCCTATTCATATCTACTGACTATACAGTATATCAGAGAAACCTGCTGCAAACATTTTTTTCTAGGCCATGTTTCCCTTCTAATTTTAAATGCATTGGTTGTGCAAAAATATATTTTTTTAATTTTTAATTTATTTTTAGTTTATAACATTCAATTCCATAATCCCCTGAGTTCCAAATTTTTTCCACCCTTCCCCCAGGTGGCATGCAATTCGATATAGGTTCTACAAATACCTTTGCATTAAACATTAGTCAAGTTGTAAAGAAGAGTTATAACCAATGGAGTAAACGAAGAAAAAAGGAACAAAATGAAATGAAACACAAAAGAGAGAGAGCAAGTAGTTTGTTTCAATCTTCATTCAGAATCTGTAGCTCTTTTCTCTGGATGTGGACATCCCATTCCATTATGAATCTTTTGGAGTTGTCTTGGACTTGCATGAGAGGGGCCCAATCTATCAAAGTCAGTCATCACAAGTTATGATGTGTCTATAATTGTGTACAAAGTTCTCCTGGTTCTCTCTGCTCTCCTCACTCAGCATTAGTTTATAGAAGTCTCTCCAAGTTATTATGAAGTCTGTCTGCTTCTCATTTCTTATAGTACAATAGTATTCCATTACATTCATATACCACAACTTGTTTAGTCATTCCCCAATTCTTGGGCATCCCCTTGATTTCCAATTCTTTGTTACCACAAAAAGGGCTGCTATAAATATTTCTGTACATATGGGGTTCTCCTTCCACTTGTATGATATCTATGGGATAGCACAAAAATATTTTAATTCCATATAATCAAAAGTGTCCATTTTATCTATGTTTCTCTTTACCACTTAGTCATGAACTTTTATCTATTAATCCAAAAAATCATTTTTTCCTTGCCACTCTAATTTCCTTATTGTCATGCTTTATGTCCATTTAGAACTTACCTAAATAGTGCTTCTCTCTCTCTCTCTCTCTCTCTCTCTCTCTCTCTCTCTCTCTCTCTCTCTCAGAAAAACAAAGGGAATATCTTCTTCACATCTTCAATATACCTTAGCCCTTATCCTTAAAGAGGCAATAGCTACTTTGATGGCAGGGACTCCAACACCTTCTACATAACCTGCAATATTCTGACTGCTATTTAGATTTCACTGATACTTCACCCAACAATGCAGCTCACAGACCATCTACATCTTCGAACTGTGCATGATTCCTGCCCACATCCCCTTGCCAGTTAGGTACAGGCCTGCCTGTGTTCCTCACAACAGCAATGATACCAATGGAGCACCTGGTCTGCTAGGCCTACCATTTGTCATAACACCAGACCTCCATTTTGTACCGTGTTTCTTTGACAGCATTCTTTATACAATCTTTCCGGTATAATTCTTTTATTTCTAAATGTATTTCAGCCTCATAACACCTATTGGATATTTGTCCAATTTTTTTTTTTCTGGGTGATACTCTCACTGTCTATTTGTAGTGTCTACCAAAGCCTTTAAAAGAAATTAAACCTCTAATTTTGATGATTGTTTTCAAAAGGTTTCCAATTAAACATGTAACATATGTGTATACATAAAATTGCACATATCAATAATACACATGAATTTGTATAAAAACACATGCTCAGATAGGTGGACTCTTTAGTTATTCATTCAACATGAATATCAAAGTTTGGACAAAAAGATTTCTTAACCACTTGATTTTTCCTGTGTGGACAAATAGGCCAATTCTTTTAAACAATTATTTTCTCATTTAGGTTGTTTTGCAATATTTACTAGCTTGGTACAATCATCAAGAAAAGTATGAAATGACAGTCAACAGCCTGACTGAGGAAAATAACACCTTAAAATAGACTAACTCAAATGGCAAAAGAGGCTCAGAAAGGCAATGAGGAGAAGAATGCCTTAAAAAGCAAAATTTGCCAGATGGAAAAAGAATCTCAAAAGCTCACTGAGGAGATTCATTCCTTCAGAGTTAGACTGGACCAAATGGAAGCTAGTGACTCTATAAGAAATCAAGATGCTGTTAAGCAGATCCAAAGAAATGAAAGATTAGAAGGCAATGTGAAATATTTCATGGAAAAACCACTGACCGGGAAAATAGATCCAGGAGAGATAATTTAAAAATTATTGGACTACCTGAAAGCCATGATCAAAGAAAGAACCTAGAAATCACCCTTCAAGAAATTCTCAAGGAAGACTGCCCTGATGTTTTAGACCCAGAGGGCAAAATAGAGGTTGAAAGAATCCATTGATCACCTCCTGAAAAAGATCCCAAAAAAGAAAACTCCTAGGAATATTATAGCCAGGTTCCAGAATCCCCAGATCAAGGAGAAAATATTACAAGCAGCCAGGAAGAAACAATTTGAATACTGTGGAAACACAATCAGGATAACACAGGATCTGGCAGCTTTTACATTGAGGGATCGATGGGCATGGAATATGATATTCCAGAGGACAAGGGAGCTGGGATTAAAACCAAGAATCACCTACCCAGCAAAACTGCGTATTATGTTTCAGGGGAAAATATGATCATTCAGTGGAATAGAGGACTTTCAAGCATTCTTTTTTTTTTTTTAATAATTATTTTATTTTCAATTCAAGGAAAAAAAGCATTTTCATAACAGCACAATAAAAAAGATGATTGCACATGAAACTGCAAATCTACTGTGTAAAACTGTTATTTCCTCCAAATATACAACAAAGTTATTATGTAAATTTATTTTTTTTTTAACAAATGCTTTATTAACTTCTGTTTTACACCATTCATTTCCGCCAGACCCTGAGTTACAATCATTTTCCCCCTGTTATTCCCCTACCCAACCTCCCAGAACAGCAGTCCCACAAGACATTGCCTTCTCCAATCTGCTCTCTCCCATACCCTCTCCCACACCCCCCTCGACTTCCCCATTAGAGGAAGGTGAATCTTTGTGTCCCAATGCCTGCACATCTTATCTCCCAATTATAAGCAAAAGAGTATTAATAATAGTATTTATATATATCTGAAACATTCAATGTTAAGACCTCGAATTTCAGATCCATCACCTTCCTCCCTTGTCACCCATTCCCTCTGGGGAGATAAGCAATTCAGTATATGTTGTACATGTCTAGCTATACAAAACATTATCATAGTAGATATATTGTACGAGGCTGCTTATTAATTCCCTCCCACTCATCCCACCCCCCACCTGGTCCACTCCCCACATGATCCTGTCCCTCTTCCATAGTGGGTACCTCCAACCTCCCCTCCCCCCAAGGATGCCCGCCCATACATCATCCCTCCTCTCATCCCCCTTCCCCCCATTCTGCTGCAGGTTGAGATATCCCATTTAGTATGTATGTCATTCTCTCCCTGAACGAAATTCAATGAGAATGTGGTTTTGCCTTTTTTGCCTTCCTATTCTCCCCCTCCCTTGCAACCACTTCCCCTTGCTTCTTCAACATGAGATAGTTTACCCTACCCTGTCTCTCCCCATCTCCTCTTGTCACTTTCCTCTCTCACCTCATAATTTCATCCCTTGAGTATTCTCCCTTCCCAACAAATTCAACCTATGCCCTCTATCCATATATAACTGTAACCAAATACAAACACATTCACATATGTATTCATGTGATCACACACCCTTTTCCATTATTTTCATAGTGAGAAAGATATCATCAGTCACAATTATTGCTTCTCCATATAGGAATGTAAATAGTTAAACTTTGATAAGTTCCTTTTGATTTCTTTTCCCTGATTACTTTCTCAGGCATCTCTTCCTTCTTGTGTCTGGATGTCAAATTTTCTATTCATTTCTGGTTTTTTCCTCAAGAATGCTTGGAAGTCCTCTATTCCACTGAATGACCATATTTTCCACTGAAACAAAATACTCAGTTTTGCTGGGTAGGTGACCCTTGGGTTCATTCTCAGTTCTTTTGCCCTCTGGAATATCATATTCCACGCCCTTCGATGCCTCAGTGTAGAAGCTGCCAGGTCCTGTGCTATTCTGATTGAGTTTCCACAATATTGAAATTGTTTCTTTCTGGCTGCTTGTAGTATTTTCTCCTTGATCTGGGGATTCTGGAACCTGGCTATAATATTCCTGGGAGTTTTCTTTTTGGGATCTTTTTCAGGAGGTGATGGGTAGATTCTTTCAACCTCTATTTTGCCCTCTGGATCTAAAACATGAGGGCACTTTTCCTTGAGAAATTCTTGAAGGGTGATTTCTAGGTTCTTTCTTTGATCATGGCTTTCAGGTAGTCCAATAATTTTTAAATTGTCTCTCCTGGATCTATTTTCCAGGTCAGTGGTTTTTCCCATGAGATATTTCACATTACCTTCTAATCTTTCATTTGTTTGGATCTGCTTAACAGCATCTTGATTTCTCATAAAGTCATTAGCTTCCATTTGCTCCAGTCTAACTCTGAAGGAATGAATCTCCTCAGTGAACTTTTGAGATTCTTTTTCCATCTGGCAAATTCGACTTTTTAAGGCATTCTTCTCCTCATTGCCCTTTTGGGCCTCCTTTGCCATTTCACTTACTCTATTTTTTAAGGTGTTGTTTTCCTCAGTCAGGCTGTTGACCCTCATTTCATACTTTTCCTGCATCCTTCTCATTTCTCTTTCCAATTTTTCCTCCACTTCTCTTAAGGTCCTCTATGGCCTGCAACCCACTCATGTTTTCCCCTAGGGCTTTTGGAGAAGGACTTCTGACCTCATAGTCCTTTTCCCGCTCTATGCCCCCAAAATAGGAGTCTAGGGTTGCATTTTTCTGTTTCCTTTGCCTTGGCATGTTGCCACTTAATTACTTGACTTTTGGGCTTGTTGGCACACTATGGCTTTAAGGCCAGATAGAGGAATTTTTGTCCTGAATGTGTGGGGGGCAACTTCTGTTTCTGGCAAGCTGTAAACTCACCCACGACTTCCACCCTAGATCACAATCCAGATCCAGGGAGGTTAAAGCAAGAGTGATTACCCCCCAAGACTGATCACTGGATCTCCCTACAATTAATTTGCAGGCCAGGAGCTGGAGCTGCCTCTGAAAACTACAAAATGGCATGTCTCCTCAGTGGCTTCTAGCCCCCAGGGGAGGGAGCCGACGCATTCCCCAAATACTGGTCCCAAAGTCCATAGGACACTAACCTCTTACTTTGTCCTAGGCATGTCTATATTGATAATTCTGGAGTTGCCACAGCTGCTGGTGTTCTGGGTTTCCTCCAGTTGGCTGCTGGCCTTGCCGCCCTGGGGCTAAAACCTCGGCTCATGTGGACCTGGGCTCGGCTCGGCTCCCCGCATTCTGCACGCTGCACGCTGCCAGGTCCCAGACCACTGCGCTGGTCCTTCCTGCAGGGCTGCTGGGCTGTCCTCAGCGGGAAGTTAGCTTCTCTGTGTCGTTCTGTGGGTGCTGGGGCTCCAGAAGTTGTTCAGAGTCCCCTTTTACATAGTTTGGGGGGAATCTGAGGGCAGAGTGGCTTGGATGAGCTGTTTCTACTCCGCCATCTTGGCTCCGCCCCCCCCTCCCATTTCCAAGCATTCTTGATGAAAAAAACTAGAGTTGAATAGAAAATCTGACATCCAGATAAACCAAGCAAGAGATACTTGAGAAGGTAAACAGGGAAAAGAAATCATAATGAACTTATCAAAGTTGAACTATTTACATTCCTACATGGAAAAACGATAATTGTAACTGATGAAACTTTTCTCAGTATGAAAATAGTTGAAGAAGGGTATGTGGACATATGAATACATATGTGAATGTGTATATATATGTTTACAGGTATACATAGATAGAGGGCACAGGTTGAATTTAATAGGAAGGGATGATACCTAAAGGGTGAAGTTAAGAGGTGAGAGAGGAATATAACAAGAGGGGATGGGGAAAGACAGAATGGGGTAAACTATCTCATATAGAAGAGGCAAAGGAAAGGTTGCAAGGAAGGGGAAGAATAGGAAGGCAAAAAGAGAAAACCTTATTCTCATTGAATTTGGATGGGGGAGACAGTAACATACATACTAAATGGTATATCTCACCCTATAGGAGAGTAGGGGGAAAGGGAATGAGAGAGGGGGGATGATGGAAGGGAGGGCGGGAGGGAAGTTGGAAGCACCCACTTTTGAAAAGGGCCAGGATCAAAGTAGGAATAGACCAAGTGGGAAGTAGGATAGGAGGGAGAGAAATGTAGTCAGTCTTTTACAATGTATCTACTGTGGCAATGTTTTGCATAGCTACACATGTACAACATATACTGAATTGGTTATCTTCCCAGTAAGGGTGGGTGACAAGGGAGGAAGGGAATGAATCTGGAATTCAAAGTTTTAAAATCAAATGTTTAAAAATATATAAATACTATTATTAATACTATTTTACATGTAATTGGGAAATAAGATATACATGCATTGGGGCACAGAGATTCACCTTGCCCTACTGGAAAAGTTGAAGAGTGTATGGGAGAAGATATGGGAGAGGGCAGATTGGATAAGGAAATATCCTGTGGGACTGCTATTCTGGGATGGTGGGTAGGGGAAAAATGGGGAAAAAATTGTAACTCAAAATCTGGTAGAAATGAATGATGTAAACCAGAAATTAATAAAGCATTTGAAAAAAAAAAAGAAAACAAGAACATCTGGAGGACCTCTAGCTATAAGAGATCTCTTAACTGCTAAAATAAGTATGAATGAATGAAAAAAAAAATTAAGCATGTACTAAGTGCAAAATACTATGCTAAGGGCTGGGAATAGAAAGAGACAATAAGAGACAATTTATGCACTCAAGGAGTCCACATCCTAATGGAGGGGATATTATCATTGGAGGTTTCAGGTACAAGTGTGATATAAAGATCCCACAGTCCTTAGAGGACAGTAGCAAACTCAATGATAATGCATCTTCTTAAACATCATTTCCACTGATTAAAACAACTAACCATGTCCATTTCTGCTGCTGAAACAATTGACAATGCCCGGGGTGTGGGACCTGCTCAGGCAGTTTTAGGCTTCAAGTCTATAAAGACTGATTCCAGAGATGATTATTGAGGGGGTTGGGATAGAAGCAGGGTGCTCTATATTGAACTGTTATCCCCAAAGCTCTTGGGCTTAAGGTCCTAGGCTGGATGGAGAAAGGCTTTTATCTTTTTTTTCCCATCTGAAATTTTTGATACTGCAGACCCCTCCCCCACTTCATTTCCCCCTAATACTGATCTCGGGTACTTCTCTGACTTGTCTGACTATTCTTTCTTAGTCTCCTTTGCTGGATCATAATCCATATTCCATCTCCACCTCCGACAACTCCTCGAGTATGTATGGGAGCACATCTCAGAAGTTCTACTTTGAGGTCTCTACATTCCCTTTTGGTAAACTTATTAGTTCCCATGGATCCAAATCCCCAAAATACATATATAGCCCCCTATTCCCTAGGTTCCAGTCCTGCATCACCAGTTGTCTGCTAGACACCAACTCCATGCCCTTTATGTATTCTCAAATACAACATGTCTAAAATACATTAGTACTGTTCTTCACAAACTCATTCCTCTTCCTAACTTCCCAATTTCTGTTAAGGGTATCTCTCTTAAATAACTGCTAAAACCACTTGACAACTATTAAAAAAAAGACATATGTACTTTATAAGTTAGAAGTCACTATGAATATATGAATTAATCTTTTCTTTAATCTTCTTTATGCTTCATAATCAATGAGTGCTCTCAACTCACCAGATATTCTCATCTCTTGGTTCCAGGCATTTTCACTGGCTGTATCTCATACCTGGAATTTTCTTCCTCCTCATGTCTGTCTCCTAGCTTCCTTCAAATCTTAGCTAAAATTCCACCTTCTACAGGAAGCTTTTCCTACAGGAATAGAAGATCACACCTAGGTTGAAAATCTAATGGATTGAGGATAGCGCTGTCTTAGATAGTAATAGGGAGGTTAGGGATTTAGGGAAGATTTAAGAGTTAAGATAATGAGTTTAGCTTTGGACATGTCAAGTCTAAAAGGTCTAAGTGAAATCCAGTTTAAGATATCTGAAAGGCAGGTGGAGATGAGATTGGAGGGTAGCATAGAAGTCTAAGCATGATGTGTAAATGGGAATGTTATTAGCATAGAGATAGTAATTAATGGAAGTTGATAAGATCACCAAGTGAAGTGGCATAGTGCCTTCCCAATCATTATTTCCTATTTATCCTGCATGTAGTTTTTTGCACATTGTCTGCTGTTAGATTTTGTGCTCCAAGGGCAAGGGCTTAACTTCTGCCTTTTTTTGTAGCCCCAGAACTTACTAACTGATCACCAAAGCTCTGGCCCTCATCACTTTTGCTGTGTTATTCTAATAGTTTAACTATTCTCCCTTGACTCCCATGTACAAAAAGCTTCTATGACTCCCAACAGCCTCCAGGATAAAACGCAAACTCTTTTGTTCTGTATTTAAGTCTTTCAAAATCTAGCTCTAACAGATTTTTCCAGTCTAATTTCATATTACTTCCTTAGTTTCAGGAAAAAGTGCTGACCCTTTATTCCCCTGGAAGTTCCCCACAGAATGAAATCAAAGATCCAGTCTTTATCCTAATTTTACTAGCAGAATTGTATATTAGATGCCATTTTTTGGACACTAGATTTTTAATATTTGTTCATTTCCCCCCAACTTCCCCCTTTTCTCCAATTTTCCTTCTCACCCTCAAATTCTTTTCCTCTCATTCCCTTCCAAAAACTTGCTGCTCTTAAGTAACTTAGTGCCATAAACAGGATATCATTGCGTTCAAGTTCCTCCATTGTTCTCCCTGAGCACTAAATAAGTTGAGAATTTCTGCTTTACGAAACTTTGTTTTAGGTTTTAAAAAAAGTTTAAAAAAATCACAGGGGCACGAAAATTAATGATATTTATGTAAAGTGTCAGTAGTGATGGTAGCAAAGGGAATAAACACAGAGTAGTGTTACAAGTGGCAACTGTTTATGTCATGCAACTATAAACTCCTACATTCTGAAATGCCATTTTCAGTAGAGGAGGCTGAAAAGTCATTTCTTGTCCAAGTAGAAAACTAAACCTTTCATGTTTCCTTCATTCCTTAACTTCAAACACAGATCAGCATAAAGAGTCACAAACCTTACAATAATTTGTACAAAGCAAGGAAAATCAGCATACCACAGACATTTCTTATTAGACCAAAGGAAAAGTTGGGGCAAGTCTAGCAAGGCAACTCAGCCTAAACACTAACAAGCATTAAGTCTCAGGCATACCTGGCAAGCTTTGTGTTAAATGGCAGAGGTACAAAAGGGTGGAGAGGGGTAGGTTGGAGAACCAATAACAAAAAATTAAAAACACCATTTAGCAACACCTAATGTACAAATACCTTTGCCTCCCAGGCCCTAAACCTTACCCATTTACTCAATTCGCTAATAAAACAAATCTGACAACCTTAAGAAATAAAAACGACTACTTAAGTGAAACCTGGGGAACTAATGCAGAGAGTGAGCAGAACCGGGACAGGTGTGCAATAATAACTACATCATAAAAACAACTTTGAAAGCCTCAAGAACTCGGATGAGCGCAATGACCAACCAGGATGATGCCATGATGAAAACATGCTGCAATCATGTCCGGACAAGAGAGGTGGCCTCGAGACACAGGAGCCCTATGTGGAAATTAGTTTTGCTTGAATATTAACATTTGGTACATGCTTTTTTTTCCTTTTTTTCCGTCTCAATGAGGGTTGTGGGGAAGGGGAGAATGGGAGAGAGAGAAAAATGCTCGTTAATCGCAAACAATAATAAAAAAAAAAGCTTTATTAAGCACTAAGCATATGCTAGGCATACTGGGGGGGGGGTCCGCCTCGCTGGACCCCCCACCCCGCTCCCATTTTATGAGGAACAACCCGCGTGGGAGACGCCCCTGAAGACCTGCTCTCTACTTGGACACAGGCCTCGACTCTTTAAACTTCTTTGGGCCCCCAAGACCCTTCTCACTCCCGGCCGGCCCTTGGCCTCACGCACACGAGGGGTCCCCAGAAGGCCCCGAGAAAGGCTCGCCTGGTCCTTCCCGCCCTGCGGAAGGACACACGACCTCCCTCAGTATCCCCGGTAAAGACTCTGGTTTCTACTCACATGAACTAGGGGAGGAAGAGCACCCCTGACCGCCGACGTCGCCCCAGCCGCCGGCAGAACTGACTGAAGGAGCGAACAACGCGACGGGCGGAGAGAAAAGACCCCGAGCAGGGCTGCCTAAGCCAACCGCCTGCAGGGCCCCTCCGAATTTAGAACAGACATTCCTTTTGCCTTTCTCTTTATCTCTGTGCGTCTCAAGTTCATCTTCCCGAGAACCTTTACAAAGATCGACACAACGGCCCCCAACGCCCGCCTCACAGTTTGGCTCCCCACCGCGCAGGTTCTGGGATAGACAGCTGCCGGAGCGGTCTTTCAATGAGATTGAGTCGCGCGACCGATGACGTTAGAGGAAAAGGAACGTCGCAGGGGCAGCCCGGCTGAGCTGTCAGAGAAGGAGGGAGGGAGGGAAAGACAGAGCGGGTAGGCGCCCGGGCACGCGCTCGCGCTCCCGGCCGGGTTCGGAATTTGGCTCGTGGGCCCAGCGCAGCTGGGGGAGGGGGTGGGGGCGGTTCGCACTGGACTTGGACTTGACGCCCAGAGGCCCGCGCCTGTGACCGAGCCGGAGCAGCTCCGTCCCCCCAGCCTGCTTGCCCACCTGCCTGCCTGCAGCCCCTGAGCCCGCGGCAGGTACTCCGAGCTCCTCCCTTTCTTTGCGTCCCGCCCTGTGTCACCCAGGTGGGAGAGGTCAGGGGTCAAGGGCAGACCCTCCCCCATCTTTCCAGGATGAGATCTCTCTCCCCCGCCCCCTTCCTCCCGAGCCAGAGCCATTGCTAGAGCCTAGATCCCCAGCCAGAGCAGACCCCAGAAGCCACTTAATCCAGCTTCCCCCGCATTTTAAGGTGAGGAAACTGAGGCCCGAGGAGTTTAGTAATAGACCCAAGACCGCCCCAGCGGAATTGAAACTCAGTTCCGACACTTACTGAGCCCTTTCCATTGCATCACTCTCCCCAGCTACAGGGCCTGTGAAGCACACCTTTCCCTGATCTCTCTGCACTTCTGCGGACCTCACAGAAGCAGAACGACCCCTGGCAAGCCTTAAAGGAGCCCTTGGTCAAAGAGCGTTTTTTCTCCGTCTCAGAAATACCTCCTTTCGGTTCAGACTTTGTATCAGGGTGCACCCAGCTCTCCCCTCTTGTTTGGCATTGGGGTACGGTGCATATTTGTGTAGAAAGTGCAGGAAATGCTGCATTCAATGAGATCTGCCAAGGGGTAACTTTGAGGGGCTTGGTGATTATGGGGTCAAGACAGATTTTTAGAGAGAGGCCCAGTAAAACTAAGTTTCAAGGCTTATGTTAATTGGAGAAAGTTCAGTCAAGCCTTTTTAAGGATCTCCTATGTGTCAGGTACTGTACCCTCAAGGAGCTTCCATTCTACTGTTACAGCATGTTCACGCTTAACAGTAAATACTGGATGCATCGGAAAGCAAGGCACCTTGATGGGGTACTAAGAGGATAGGAAAGAGGGGGGAGGGAAAGAGATAGACACAGGGAGGAGGGCAGAGACAGGCGGAAGGGAAGAAGACATCGAAATAGGGATAGAGGGAAGGAGGGAAAGAGAGAAAGAGAAAGGGAAGGAGAGGGAGGGACAGATAAGGATGGAAGGGGAGAGAGAGAAAGAAAAGCATTATAGGCATGGAGGATGCAGGAGATAGTATATCTTCTAAGAGGAACAGTAAGTGGGCCATTTTTTGCTGGATTGTACCTTGTGTAAGGATAGTAGTGATTAATCAACCTGGAAAGAGAGGTTAAGACTGTAGCTCAGCCAAGAAGTTTGCATTTTATCCTGGAGGCAGTGGGGAGCAATGGAAGTTTCTTGAGCAGGGTGGAGTGACATGGTTATTTGATCTGAACTTTTAGAGTATCAGTTTGACCACTGTGTGGAGGATCTTTGGAGGGAGATATATCTGGAGTCAGGGGTCAGCTAGAAAGCTATTACAGTAGTCTAGATGAGAATTGACTTGGGCCTGATGGAGGACCAGTGATGTATGAGTAGCATACTGATGAGGCAAAATCAACACCACCTGGTTTGTTTCCTTTCTTAAAGTAAAACAAGCTGTCTCCTTGGTCACCTCTCAGTTTAATATTCTCTCACACATTCATAATCTCATCTACCTACTTTATTTTTAACATCTTTTTTGCACTTGTGCTCCATTCTTGTTGGAATCCACTGGCCACCCTAACATTTTTATGCCTGTGTATGTATCTATTTTTTTCTTTAGAGGTCTATATTATCCTCTTGGGGAGGAGAAATTAATATATAAACATAATTATAGTCATATGCAAAACTGTCAGGTAGTGAAAGCTTTTCTGCTTGGAAAGTAATTTGACCACCAGACTTATTTAACATTAAAGTTTTGACTTCAGTGTAGAGTATTTTGTTTTTTAAAAGAGGACTAAAGGCAAAGGACAGTACTTCACCTAAAAGCATGAATTTTTACCTGATGAATTTCAGACTCTGGAGCACCTAGATGGGACAGTGATATTTAGAGACAGGTACCTGTCACCATCATTTCTTAAGTCAGATCATGTAGAGGACCCTATACTTCATTATCACGAAAGGGTGTGTTTTTTTCTGGGTTAGAATTACTCAGGGCTGCATATGCTATAGTAGATTTGTGGTTAAAGTGAGGGATTCAGCCTTTTAATGAAAGTGGGGTTTAGTGTTTAGAATGTTGGAGTTGAGAAGGTAGGGGTTCCTATCCCACCTCAGGTATTTATTAGCTATGTGACACCCTGAGCAAGTCACTTAACTTTCTATGTGCCTCAGTTTCCTTATTTATAAAATAAAGAGGCTGGACTCAATGGCCCTTCCAGCTCTGAATTTTATGACCAAGTCTCTCATTTTACAAATGGGGAAACTGACTGAATTTAGTTCACAAAGTCACATAGCTAGTTAAATAAATAGCAGAGCCAGGTTTTAAACCAAGATAGCTGACTCAAAACCCAGCACTTCTTCCATTATACCAAGGGATCTCACACAGCTGATTTAGAACCATTACCTTTCACAAATTTTGCACCAAATGGTGCCATTCTTTACTTCTAGTGGCCATCTTTACCTTTCTATTCATTTTTTCATATACTTTGACCAGCTGAGAGAGAAAGACTCCAAAGCCATAATTGAGTCACTTTTGGGAAAGGAAACAGATCTGGGATGTTTCATGAAGTAAGAAGTAATATGCTTTGACAGCTGGTTGGATGTGACTAAGAAGGCAAAAAGAGGAACTCACAGATGCTTCTAAAAGTACAATGTCTAGGGAACTTAATTGGTGTTGGCAGGGGGTAACACTTAGGCATAATGAGTAAGTTCTTTAAATGTGATGATGAGAGGGAAAGTCTTACATTTTGAATTCATTTAATGGTTCATCATTGTAATCTTCATTTAATAAACATCTTTTAAGCACTTACTATCTGCAAGGCTCTATGGGGTAAAAGACACAGGTCCCTCTTCTCTTTCATTCTATGTAAACTACTGTTCTCAGTGAAGAGGCTTGTGAATGAAGAGGAAATCCCTCCTGTTCCAGCCACCCATTTCAAACTCAAGTTTCCTTTCCCCAGTTAGGCCAATTAAATTCTTTCTTAATACAGTTTAAACATTTCAGAAAATTGGGGACAACTTCACTTTTTTCAAACTTTTTATGCTCACTTTTTATTTCATCTAAAGACCTAAAGATGAAATGGTTAGCAGAGCAATTAGTATCTGTTTAATTAACAATGCTTTCTTCATTGAATAAGAGAAGCCTGGAGAATAAATCTGGGTCACTAAAGTTACGTACTTCTTGTTTCTTCCATTAGAATATAGGCTTTTGAGGAGTAGGACTTAAACTTGTAACCCCACTTAGCACAGTGTAATCCCACTGTAACCACTTGACACAATGCCTTACACATAGTAGGCCCTTAATAAGTATTTATTGATTGATTGGTTTTTCCTAATGAGTTTATGTTTGAATCAAATAAGAATCCATTATTAGGAACTGCTGGAGTCAAAAGATACAGTCCAGAGTTCCTCCCTTACCTGAAACTTAGCAGTTACTAAAGCTTATTTGGGAAATTGGTGTACACTTACTAAGCAGCCCAACATGTGGCAGTGTGGTTGTAGCATCATTGTCATCTCAGAGACCTCAGTGGTCCTTGTATTGAAATGCAAGCGGGAAGGGATGTGAGGACCTCATGGTGGGAAAAGAATTGTGGGAAAAAGTTAAGAAACTAAGAGAGGTGATTCCTAACCAGGAAATCACCAGGCAGGAATGTGTTGCTGTCTAAATTCACTTCAGCCTCTATTCATTAAGCTTCTACTGTATGTATATACTTCCCTTCCCCCCCCCCCCCAGCTTACATTCATACTCAATTCCACATTTTAGATGCCAAGCAGAAAGGTTTCACTTAAAAACCAGAACCTTTTCCTGACTGCTGAGGTGGAAAAAAAAAAAGAAACTAGGCATACATAGCAAATACCACTTTCTATTTTTCCTATAATTTTGTGTGTGTGTGTGTATACACATATACATAGGTCTTCTTTCAGGTATGACTAGTTTTGTGAAACCTCTCTGATTCCCCCACCCCCATTGTTAATGCCCTCTCCTCAAATCATTTTAGATTTACTTATCTTTGTGTCTTTTGTGTGCCCCCCCTCAAAAAAAAATAATGTGAGCTCTTTCAGGGCAGGGACTATTTTCTTTTTTTGTCTTTAGAAACCCTAACTTTGTTGAGTTGAAATAAATATTGAAGGAATGAAATTTTTCTATCAGTCATAAAGCGGCTGTTTTAAGAGTAGTTCAAGTCAAGTCTTGGAAATATACTGACCGTGTCCTTGGGCATGTCAACTTATTAATTCTCTTAAGCAGTTTTCTAAGTTGGGCAGAGGGTGCTGATTTATATTGGGATGGGGATTTGTTCTATGATGTTTGTGTTCAGTCAAAGGGCCACCCTTGAGGACCTAGAGGGCCATATGTGGCCTGGAATTCTGTATACCCACTGGGCTCTTAAAACTATGGCTTGAGGGCCAGATTTGGCCCTGCTGACTACCTTATGTCAATGAAAGCATAGTTCTTCTCTGTCTTTGTACTCCAGGTTCCAGGGACTATTCTAAACTCTGAGTGTACAAAGATATTCTCTATGGAGTTGACATTCTACTAAGGGGATATAACATTTATGCAAGTAAATAAACACAAGTATATTCAAAGAAACACAAAATGGTTTCTAGCACGAGAGGGTAAAAATTGCTTGGGGGACAGGGAAGGGCTAGGAGGGTATGGCTCCAGGGTTGAACTTTAAAAAGATTGTGCTATAATGGAGATTTGGAAAAAGTACCTCCTATACATTCACTTACGAAGAGACATGGAGGGAGGAGATGAAACATTGTATGTGGACAATAGTGAGTTGGGCAGTGAATAGTGCTAATAGGAAATGATGATAGCTTACAATTATATAGCATCTACAAAAGGCATTTTCCATAATGATATTGTATAATTGTTATTGTTGACATTTTAGGGATGAGAAAATTGAGACTCAAAAAAGGTGAAGTAACTTTTTCACTGTCACATAACTAATAATTGGCAGAACTAGGACTAAAATTTATTTCCAAATACAAGTCCATGTTGTTATGGGAATTTTTTATTTTCCTTTATTTTTTTAAATTATTCAGGTATGAGGGCCATTCTTCCTGCATCTTCTGGTTATCTGAAAGCCTGCCTGTTGTTAATATTAACCTTTCCTGACCAAAACCTATCCCTTGAGATATGAAAATTTACTTGAGGTTTTAAACATTCCTTAGATAAAAAAGCCAGAGGAAGATTCCCCAAGTCCTTAGCAACATGTAAATCTCTTCTCCTATTTGCGACTCTCCTAAATGTAGTTTAATCTGTAACCTGACTTAGTTTATCCTTATAGTTAGTTTGACAAAGTTTGTTTCCTTGGGGAATGTAGGAGATTATGACTCTTTTAAGTTTGTTCAATTTTTGTGATATTGAAGGAAATCTGCTATTCTGAATCCGCCTTTTCCTTAACTTTTATGTCCTAAGAGGAATTTACAAAAGTACAGTAGATAAAAGAATTATTTATCTGTGTCAGTGATGTAATTTTGCCTATAAGTAGCCTTGTGAGATTCTTAATGATTATTCAGATTGTTTTGCTGAGTCCCGAACCTGTGTTTTAGCATAATAATAAAAATTGGGTCTTTGCCTCTATGATTTCTACATTGTGCTAAATATATTTTGGCTACATTTTACCTACCATATGAACTCAGAGATGAGATATTTCTCCTAATAACAATGTTCACTCCTTCTTGTCTTTTTGTAATTTTTCAGCATCTTCTTCTTCTATCTTACCCCCTCTTCCCTCTCTCATGCACTCTTTAATCCAGTGGCCCAGACCTCCTTGCTGTTTTTCAAACAAGATGCTTCATCTCTCAGCTTTGAGCATTTTCTCTGGAACATTGTCCCTCCTCATCTTGTTCCCCGGCTTCCTTCAGGTCCCAGTTAAAATCCCACTTTCTATAACAAACCTTTCCCAATTTTTCTTAATTCTAGTACCTTCCCTCTGTTGATTATTTCCAGTTTATCCTGTAGATAGATTATTGTGAAATTCTCAGGAGTAGGGATTGTTTTTGCTTTTATATCTTTCTGTCCCTACCTACAACTCAGTGCAGTGCCTGACACTGTATTGATTAACTATAACTGCTTAATAAATGCTTATTGACTGACTGTTCAGTTGTAGAAGCCTGCTAGGTACCCCTAAATCAGTCTTCCTGGAGCAGGCTTGGGGGTGGGAAGTTTTGTGGTTGATGGCACTTGAAAACCTAGCTGTTTCCATTAAGTAACTCATATATTGTGGGTGTGTCACATAACTCCTTTTCTCCAACCTGAAAGAATCTGGACTTATGGACCATTGTAGGAGGTCAGAAGCTACGGGTTAACTAGTTAGAATCAGTCAATCAGCATGCATTTATTTATGATGTGCCCTGGGTACTTAGAGATCATCTAGGCCAATATCATTTTACAGATGAGAAAACTGGAGCTCAGACTGAGGTTAATTGGCTTACCTAGGGTGATGTAAGTAGTAATTATAACAGATTGCTTGCCATCTTGGGGAGGGGTAAGAGGGAGGAGATGGGAAGGGAGAGGAAATTTGGAACTCGAAATCTTATAAAAGTGGATGTTGAAAACTTGCTTTACATGTAATTGGAAAAAGGAAATTAAAGTACTATAATTTAAAAGTAATCTTCAGAGCTAGGATTCAAGCCCAGGTCCTCTCATTCCAACTCAAGTCTTCCTTTCCCACCTTTACACCGCCCCTGCCCCCCCCACACACACAGTGTACCCCACTCCTTCGCTTGGGTCTTAGGATGTTTCATTCATTCATCCATCATTTCGGATATTCATTCATTCATCTGTCTATTTTCATCAGTGCAATTTGAATATAATTTATATAAGAGATACATCTACCTATTTTGGGAAATGATCAAATCAATCAGAAAATGAATGTTTAGGAAGAGAGGAAGAAAATAGTTTATTCTTAAAATGAAGATTGGACATTTTGGAAATTTTCTTGTGAAAAATGAGATTTCTTGTAAAAAAATGACAATATATGAAAAGTGCTCTATTAGCTTTAAAACACTGTATGAATGCTAGCTGTTACTATTACTGGTGTAACAAGGCCCTTTTTGAAAAGCAACTTTCCCAGAGAATCCAAAGCATTATTATGATTTTAAACATAACCCAACATTATGTCCTAGCTAGTACTCATAAAAAATACCTACATGTTAAAAGGATAAACCACCTACTGTAAAAATTTTATGATGTATGTGGGAGTAATGATTAGTGGGAATTTCTAATAAAGTTTATAAATTCCCTTTAACTTTTGTATGTCAGGTTTTGAAAATGTCTTAGTAAGTCAGAAGGCTTAAATTTGAATTTATTCATTTATAGTAACATAATGGGTGTTTTGATGCTCTTTAATTTTTATTTAATTTAATTTTTTATTAAGCAATAGTGGGTTTCTTTGTCTATTACCCTCAATTTCATTACTGAATTTTGTAGGCCTTTGTTAAATATTCTTGCTTAGTACCTAAGTTATCTTTTGCTTTCTTTCCTTTTCAAAGGAATGAGAAGATTTAGGTAATCTTTGTATCATGCATGTATATTCTTTAAATAGAGTTGTTCAGTCATGCCTGACTCTTTGTGACACCATGGACCATACTGTCCATGGGGTTTTCTTGGCAAAGATACTGGAGTGTTTGCTATTTCCTTCTCCAGTGAATTAAAGCAAATAGAAGTTAAGTGACTTTTCCAGGGTTACGAAGTTAGTAAGTGTGTGAGGGCAAATTTGAACTGACACCAGGCCTGTTGCTATATCCACTGAACCACCTAGCTGCCTCCTTTTGGATAAAGAGAAGGTCATTAATTATTGAAGAACACTATAATTGTATCACCATTCACAATTCAGCCTACATGAAGAATGGATATTGAAGTTATAGTGCCTTGACACATGGTAGGCCATTATTAGTCAGTGTTTGTTTGACTGAATTGGATGTCATTCTTTATTATTTTTATGTTGCTTGAATATCTTAGGTAATCCTCGGTTCTGAGATTGTTTTGTTTGAGTGTTGTTTTCAGTTTTTAGCCTTCAAAATTCTTTTGGAAGTTTAACTTTTGTATTTTATCTACAAAGTATATGGCTTTGACATTTGTCTGTAAGTTGTATATAAATTACAAGTTATATATAAATTAAGTCAGTAAACCAGCTAGCATTTATTAAGCACCTTTTATTTGTTAGGCATTGTTCTGGACACATTTAAAAACAATATTATACATGGTTTTGAGATTTCAAATTTCTTTTATTTTATAGTACTGTCCTGCATTTGTACTAAACGAGAGAAATCGAAAGAAAGAGAAAAATGTTTCCTTTGAAGGATGCAGAAATAGGTGCCTTTACCTTCTTTGCTTCTGCCCTGCCACATGATGTTTGTGGAAGCAATGGCCTTCCTCTGACCCCTAACTCCATCAAAATCTTGGGACGCTTTCAAATCCTCAAGACCATCACCCATCCTAGACTTTGCCAATATGTGGATATTTCAAGGGGAAAACATGGTAAGTGTATGTTTTCTGTCTCCCTATTTTCATGAAGATTGACTTTGCATTTGGGAATATTTCTTACAAACTCATGGAAAGAGATAAGCAATGGACCTGTGATTTTATTGTTATAGGGAACTTCCAGAGGAGAAAAATCTCTCTTCCAGTGCAAGTTCACCCTTGCAGCTTTTAGTCTTCAAGAGATCAGCCAATATATTTCAGAGGTCGGACTTGAACTCAAGTCTTCCTGGCTTTGATGTCAGTTCTCTATCCACTAGAACACTATGCCCCTGTACAACAAACCCTTCCTAGAATAACAATACTATTACCTTACATATCTGTTTACCTTTTTGTGCTTCTTTTAAAGGTGTTTTTGTTTATGTTTATTTAATTTGATTCTTAAATATCCTTGTAGCATAGGGGAATGATAATAGCTATCTTTGTAGGCTTTAAAGTTTATGAAGTACTTTAATTTCACTATCTCATTCGCTCTCCCTAAGTATCCTATAAGATAGGTAGTACAGGTATTATTATGCCCATTTTTTCAAATTAAAAAATGATCTAGGTAGGATATTTTCCCCTTGTCATTTAGTTTATAAGCGTTAGAAGTAGGATTTGAACTCAGGTCTCTTCTAAATCCAAACCTTTCTATTTCAACCATGCTAAAGAGATTGAGACCCAGTGATTAAGTGATACATAAGGTTACCTCACTAGTTATTAGCAGCCAGAGCTAGAGCTTGAACTTCTAGTTTTTTGCTACACATGCATGTATTTATAGATAGAACGGTAGAGGAAAAGGAAATAGCTCTTAATATCTTTTTGGTGAAAAAAAGCTCAAACAACTGTCCTTCCCTCTCTTTATATCTCCCTCCCTTCCTCCCTCCCTTCCTCCCTCCCTCTTCTTCTTCCTTTTTCTTCCCTTCCCTCTTATTTCAGGAATTTGTACTTGTTTATTCTTCCCCTGTCCTCTTGGAAGGTCCCTAATCTTTCCTCCAGTTAGAAATCAGATTACCTAATTTTGTATCCTCATTTGTACCCTATTAATTGTTTTCTTTTGATTAATTGGTCTTATTTAATTATTTTTAATTCATAAAAATATGACCTCCCCCAGTATTTGATGTCCAGTGCCAAAACTGAGAAGCCTGGTCCTGATTTATTATGTAATTGGCATTCATTGTTTAATAAATTGATATCCTCAGAAGCTCAAACCTTTGTTTCCTCAGTCATTTCATTTTTCACCCATCACACCATGGCACTCCCCTAGCTAAAAAAAAACAACTCCAGGGGCTCCCTATTGCCTCTAGGATAAAAATATAGTCTCCTCTGTTTAGCATTTAACGTCTTATGCAATTTGCCTCTACCCTTCCAGGTTTATTTCACATTCCTCTTTTTCATTCACTCTGTGCCCCAACCAAACTAGCCTCTTTGCTTGTGCTCACAAATCCTGTTCCTCAGTCTTGCGCAGGAGTGTCACTCCATCCTGGAATACATTTCCCCATCACCTCTGCCTCTGAGAAACATGACTTCCTTTCAAAGCTTAGATGAAGTATTACCTCCTACATGAATGAAGCTTATCCTGATCCCTAAAGCTGCTAGTGTTTCTCCTCTAAAAGAAAAAAAATTACCCCATATTTACTCTTTATATTTTGTGTTCGTGTGTGTCTTCTCCATTACATGCAAGGTTCTTGAAGGAAGCAATAGTTTTATTGTTGTCTTTGTATCCCCAGAGTCTAAAACAGTGCCTGGACTGAAATATGAGTTTATTGATTAATTAGTTGATTGACTGAACAGTGACTAAGTTGGAGCTGAAATAACCAGGAGTAATTAGCCCTTTATGCTTCTACTCCAATTTATGAACTTGATGCATTAATTGCCAAGATAATTAATTTAATTTCATTATGATGATTTAATTTTAAATAGTTATAAAATTCTTTTGATTCATCAGTATGTACAAGTAATTGTATATTCAAAATGTAAAACTTATGTATGATGATTGCAGTCTATAGGTCATTGGTGTTAAATTTAACTAGAAAAGGGAGCCACTGATCCATATGTAAGGATCCCTGTGGTCTACATGTTGACTTTGTTTTAAAATATTATCTCATCTGTGTTTTATTGTATTTTTTATTTATTTTGTTAAATATTTTTCACTTGTGTTTTAATCTGGATCAGACCACACTAAAAAATGTGGGTCACATATGACCCGCAGGCAGTTTATTTTATACTGGAAATTGTCCTCTAAAAATACGTAGACATGTGTGGTAAATAACTGCAGATGAAGTTTTAGGATTTAGTATATATTCTTATGTTACAGCTATTTCAGAATATCTAATTGGAAAAAATTGGATTTTGACTTCATTAAATATTTTTCAGTGTTGTAGCATCTTACTGTGATTTTGCTTTGGACTCCACTTTGTATCTTGTCTATACTTGTAATTTAATTGATATGGGGAATTCTTAATGAGGAAACTCCCTCTGCTAATCCATATTAGCAATTTATAGCCTGAAATTTAGCCTTAAGAGAATTTCTGGGGGTGGCTAGGTGGCACAGTAAATAGAGCACTGGCCCAGGGGTCAAGAGGACCTGAGTTCAAATCCTGCCTCAGACACTTAACACAAATAAAACTAGCCATGTGACCTTGGACAAGTCATTTAATCCCAATTGCCCTCCAAAAAGCAAAAAAAATAAAAATAAAAAGAGAATTTCCGACATGTAAAAAGTACTTTGGATATGAAGTTCATCAGGGTTACTTCCAAGATGGTAGAGTAGAGGAAGCACTCATCTGAGTGCTGCCAGTATTCCCCTCTAAACTTATGAGTAAGATCAGGGGTAAAGCAAGGATGTCAGTTATCACTGCTGTTAGTCATTACTGTAGCTATCCAATAAGAGAAGAAAAAGAAATTGAAGGAGTAAAAAAGGGCAATGAGGAAACAAAACTATTGCTCTTTGCAGATGATATGATGGTATACTTAGAGAGCCCTACAGAATCAACTAAAAGTAGTTGAAACAATTAACTTGGGTAAAGGTGCAGGATATACAATAAACTCACATAAATCATCAACATTTCTATATACTACCAGCACAATCTAGGAAGAAGACATAGAGAAATTCCATTTAAAATAACTGCAGACAATATAAAGTACTTAGAAGTCCACCTGCCAAGACATACCCACAGACTATATAAACACGTTTATAAAATACTTTTTACACAAAGACAGATCTAAATAATTGGGAAAATATTAATTGCTCATGGATAGTCTGAGCCAAAATGATAAAAAAAGACAATTTTAAGTTAATTTACTTATTCATTGCCATATCAAACTATAGAGTTGGAAAGAATAATAGCAGAATTCATCTGGCGAAACAAAAGGTCAAGAATTTTCAGAGAATCAATTTTAAAAAAAGGTCAAAGAAGACAGCTTAGCAGTTTCAGATTTTAAACTATATTACAAAGTGTAATCATTGAAAACAGTCTGTTACTGTGGCTAAGAGATAGAGTAGTAGATCAGTGGAATAGATAGATTAGAATAAAACCTGGAGATCTGAGTTTCTGAGGTTAAAACTCACCATTTGACAACTGCTGGGAAACCAGTAAAACAATTTGGAAGAAACTAGGCATAGACTAACATTTCACACTTTAAATAAATCAAGGGAGCATGGAAAAAGGTACCTTCCAGATATATCAATAAAGGAAGAATTTATGACCAGACAAGAGAAAGAGACGATCACGGGAATAAAGTGAATAATTTTGATTACATAGAATTAAAAAAAAAAAGTTTTGTATAAACAAAACTAATGCAGTCAAAATCAGAAGTAAAATGGGAAATGGGGTGGGGGGGAATCTTACAGCAAGTTTTTCTGTTAAAGACTGCATTTTTTAAATATATAAAGAACTGAGCCAAATTTTTTAAAATATGAGTCATTCCTCAATTGATAAATGGTCAAAGGATATGACTTCAGAAGAAGTCAAAGCTATCAATAGTCACTTGAAAAAAATGCTCTAAGTAACTATTGGTTAGAGAAAAGCAAATTAAACATCTCTGAGATACCATCCCACAACTATCAGATTGGTTAACATGACAGAAAAGGAAAAAGGACAAATGCTGGAAATAATGCAGAAAAATTGAGACACGAATACACTTTTGGTGGAGTTATGAACTGGTCCAAGCCATTTTGAAGAACAATTTGGAACTGCTCAAAGGACTATAAAACTGTGTACACACCCTTTGATCCAGCAATATCATGAATAGGTCTGTAACCCAAAGAGATCAAAGAAAAGGGAAAAGGACCTGTCTATATAAAAAATATTTGCTGCAGCTTTTTTTGTGGTGGCAAAGAATTGGAAATTGAGGCGATTCCCATCAATTGGGGAATGACTGAACAAGTTGGATTATATGATTGTGATGGAGTAGTATTGTACTATAAGAAATGATGAGCAGGATGGTTTCAGAAAAACCTGGGAAGACCTATATGAACTGATGCAAAGTGAAATGAGCAGAATCAGGGGACCATCGTCCATAGAAATAGCCATATTTGGGGGATGATCGGCTATAAAAGACTTAGCTACTCTGATCAAGAGAGTTCCAAAGGACTCATGATGAAAAATTTTGTATACCTTGAGACAGAACTGATGAACTCTGAATGCAATTTGAAGCATAGTTTCTTTTACTTTCTTTTTCTTTTTTTTTGCATGTGTTTTCCTTTGCAACATAGCTAATATGAAAATATGTTTTACATGACCACACATATATAATTGATATATTGCCTGCCTTCTCAAGGGGCATGATAGGAACAGTACATTGGAAGAAGATTTGGAAATTAGAGTTTTTAAAAATGAATGTTAAAAAAATTTTGTATAATTGGGAAATATTCAAAATAAATAAAAATATTTTTTAAAAATAAAATTATTGGAAAATTCCTTTCATTGTGTTTCCCTCTCTATGAATCTATTCCTATTCCTAAAATCTCTCTTTCTTTGCGAGTATGACTTTCCTCCTGGTTGTTCCAGTTCTGTCATCTTGAAGTTGCTTGGGACATTGAGTGTTTGAATGACTTGCCATGGTTAAATGACCATCATATCAGAGGCAGGACTTGAATTCAGGGCTTTTTCCTGTCGCAGAGGTTGTCTCTATATCCACTGCTCTACAGTGTGTCTTATTTTTCATCAATACCTCAGATAATTCAGGCTGTGGCACAGTATGTTCCTTCTTTTCGATTTTGCTCTCTATATAGCTAATGTCACTATAGAATTTTTTTTTCTTTTCCGTTTCTTTCTTGGAATTAGGTGTCACATGTGGTCTGTTTTAATAACGTAGTGTTTTCACATGTGAAGTTAGCTCAGAAGTCAGGCTTTAGCTATTTTCTATCTGTCTTTCCAAAGTGATTCAAGATGATATTTCCTTGGAAGCCAACAAAGTTAAAACACTCCATTCAAATAAAATGGCCACTTTTTTCTAGAATCAGTGACCCAAAGCTTCACTGAAAGGTGAGGAAGTTTTTGTCATTAAAGGGGGAAACATGAAGCATATAGGTTTTTAGTTTAGCAGGTTCTCTCTTGTTACATCTTGGGATTCCAGTGGGCTTTGGAAACAGGTCAGAGGTCATAAATAGTAACTCCAGAGTCTTCAGGATGACAGTATACAGCCAGGAAACACTTAATAAACTATGTTCTTGATACTAACATACTATTTTACCCTTATTTCTTTTCCTTGCAGTGTATGAAAACATAAAACAGAGACACTCAATTTTTTTTATGTGAATTGACAAAAATGAAAATCCAGTTTAGGTCACAGAGTTGGAAGAGATACAGTATAATCTTCCTTCTATACTTATATCTTCAGAAAGCTATCTCCAACCATCCAGAATGGGCTCACTGATCTATTTCTATAGATCTCCAAGAAGGTTTATTTTCTAAGTAACCTTTAAATTCTCCTCTGTGCTTAACTGCTTAGAAGGTATTTATTCTCTTATGAAAATTGGCCCATTGCCTGCCTGCCACCTTATGATAACTCTCCATTTACCTAAATGTTTAAGTTACCTCTATCATGTTTTGTTCTCCAAATCTAAAATCTCAGCTCTTAAACCTTTTATCGTAGATTACTGTTTTCAGATAGCCA
Organism: Gymnobelideus leadbeateri; assembly: GCA_011680675.1. Classification (NCBI taxonomy): domain Eukaryota; kingdom Metazoa; phylum Chordata; class Mammalia; order Diprotodontia; family Petauridae; genus Gymnobelideus; species Gymnobelideus leadbeateri. The sequence continues at coordinate 132,320 of WOXC01006337.1, forward strand.
TTACTTATGTTTCTTACTACCTTATTTTGTACTGTCTTTGGCTTGCAATCATCTTAAAATGTAGAGCCCAGCACTAGGTATGCCACAGGGCCCTTGGCCTGGTTCTTACATGTTAAACTCCTTTAAGTGTATCTGAATGTCATGTTAACTTTTGTAATAATCACGCCGGGTTACTTCAACACAGTATGATTCCAAGATCTTTTTTTTCCCTCTTTTTTGTAATACCTAAAGATAGTAAATATATTTTAACCATATGCTATTTTTTAAAAATTATAATAAAGAGAAATGGTTTTCATATAGCTCAGTTTAAAAGGATTTCTTGAAAAAAGGGTTCATGTTGGAAATGTTGAATTGCTGTATACTTCATTACCTCTGGGACTCAACTTGTCACTGTGCCAAGGATTGTGGTTCTCTAACATTAAAAAAACATATACATATATGTGTATATATGTATATATAGGTCTCATGGACCTTGAAACTTTGGCAAACTCTTCTTTATAGTATTTTGAGAGGGATAGATGGAGAGGCCAAATAAACTTTTTATCTTGGGCCAGACAATTTTTAAACTTCCTCAAAGATTTAGAGGCTTACCTCTGTCAGAGTTTAAAACATAATGAATACACCCCCCACTTTCATAAATCCGAGCTTATTTTTATTTATATTAAAAATGACTGCTCATACTAGAACTATTATTCTAAATGTACAGTGGAGGCTGTTGTATTGTGTATTGGTGATGATGGACAAGGACCCTAGTTAGTATATCAGTATTGGTCTATTTTTGTAGACTACATATCAATTAATCAGCAATCAATAGCATTTATTCAGCACTTACTATATGCTACACACTGTCTTAGTAGTGCATTGACGTGACTCAGTGGATAAAATGCTGGGCTTGGAGTCAGGAAGATGAATTCAAATCCAGCCTCAGACATTTATTAGCTGTGTGAACCTTGGCAAGTCACTTAATCTGCACCTATTTCAGTTTCCTCATCTGTAAAATTAGGGTAATGATAGCACCTTTCTCCTAGGGTTGCTGTGAGGATCAAAGAAAAAAGAATTGTAAAACACTTAGTGCATGACACATAGGATGCACTATATAATAATAAGCTATTATTGTTATTATCATTATTATTATCAGTTGTGAGGATCAAAAGAGATTGTATTGTAAAGTATTTAGCATAGTACCAGGGACATTGAAGGTGTTTGGTTCCTTCCTTCAGTCAATTGGGATACAAAGACAAAAATAAAACTTTTTTTAAATTTTATTTTGGGGAAGGAAAAATATTCCATAATATGTAATATGTATAATATATAGAAATATATAACCCATGTTATATATTTATATGTGAAAAAATATATATAGGTTGATTTTGAGGATGAGGCCCATGTGGAGATCAGAAAAGACCTTGTGTAGAAAGTGACTCTTAAGAGTTAAATTTAGAAGGAAATTAGAGATTCTTAGAAACCGAGGAGAAGAGGGATTCCCTTCTAGGCTGGAGGGCAGCCTGTACAAAGACACAGAGATGTCATATGGATGGAGTATCCTTTGTGATGTATTGCACAAAGGCTGGTTTGATTGGAATGTAGAGTATCTCAAGGGGAATAATGCCTAGAAAGATTGGTTTAAGCTTGATCGGGAAGAGATTGGTGTCAAGCAGTTGAGTTTGTGTTGTTAATTGAAAGTAATAGGGTGCCTCTTGATCAGGGGAGTGACCTGAGCAGACCTGTGATTTAGGAATATTGATTTGTCAACTTTGATGAATGTGGAAGGGAGGAAGGAGAAATTTGAGGCAAGGAAACTAATCAGGAGGCTATTGGAATAGTCCAGGCAAGGGATAATAAAGGCCTGAACTAGTGGTTCTATCTATATATGATTAATATATTCTACCCTTTCTTCATCTTATGAACTGCGCAATGCCTTTTGTCAGAATGAGCCACACCATTTCTGATTTCTGATGTTCTTTTTAAAAATTTATTTAGCATTTTATTTCTCCTGATTATATATAAAAGCAATGTTTAACATACACATATAGTCATGCAAAACATATTTCTGTGTTAGTCATGTTGTGAAAGAAAACATAGACCCTTGTCCCCCCCCAAAAAAAAACCCAGCAAGAAAAATAAGGAAGCAAATAAAAATCAAGCAAAAAGTAAAAAAAAAAATATGCTGTGATCTTTTTTTCAGATTTTATCAGTTCTTTCTGTGGACATGGACAACATTTTTCATCAAAAGTCCTTCAGAGTTGTCTTGGATCATTGTATTAGTGAGAATAACTAAGTCATTCAAAGCTGATCATTATACAGTATTGCCATTGCTGTGAATAGCGTTCTCCTGGTTCTGCTCATTTCAGTTTGCATCAATTTATGTGTCTTTCCAGGTTTTTATGAACTCATCATTTCTTGTAGTACAATAGTATTCCATTATATTCACACACTACAACTTCTTCAGCCATTTCCCAGTTGAAGGACATCCCCTCAACTTCCAGTTCTTTGCCACTGGAAATGAACTGCTATAAATATTTTTCTATGTTTAGGCCCCTTTTCTTTTTGATTTTCTCTCTTTGGGATACAGTAATGTTATTCTTGGGTCAAAGGGTACGCATGTTTTTATAGCCCTTTAGGCATAGTTCCATATTGCTCTACAGAATGGTTGAATCAGTTCACAACACCACTAACTGTATATTAGTGTCTCAATTTTCCATATCCCCTGCAATATTTGTTGTTCTGTTTCTGTCATATTAGCCAATCTGATAGGTGTGAAGTGGTCTTAAGAATTGTTTTAATTTGCATTTCTCCAATCAGTAGTGATTTAGAGGATTTTTTTTCATGTGGCTACGGACAGTTTTGATTACTTTATCTGAAAACTGCCTGTTCATATATTTTAACCATTTATCAAGTGGGTAATGGCTCTCTTATCTTTATAAATTTGACTCAGTTTTCTATATATTTAAGAAATGAGTCCTTTATCAGAGAAATTTGCTGCCAAATTTCCCCCCCATTTATTCTACTCTTTCTCCTTTCACCCTGCCCCTCCTCAAAAGTGTTTTGCTTCTGACTGCTGTCTCTCCAAATTGCTCTCCTTTCTATCATCCTCATTCTGACCCTCTTTTTTTTTTTAAATATACCCTTCCACTCCTGTACTCCTGTATTTAGATAGATTTCTGTACCCAGCTGAATGTGTATGTTATTCCCTCTATGAGCCAATTCCAATAAGAGTAAGGATGAAGTCCCCCATCTTTTCTCCCTCCACTGTAAATATTTTTTGTGCTTCTTTTAACTGAGATAATTTGCCCCAACATCTCCCTTTCCAAACTGGTACTTTCCTCTTTCTCACCCTGTAACTTTATTTTTTTTTAGATATCATCTCATCTTATTCAGCTTACACCTGTGTCTTCTGTCTCTGTATACTCTTTCTAACTGCCCTAAAAATTGAAGAGCTCTTAGGAGTTAGAAGTATCATCTTCCCATGTAGGAATGTAAACAGTCTGATCTTACTGACTTCCTTATGATTTCACTTTCCTGTTTACTTTTTTATGCTTCTTTTCAGTCTTGTATTTGAAAGGGAGATTTTCTATTCAACTCTGCTCTTTTTATCAGGTATACTTGATAGTCCTCTATTTCATTTTTTTTACCCTGAAGGATTATACTCAGTTTTGCTAGTAGTAATTCTTGGTTGTAATTCTAGCTCCTTTTGCCCTCTGGAATATCATATTCCAAGCCCTCCTATTCTTTAATGTAGAAACTGCTAAATCTTGTGTTATCCTAACTGTGGCTCTACCATATTTGAATTGCTTCTTTTAGGCTGCTTGCAGTATTCTCTCCTTGACCTAGAATCTCTGGAATTTGGCTATAATATTCCTGGGAATTTTCATTTTGGGATCTCTTTCAGGAGATAATCAGTGGATTCTTTTAGTTTCCCCCTGTTTATTCTATTCTTTTTCCTTTCACCCTGCCCCTCTCCAAAAGTTCTGGTTTTAGAATATCAGGGAAGTTTTCCTTGATAATTTCTTGAAAGATGATGTTTCTGTTCTTTTTTTGATCATGCCTTTCAGCTAGTCTGATGATTTTTAAAATTCTCTCTCCTTCATCTATTTTCTAGGTTAGTTGTTTTTCTGGTGAGATATTTCACATTTTCTTTTCTTTTTTTTTTTCATTCTCTTGGTTTTGTTTTATTGTACCTTTTATCTCATAGTCTAGCTTCCACTTGCTCAATTCTAATTTTTATAGAATTTTTTTTAATTAGCTTTTTTTTAAAACCTCCTTTTCCGTTTTGGCCAATTCTGCTTTTTAAGGAGTTCTTTTCTGCAGTGAATTTTTGTTCCTTTTTTCCACTTTACCAGTTCTGCTTTTTAAGGAGTTGTCCCATTAGATTTTTTTTTTTACTTCTTTTCCCATTTGGCCAATTTTGTTTTTTAAGGTGTTATTTTTTTCTTCAGTTTTTTTTTTTGCACCTTCTTTACCAAGCTGTTGACTCTTATTTTCATGATTTTCTTGCATCATTCTCATTTCTCTTCCCAGTTTTTCCTCTGCCTTTCTTACTTGATTTTTAAAATCTTTTTTGAGTTCTTCCATGACCTGAGACCAATTCATATTTTTCTTGAAGGATTTGGATGGAGGAATTTTGACTTTGTTGTGTTCTTCTGAGAGTATGTTTTGATCTTCCTTGTCATCTAGTAACTTTCTATAGTCAGGATCATTTTCTGCTGTTTTCTCATTTTTCCAGCCTCTGTCTTGACTTACAACTCTATGCTAAAGTGGGACTCTGTTTCCAGAGTGGAAATGGCACTATCCAAAGCTTCAGGATTTTTGTACAACTGTTTTTAGATATACTTCTAGGGACCTCTTAAGTTTTTAGTTCTTATGATCTAAGGAGAGATTATTTCTCTCCTGGCCTCTGCTCTGTTCAGTGAGCACTCTTTTCGGCTCTGAAACTGTGAAAAGACTCCCTATTGCACTGTGGCTGCAAGATCTGGTGTGCTAGTGCTCCTGCTCACCCTGGGACTGCCACCCAGGACTGACCCCTACATCCTATTATGGGCAAAGGAACAGAGTCTTGCCCCTGTAATCTCCTTCTGACCAGTCTGACTCCTTTGCCGTCTGTGGCCTGAAAGCTCTAGAAGCAGCCTCTTCCAGCACTTATTTAGTAGCTCCTAAGGCCTGTTCCTGATTTGTTGGAGCGCTGTTGGCTCTGGCACGGCCTGCACTGGACTGTGCTCCACTTTCACCCTGCTGTAATCAATCTATCCTGCTGATCTCACAAGTTTTCTTGGGCTGGAAAATTGTTTCATCCTGTCCTTTTATGGGTTCTGCCTATCCAGAATTTGTTTTGAGGCATTATTTAAAGTTACTTTTAAGAGGAATTTGGGAGAGCTCAGGTGAATTCCTGCCTTTCCTCTGCCATCTTGGCTCCATCCCCCTCTGATGTTTATCTTAATGTTGCTCTTTCTACCTTGAACTTCATAATCGTTTTGAATTACATACTTTTGCCTCAGCTTTTCCTTTCACTCACTAGGTGAATTTTCTCTCTTATTTCCCAGGATTCTTCACTTTTTTTTTTTTTTTTTGCTTTTGGCCAGCGATTGTGATTTACTGCTTGTTTACCATCGCTTAGTTAATACTGGATTTGACCAATTTCTCTGTTCTTCTTTCCCATTCCCCTCCCCAGGGGTCATCTGTAGGCTTGTTATTCTTTTTTGTTTATTGTTCAATTGTGTCTAGCTCTTTGTGATTCCATGGACCAAACAGCACACCAGGACTTTCTGTTCTCTGCTATCTCCTGAATCTTTAGAAATATGTCCAATCTATAGACTTAGAGTAGCTTAATTAAGGGGTGAAACAGCTGATGGCATATTTGATAGAGCACAGAGCCTGGAGTCCGGAAGACTTCAGTTCAAATCCAGCTTCAGACACTTCCAACTACATGACCATGGATAAGTATGTCACTTAACCTCTTCCTGCGTTAATACACTGCCAAGAAAATTCCATGGACAGTATTGGCCTTCTGTGGTCATAGGGTCATGAAGAGTCAGACCTAAATGAGTGACTGAGCAACAACAAAATTAAAAGAGTAAACATATTTCTTAGATGTAGAAGTCCTTGAATCTTGAAAATTTCTTTTGTTTTTCTCTCTTCGGGAAAAAATTATCTTAGATGGAGCATTATTTTCTGGGTTCTTGTGACTTAAGGGTAGAAACAAGAAAAAATGGGTAAAATAGTGTTTTACAATGTTACCTTAAAATCATTCTCTTAGAACAACTAGAAACTTTTTATCACCTGAGAATGAAGCTATTTCTAACCCTGAAGCAAGCTAGATAAATATGATTGTGATCTGGTGGGATTTTTACCATACGATTGAAAGCGCTTCTCAGTCCAAGAAAACCTCTATCTTGACTAATAGCCCTTGTAAAAAGAAAACTTCCTTTTTAAATAAGTATTACCAAGTACATAATAATAATAAAGTACAATAACAATTTTATTATTGAAGACCCAGTATTTTTATGCTAAATATGAGAATGTTGTGATAAATTGAGCCTATTGCCATTCATCTGATCAATTCGGGAGCATCAGACAATTCAATTTCCTACAATTTCAGTTTTGTGCAGCTTAACACTTACCCTATGAATGTTAAAATAAACCAGTTTTTAAAAATCCATACAGGAAACTCTAAGGACTTTGGGAAATGTTAATATTTTAATTAATAGAGTATGCTCATGGGCTCTCCATGTGCTTTATTCCTTGGCTAATGAGATGTGCTAACCAAATGTAACATTGGGTTTGTTTTGCTTTAACCAGAGAGGCTGGTGGTGGTAGCTGAGCACTGTGAAAGGAGCCTGGAAGAACTACTCCGACAGAGGAAGCCTGTGAGGTACTGTGGGATATCAGGACAGCGAGGAGGGAAAAGAATGAAAACTGGCGAAAGAAAAAACGTTTTAAGTGAAAACTGCAGTGCTGTGTTTTTTTATTGCTTAATTACAAAATCCAGGGGCATTTCTTTTTAATTTTAGGAAATTTAGTTCACAGACACTATGGATGTTCAGTATTGTTGTCCAGGGCTCCGGAAGTGGCACTGAGGCATGTTCAGACTGCTGAACAAATGAGTTTTGGGGAAGGTATGTTTGAGAATGTGAAGTCTCTGTAGTGGTAGGCATGTTAAGGCTTTGAGAGAGGGAATACAGCCTGCTTCTTTATGTGCTTAAAGTAGTTTATTTCAGTCAGTCATTTGTGAACCAAGGTGATTATCTACATACAGTATTTAAAGAAAAAAGAATATTTCTTGGGGGAAAAAACCTAGCTCTTTAAGAAGGTACTTTACAAGTTATTTTATTTGATCCTCAAAACAGTCCTGTGAGGGAGGTGCTATTAACAAAGCCAGGAAGCCTCTGAGGCAGGATTTGAATTTAGGTCTCCCTGATAACAAATCCAGCATTCACTACTCCCCAGGAAAAGTATCAGCATTATATCTGTGTCCATTGGGAATAATGTTAGGAATGAGAAAGCCTTGGAAGAGCTGGTGAAGAAAGTTAGGGACAAAAAAGAGTGTTTTGTTTTCAGCTTACATAGAACATAATGGTGTTAACAGATAACCAAAAGGAGGCAGAATCACTCACTCTTACTTTGCTGCTTCTGTGTTCTCTGCCAAAGAGAGGGCTTTTTGGACTGCAATAGGTCAAAAAATGGCTAATAGGGAGCCCATAAGAAAGATCAGAAGGATGATGGTAGGAGAGCAGCTCCCTCCAGAATAATTAAAGGGCCCATGTCCTGGGAGTGTGGCAGATATGATTACGGAGCCATTGTCTGTGATCATGGAGAAAGGAAGAAATATCCTAGGACAAAGGAAGAAATATCCTAGGACTACAGAAGGGCAAATATCCTCTTTTTTTTTTAAATGGAAAAGAATGGAATCTGTGCACCATAGGCCATTGAATTAGATTTCAATTCCTGGCAAGATTCTAGATGATTTTATTAGAAGGTTGGTTAGTAAACATTTGGAAAAGGAAGAGGTAATCACAGAAAGCCAGTCTTGTATCAACAAAGAACAGGTCAGACCACAAACACCATTTCCTTTTGCTGTAGGCTTGCTAGACTGGTGGGTAAGGGGAACACAGTATATATAGTTGACATAGATTTTAGCAAAATATTTGTTTATAGCAAAAATCTCAAGCTACTGAGATTTCTGCGAGACCATAGTATGATTAGGCAGGCTTGAAACTATTGAAACGACTAGATCCAAAAAGTAGGTCGGTATGGATTACTTAGTATAAGTTTAAAAAGAGGTCACTATTGGAGTGCACCAAGGATCTGTGTTTGGCCCTATGCTATATAACACTTTTATCAGTGAATTGGATAAAGAAAAGTTAGGTGTTAGATATGCATTTGTTGTTTTTTCCTATATATCCTGTGTTTTGGGGTACATTTTATGTTGTTTATTTTGTTTTACTTAGTAGTTTTTTTTAGGGCTTGATGTTACAACTCTTCATTTCATATTTTATGGACAGATGTAGTATGGGTATAAGTAAGCTATAGTTTATCACTAGTCATGAATCACACACAAAAAGTGGCGTGTGCTCACTCAATTTGCCAAAATATGTATCACTTTAAGTTGTAGAGCACTGAATTTGGGAGTTTTGCCAGGACAATGAGATCACCTTCTAAGCTTTCTGTGTCCCAGGACTTCTGTGTACATACACTTAATAGGTATCCTGGGGTCTTGGAACAGAGGGAAAGAAGGTGGTCCCATTGTCCTGATGGAACTTATATTGGGAAGTTGGGTAAGGGTGTACCTCAAGGAATAGAATCTGCAAAGTTTTAAGTACCAAGGTATTTAAGTACTTCTTAAGTACTTAGCTCCAGATTCTCCAATCAAAAATTCCTCCAGTCTTAACAACTTTGGGGAATAGGTCATCAGATGTCATAGTCTGGAGTTTATCTAAGTATATCAGGGATTATTTAGGTTGGGGAGAGATTAAAGGCTATGCCTTTTGGTACTGTTCTGTGCACACATATCCCCTCCTCCCGCAATCAGACTAAAAATCTCATTTGTTTACCTAGAGATAAGATGTGCAGGCATTGGGGCACAGAGATTCACCTTGCCCTAATGGTAAAGTCGAAGGGGGTATGGGAGAAGATATGGGAGAGAGCAGATTGGATGGAGTGATGAGTCTTGTGGGACTGCTATTCTGGGATGGTGGGTAGGGGGAAAATGGGGATAAAATTGTAACTCAAAATCTGGCAGAAATGAATGATGGAAAACAGAAGTTAATAAAGCATTTGTTTAAAAAAATGAGTTATAAAAAGTAGATGTCTCACTAAGGCAGTGTTTGTAGCGAAACTGATTGACTATAAACCTAAATTGAAGGGAGCTTACACAAATACACAAGTACACAAATACACAAGGGTCAAAAGATGTAAAGAAGTAGTTCTCAAAAGAAAAATGGAAAACTATTGGCAGTCATCTGAAAGAATGCTCTCAATCTCTAATAAGAAAAAGCAACTTTACTTCACATCCAACAAATGGGCAGACATGAAAAGAAGGACATAGTTAATGTTAGGAGGGCCACAGATAGATACGCACACTGATGCATTGTTTGAAGAGCTGTGAGTTAGTCGGTTCCAGGGGTGGGGAATCTGGTCTCCAGGCTATATGTGGCCTTCTAGATCCTTGGATGTGGCCTTTTTTATTAAGGGGATTTGTGCTGTGAAGTTTGGATTCAATCAAAGGGCCACACTTGAGGACCTAGAGGGCCACATGTGGCCTCGAGGCTGAAAGTTTCCCACCCAATTTTGAATTATGCTAAAACAGGGACCAAAATATCTCTTCTTTTTGATCCTGAGCTCTGGTTGCTGGGCGTAGACCCAGAGAAGGTCAAAGACAGAAAGAAAGGTTCTGTATACACCAAAATATTCACAGCAGCACTTTTACAAAAGCCAGGAACTAGAAATGAAATAGATATCTGTCAGGTGAGGAAAGACTAAACAAATTGTGGCCCATAAATGGGCTGTATTGGATGCTGTGAATATGAGCAATTATGAGAAGCTTTGGGAGACTTAAAACTGATGAAGTAGGAAATAAGCAGAACCAGGAAAGCAGTATACATAATGATTACAGTAATAAGGCAGAAAGAACACAGAAGAATTAGAGTGGTCAAACTTGCTCATGAAAAATCAACCAATTAACTTTTGTTACATCCTTTTTATGTGGTAGGCACTGTGAGAAAATGCATCACCCTTCCTTCTTTTTCCTTTCTTATTTTGTACCTTTCTGCACTCTCTTTTGCACTCATATCATCCTGAAAACTGTTCCTCATGTATGATCTCCAATTTCCCACCCTGGTGCCTTCGTACAGTTGGTCCCCATATCTGCTGTGAACTAACTTTCATTCATTAGGTTGTAAGCTCCTTAAGGGCAGAGACTGTCTTTTGCCTCTTTTTGTATCCCTAGAGCTTAGAACAGTATGTGGCATATAGTATATGTTTAATAAATTTTTTATTGATTGATTGGAATTTTGGAAATGTGTCTGCCCTAGAATATAGGCTGCTCAGTGGCAGACACCTTGCACATAGTAGGTACTTAATTTTTTTTTCTTTCTCATGAACTGTGAACTTATCAGATAATTAAGTTCTTTTCTGTGAGACTTTCTGAAACTCATTTTTAAAATAATAATTTTCTTACGTGCAGATGTTTGACTCACTCTGGAAGCTTTTTGCCATTCATGGTACTCAAAAGGTTTCTTGCTTTAGAATGAAGTCTCTTATGGTTCTATTTTTAATTGGGAATTATTAAATGATTTCTAAATTGAATTGAAATGAACTAGGGATTTTTAAGTAAATAAAATGAGTAACATAGCCTCAGTTTCCTCTAATTGCAGCTCTCAATGTATATTCATATAATTCTACATATAAATGAGTAGTATTGACTGAATTTGAATGTTAATGGGGAAAGGAGGTTAGAGAGCCAAATTTTGGATGCCTGAAGAGGGCAGAAGTCAGCACTGTCCTCTTTTATCATTTCTGGTTCACGATTTTCATGCTGTCTTCTGGACATCACCACCTGCAAAATATTAAGCCAGAGGAGTTTAACCTCCTTGAGAGCAGAACTCCTGTTTTTGTCTTTTAACCCTAGTTCTTAGTAGAATGTCTGGAATGTAATAAATACCTAATGAATATTTATTGAGTTGAACTGAAGTTTAAGCTAACTCTTAATATTAACATTCTCAAAATAGAACTTGATATATCTTCTCACCCTTATCCTCTTTACCCCCCAAAATCTTCTCTTCCTCCTAACTTCCCTCTTAAGCTCTGTAGCATAATAATAACAATATTTATGTAGCTCTTTGTGCCAGGCACTGTGCTAAGCGCTTTACAGTATTTTCTCAATTGATCCCTACAACAATCCTAAGAAGAAGGTGCTACCATTACCTCCATTTTAGAGATGAGGAAACTGAGGCAAAGAGAAGTTAAATGATCTGCCCAGGGTCACACACCTAGTAAGAGACTGAGGGCAGATTTGAACTCAGGTCTTCCTGACTCCAGGCCCAGTGCTGTTTCCATTGGGCATCCAGATGCATAACGAATAGAATGACAGACTTAGTATCTAGTATCTTCCTGGTTTGAAGACCTAGGTTCAGATCCTAACCTTCTCCTCCAAAAGAATGCACATTCCTTGAGGATACGAAGCAGTTTTCATGTCTGTCTTTCTGTTTCCACTGTGTCTAACACAATATTGATGCTTTTTACCTCAGTTACTTGTATCCATCCCCATTTCCCCTCTACAGCATAAGCTCCTTGAGAGCAGGGACGTAGCCATTTCCCATCTCCTTCTTTCCACCATGCAGTGGATACTCGATAAATGTTTATTGAGTTGAATGTTTGTTGAAGGAGAACATGAACTGGAGGCTAAGGCCATAGAACCCACCAGTCAATCAGCAAACGTTTATCTGGTACTTACTTTATGTCAGGCCCAGTGCTGGGTACAGAGACAAAAGTGAAACTGCCCTGCCTTGCAGGACAGACTCGACAAGTATCACTTTTGCCTTGGTTCTGCTCCGTCATCTTTAGCTAGGCACAAATAAATATCAAAGATACATGGAGGTATTTTTGTCAGGCAAAATTGTACAGCTTGGTGGGAACCTTGCCACTGAACCATATGACAGAAATCCCATTGTTCATGATTTAGAAAGTTGAAAGTCCCCTCCCTCTCCCCATCCTTTCTTTTCTTTTCTTTTTTTTCCCCAGTTGGCCAGCTTCATCATTAAGGAGCTTGTTCCCGAAAGGTCCATTAATTGAGATATCATGGTATTGGGATTAAATCTGGTTATAAAGTAGCATGAGCCAAACTTTTCAAAAGATAGCCAACCCCCAACCCTCAATATCTGCTGTGTTGGGGAGAGTTTCATTGGCGGGCAGAAGTGATTTTGACAGGATCAGTTACAGGTTATATTATCTGATTTATTCATCTAAATTAACTTTGTTGAAAATTATTTGACTTTTTTTCACATATTTAGATTGCATTAGTCTCCAATAACAGAGCTGGTCCCATACGCAGAGTTGGTGTACATACTATTGTAATTAATTCCATAGCTTGTTTATGGAAAAGTGAGAAGCTGCCCTTATGGTTTATAAATCAATTCTTACCAAGCCTGCCAAAAGTATAAGTCCTCTGCACCTGTATGAAAGGCTGATATAAAATCAACAGGAAATCTCCGATTAAATTAGGGTTGCAATTTGAGACATGTGACTTTGGACCATCCATCTGTCCATAGCTGTTGCAAAACTGCAGGCTGCCAGCTGTCTGGTTACACTCAATGGAGGCAGCTTTTAAGGTTTATGTTACTTAGGAAGGGGAAGGGAACAAACATTTATTAATCACCTACTATGTGCTAGGCATTGTGCCAACCACTTTACAGATAGCTCATTTGATCACTACAACAACTCTGAAAGAGAAATGCTATTATTTTCCCCATTTTGCAGATGAGGACACTGAGGCAGACAAAAAGTAAGTGACTTGCTCAGGGTTAAGTGATTCACCCTGGGTCTCACCACTAGGAAGAGTCAGAGCTGAAGACCTGCAGATTCTAAGCCTGAGGCTATTTACTCTAGACCAGGCTGCCCTGACTCTTGCCATTGATAGGGCTAGAATTAGGACTTCCCAGTAATAATAGTATACATTTACATGGTGTTTTCAGGCTTTGAGTGGACGTTCCTCACAGTAATTTTGTGAAGTATATAATGAAAGTATAATTATCCTCTGACTTTATCCTGTCTCCAAGTTCAGCACTCTCTCCCGTAGAAAACAGCATCATCTTTTTTTTTTTTTTAATGCAGTTGGGGTTAAGTAACTTGCTCAAGGTTACACAGCTAGTCATTATTTATGTGTGGGTGCTCATTTTCTGAGGCCGGATCTGATCTCGGGTCATCCCAACTCCGAGGCCGGCGCTCTTACTCACTGCGCCACCTAGCCGCCCCTTTGGGGCAATTGGGGTTAAGTAACTTGCCCAAGGTTACAAGGCTAGGTTTTTGTTTGTGAACAGCATCATCTTTTAGGCTAATGTGACTTACTTTAGGGCAGATATAGCAAGCATTATTTTATCACTGTATATTTTAATAAGTGGAGACAGCAGAGTAATGCAAATGAAAACTTATGCAATTCTAGAGCCCAGTAGAAATTGGAGATTCTCCTCATCTTTCCAGACCCAGTGTTCTTAAGGCACTCTGGAAAATGTGTGCCACATAAAACACTAAAAAACAATCATTGCAGCTGTGACCTAGAGATATTATCAAATCAAACTGCAGTCTAATGTAAGAAAGAAGAGTCATCTCTGGTATTTGTACAAATTATCTGCCAAGCTTCTAGAAAGCACGTAATCGCCCTACTGTTTTATATGGTGCAGCCAAACAGGATGAAATGGAAGGGAATTGGCTTCGGTAGAGAGTCGCATGTCTTTCATAAGCTACCTGTGCCAGGGTTCAGCTTTGCCAAGTTCCATCTCTAGTTGCTGCAAAATGGCAAATTGGGGTGCTTTGTTTGAAGTGTTCTTAGATTCAGTGCCTGAGAATCTACTTAGAACTCGTGCCCAAAAAGCTAGAGTCAAGGCATTGAACAGGGGGAAAATACAGGTGGCACACTGTAGAGCTCAAGTTCTCTTCTGAACCTGATCTTGCCTGTTCATGTGAGCAAGAGGAATTGTGTGTTTTTATATCCATGTGCTGCTCTGAAATCCTCCTCCTTGTGTTCCACCACTCCATGTTCATGCTTTTTATCAAATCCATAAAAGTGACAGAAAATAGAGCACATAGATGATATTCAGCAGACTTTTGGCACTTAGAGTTTTTGGATTGGTCTTCAGTTTTGGGGGGGTGGCGCAGTACAGGAATATTTCTTTCTTTAATAAAATGTAGTTATCATATATTTCTCCAGCTATGATTTTGAAAACTTAACAGAACCATCAGCTTTGCAGGGGTATAGTATGTTATACATGGAGACTTTGATGAGAAGCAGACGACGTCTGCAGCTGTTTACTAACTTGATGGAAAACATGATCCAACTCACTTAGACGAATAAGTTTTATTTGCCCTTATTAAACGATTGCCTGCTCACTGAATTAGAAACCCCCAAAAGTCTCTTGGACCCTTTTGGGATGAATTCAGTCCAATGGCTGGAGAGCGACGGGTTTAGGTTGTCTGAAAAAGATAGTCTGATCATAGAATTTAAGTTTAGGGGAAGTAACTGGTGGAAACAGAGCTTTCCTGCATCATGTTGTTGAAGGTCCCAGATGCACTTTATTTCAAATTAGGCCTATGTACTAAAGTAAATTTAGGATTTCTGTAATAAAGATCCATTTTTCTTCTTCCTATTTTACCAGATTCATTTAAAGTTGAAAAACAAGACAATAAAGTTTAACTACTGAATGTTAGCACTAAATGTGTTATAAATTAAGATTTTCTATCTTGTTGCATGGCATGAATTGTACTTTTCTGGGTATTATGGTGACCTAGAAATTCCCTTTTGATACTTTGCCAGAGGTTTATTTCCTAAACAAGATATGTTTTGGTGAAAGTTTGTTGCTAGTCTAAACCTTAGTCATTTGTTTAGATACTTCCCAGAGCTGCTTTTCTTAATAATATAGTCATTTGTTTGGTTTTGGTAATTAGGAGAAACAGAAGTTGTCCTTGATTACAAGAAATGGGATGGAGGGACAGAGGAGAGGAGGAGAAGTGAAATGCTTTTAATCAGAGATAAATATTTTTTATATAGTCATCTTGTTTTTAGGTGAACTAATTTAAGCTTTTAATATGAGGTTGTATCTTTTTATAAATTAGCTATCTAGTCACAGCAGTTAACATTTGGATATCTGAGTATTATTTTATTTCTTGGCTAATATTGTTAAAAAGTATAGCTCTGTTTATATAGTCACCATCTACAAAGAAAATGATTGGATAATGGCTAGAAAATATTAAGGAAGATTTGGACCTTTATACCACTGTCGTATCATTTTGAATTGAGTGTGCTGTCCATAATCTTTCTTAGCATCCATCCCACAAAGATACTTCATTTGTGGTTATCCAAGTCATTAATAAAAATGTTTTAAAATGTTTTATTTATTTTATTATTAATTTATGGCATAAAGCAAGAATTTACATAATATAGTATAATAAAAAAGATAATTGCACATGAAACTTCAAATCTATTATGCCCAACTTGGCATAATATAGTATAATAAAAAAGATAATTGCACATGAAACTTCAAATCTATTATGCCCAACTTGCTATTCCTTTTATATGTTAAAGGGCAGAAGATTGAGGGTAAAGTGTAGTTTCTAGTCACTGTGATTTGGTTGTGGCCATTTAATCAGTTTTCAATCTGATGCACAATGAAATGAGCAGAACCAACAGAACAATTTATACTTTAACATCATTATTGTAAAATTGAGCAATTCAGAAAGATTTAAGAACTCTAATCACCTAAAGCAGAGGATCAGACTTGCTGCTGTTGCTGGCCAGTTCCAGATTGAAATTTTATTAAAATGTAGTTTGGATGTGTTTTACAAAATAAATAAGAATGCAGTGGAACATTGATAACGTTAATTGTTATTTTCTAAATCAGTATGCCCCCCAGCTTCTAATTGAGTCAACTTTGATTTGATCAACTTTGACTCCAGAGAGTTTTATTCTAGATCAAGAACACTGCCTACCTCATGGCAAAGAGATGATATATTAATAGGTAGAATAAGAAATGTATTTTCAGACACGACCAATGTGGAAATTTGTTTTGCTTTACTGTGGTACAGGGGTTCTGAAGCTTTCCTTCCTTCTTTTCTCTCTCTTCTTCTTCTTCCTCCTTATTCCCTTCTTTCTTTCATCTGTCTATCTATCTTCTCCCCACCCCACCCCCACTTGATGAGGGGAGGTGGGAAGGAGGAAAAAGATAAATGCTTGGTAATTGGGGGAAATTTTTTTTAATCCCCTATCTTACTATCTCCCTTTTTGTCCCACCTAAGTGAAGCAAAAAGAAGAGCTGGATAGCTTCTCTTTCTGTTGCCTTTCCTTTCCTTCCTGAGCAGTGGTCCTATTCCTTCTTGGGTCCTCCACTTACCCACAATACTTCTTATAAAAAACCCTTTTTGTGTTTGTTGTAGGCCTCAGCTGATTCTATGCATTGGCGTCCTCATATTCTTTTTTCCCCAATAAATTTTTATCATTTGCTACATATAAGTAATAATGATCATAGGTTATAAGGATATAGTGGTGTTGTTTACAGCAAATATACTTACTGGAGCACCCCCAGAACCTTGGGGCTATAGGGAATCTCTGACAGATTCTAGTTCTACCCAAACTGCACCCCCAAGAATATTCCCCTCAATCGTCTAGACATCTTGAAAACCTCCAGTGATAGAGAGCTCATTAATGCCTTTAGCAATCCTGAGTATAGATGAAAGTTACCATCTGCCTGGTTTATGGTGAGTCCTAGCCACCTGCACTCTTTGGCCCCTCCAGTCTACCCTGCAGTGAATGCTGCTGTGTTAATCTTTCTTATGGGTCTAGTTGTACCACTCATCAGCTCAGATATGACTCCCTCTTTCCCAATGAGAAAAGTTCAGATTTCTCTCTCAAGCATTCAGTACCCACCATAGTATTGGTCCTTTTTAGTCTTTTATTTCCTTCATATATGCTATACTGTAGTTGAACTGGGCTATATGTTGTCCTAACATTGTTTTTTAAAAATTCAGTTTTATTTTATTTTTAGATCAAAATTCTATTCTTCAGCCTTCCCCCCACCTTGAGAAAGCAAGAAAAATAGAACCCGTTGCAAACATCTATAGTCAAACAAAAACAAATTCTCGCATTGACCATGTTCCTCACCCCCACACCCCAAACAAAACGAGCAAAATGAGCCTCAATCAGCAATAAATTCATCATCTTCCTATCTATTTCATTGTGAATTCTCTGGGATTATGGTTCATCATCATTATTGATCAGAGTTCCTAAATCTTTCAGCTATTTGGTCTTGCCAACATTCTTACAAGACCATTTTGTATTTTTGTATTCATCCTCCATTTTCTATCCTTGCTTCCATCCTCTGTGTATGTTCTATTAAAATCCAAGATGGTTGATGAGTTCTTTGGGTATCTGCATTGGTCCCTTTCTTTTCTTCCTTATTGGACTTCTTTCACTTTGTGACTTTAGAATTCCATTCTTGAGAGCTCCTTATTTTGCCCGAACTGATTTCCCTTCTCTCTTTTTTCTTTGAATGTTTTGGAATCTCCTCTCTTCAAACTGGAGTTACTTGTTGAGACCATGTCCAGTGTTCTTTTGCTCTATGAAAAATTAAAAGTGGCCAGTCTTCCAGGAGATTAAAATGGAGCTCAGAAAGCTATTTCTTTTTGGTAGTGTTAATCAAGTTCAGAAGAGCTAAAATCCCATACCAGTTCCTTCACTCTTTGAAAGATGAAATTATCATTAAGTCAGTCAGTAAATATTTTATTAGTGCCTACTTTGTGTTAGTCACTATGCTAAACACTGGAAATACATGGAAAAACAAATAGCAGTCTCTGTTGTCAAGGAGCTCTCAGTCTAATGGGAGTAACAACATGCAAATAATTATTTACAAACAGGATATATACAGGATAAATTGGAGGCAATCAATAAAGGAAGGGAACTAGCAATAAGGGGATCAGGAAAGGCTTCTTGTAGAAGATGGGGTTTTAAATAGGACCTGAAGGAAGTCAGGAAGACCATGAGGTAGAGATGAGGAGAAATAGTATTCCAGCCATGGGGAATAGCTAGGGAAGATGTCCACTCTGGAGGTGGGGTGTCTTTTGAGAGAAATAGCCAGGAGAACAGACAGCAAGGATCACAAAGTACATGACAGAACAAGGAGACTGCAAAGGTAGGAGGGGGCCAGGTTGTGAAGAGCTTTGAATGCCAAACAGAGGATTTTATCTTTGATTCCAGAGGTGATAGGAAGCTGCTAGAGCTTATTGTATACGAGGAGGGACATAGACTTGTACTTTTAGGAAGATCACTTTGGATACTAAATGGAGGACAGACTGGATAAGGGGGGGAAAGAGAGTAGAGGGTGACACCTAGATTATGGGCCTGGGTAACTGAGGAGACTGGTACTCTATTCAGTAAAGCTCAAAAGGAGAAATAGCTTTGGGGGAAGGATGGGTTTAGTTTTGTATGTGTTGAGTTTAAGATGTTGTAGCAGCAAGCACCCCAGCATCCCCAGGGTAGCTGCCAACACAGGTTCTTAGATCTGCTTTTCTAAAGGAAAGCAACTCAAAAATGGGTTAACAAGCTTACTTTAATCAACCAAACATATCATTTACCTAATTCAGGGGAAAAAGTCAGAACCCCAAACTTCAGAGTATACAGAGGTTACAAACAGAAATTACAAGATGACAGAGAAACAAACAGATCAAGCAGACAGGCCTCCAACTGTCCATTACATCCATACCTAATCACAGTTACCAGAGAGGGAAGCATCAACATCTGGGTTTTCAAAGCCAGGCGTCTCTCAATGGCTGCCCAGAGTCTCACCTGGTCAAATCACACAATACTTCTCAAAGTGAGCCCCAAAATAAAGCCTCACATCAGGAATTATATATACATTCTCTGGGTCAGAGAATATAACCACCCTCTTGACCCACTACCCAATCACTAAGTATCTCCTGAAAAAACAAGCCTCCCACCACAGACTCCAGGTATACTTAAGCCTATCAAAGGGCCTAGGGGCAGGGAAGATCTTACACAATACAATCTTAGAAAGATGGCAACAACATGAATTTACATTCCCAATAAGGATGTCTATAGGACAGTCAGTTTGAGGTGTCCAAGTGAGCAGTTGGAGATTCTGGTCTAAATGTTAGAGATTAGGGCTGGATAAATGGATCTGAGTGAGACTCATCAACATAAAGATGATCATTGAATCCAGGGGAGCTAATGAGAGCACCAGGTATAGAAGAAGGAAAGAGCAATCCTTAGCAGTCATGACCTGGATGAAGATACAGCAGAAGTCACTGAGGACTGGTCAGACAGGGAAGAGTCAGGGAAAAGCAGTGCCATGGAAACCTAGACAGAAGGTAGGATTAAAGAGGAGTGGCAGAGGCTACATGAGAACTGAAAGGAGACCAGGAGATTTTTCATTTAAGACATCATCTTGGGTTACTTTAGAGAGAGCTATTTTAATTAAATGATAAGGGCAAAATCCAGATTACAGTGGGTTAAAAAGAGAATGAGAGAAAAGGAAGTGGGGGTGCGTGTTGTCGATGGCCTTCTTACAAAGTTCTATCCACAGAAAGGTGAAGAGATATGGGAACATGGATAGTAGGGATGACTAGATCAAGTGAGGGTTTTTTGAGGATGGGAGTGGGGGAACAAGTATGTTTGTAGACCATAGGGATGCAGGCATTAGACAAGGAACAATTGAAGATAAGTGAGAGTGTGGGAATGATGGAGGGGGCAGTCTTGAGAAGATAGTGTGGCACATAGGAGAAGGGCCATTTCTTAACTGTGAGACAAGGGTGAAGAAGGAGATAGGGACCAAAGGTACCTGGATGATATAAAATGAGGAGGAGGGAGAAAGGAGCTCCCAGTGAATGGTCTGAATTTTTCAGTAGAACCAAGGCAAGATTCTCAGCTGAAATGGAAGGGAACTATGGGAAGTTTGAAAAGGGATGGACAGTTTGGAAAAGCTAATGTGGTAAGTAGGGTAGCAACTGAGTTTTTGTTGTTGAGTTGTTTTCAGTTGTATCTGACTTCTTGTGACCTTATTTGGGGTTTTCTTGGTAAAGATATTGGTGTGATATCCTTCTCCAGCTCATTTTACAGATGAGGAAACTGAGGCAAACAGAGTTAAGTGACTTGTTCAGGGTCACACAGCTAGTAAGTGTCTGAGACAGAATTTGTACTCGGGTCTCCCAGACTCTGATGAGGTTCTATCTATTCCTTATTCAAAGAACATCTGACTGAATGTAAAACTGTAAATCTCTAGTGTTTACAGCTTAATTTTGTTGTTATTGTTGTTTTGGTTTACTTTGGTACTGAAGAGGTTACCCCTAAAGAGGGTTAGGGTTGCTCTGGAGACCCCAAAATACCAACACACTGGGTCCTGCTGACTGAATTCGACTCACATCTTTTCAGCCAAAGAAAAGTAAAGTTTATTAAAAGTCCGCTTGCATTAGACACAGAATAAGTCTGTGCTAGGTCATTCTATGGTGCTCTCACCATTCTATGACGTTCTCACCATTCTATGGCGCTCTTACCATTCTATGGAGCTCTCACTATTCCATGGCATTCTATGGTGCACTAACATGAAGACAGGATGGGGTCTTATATACAGAAAGTTATGGGAGGAATCTAGGGGTGGTCTAGGGGAGGAATTTGGGAAGGGTCTTCAGGAGGAGTTAATGAGGTCAATGAGTGATTAAGGGTGGAAAGCCACTTGGAGACTACTGACAATGGTGGATTAGGACAGTTCAAGGGTGGATCAATATTTTGATAGGTGGGAAGTCTATTAATGGAGGCTTGGGCTCAGCCATAAAGTAAGGCTTATTGCCTCATACAAATGCCTCATCAAATGAGAAGATTTAATCAAGAGTCCAAGGAAGGTTCCCAGTGCCTGTACCTCAAGGAGTCAAGGAGAGCTCGAGGGGGCTCCCAGAGCCCATACCTCATCAGTACTAACTGGTTGAGGCTGGATAATGGTTTATAAAATATGTGTGTACATATAAATGTGTGTGTTAATAGAAGAAAAGATTTTTAAAATTTTACTTTTTCTTCTGAATTTAAAAACCAAAAAGGAGCATTTCCATATATTCAGAAAAACACATTAAACATTTCCATATATTCAGAAAAACACAGAAAAAAACTGAATCTCCATCCCATACCCCTTGCTTTTTTGAAAAGTATATAGTAATTAAACAGTTGTCATTATAAAGAGTAAACAGAATTCTTCGATGTTTCTTTCTCATTTTATGCAAAGAAATGAGTGATAATTTTTTTTTCCTTCAAGAAAAACTAGTGATAAACAAATTATCTGGAGATTGAGTTGAGTATAATGGCAGTTTTACATCTTGAGAATGATTTTCTGCTATTTAAACTTTTTTTTTAAGCAATATATTACCAAGTGGTCAGCTGTGGCTGCATTTTTCTAACTTACTCACTGCTTTGCCCCTGATTAAGTAAATTAATTCCTTCTGCTTCCAATAACACGGAAAGGCTTTGAGAAACTATCTGTGGTAGAGACTTGGTGCTGTGGAGCAGAATTGATTGTAAGGGGTCACCTTGAGTTGTACAATTCAGTCTTATTATCTGTCCCTATGGAAGACAAAAGAGAAAAAAGTAATAATGAAATTAATTAGTAATTTCCCTCAGGAAATCTTTGAAAAATACTCTCTTTGAGTGGATGATGCAGATAATGCCAAGGCACCTTATTTCAAAAGAATTACAGCTGAATAAACACACTGAAAACAGCCAGGAGTCTCTGTGGTGAACTTTCACACTTAACCAGAAATGGATCAATAAAGCCTTGGGGTGATTTTTTTTTTTAAGCTAAGGAATTGTTGGAAGTCGATATATCTCTTGGATCTCTTTGGTGTTGATTGGCCTTCTTAAGTCAGTCTGGAAAAATCAGCCATATGCCAGGGTGTTATGCAGAGGTCATTCTGGAGGAAGATATTTCAACACTTTTATCGAGGCAGTGAAATATTTAATATTTGAATATTAGACACGGCCAATGGATCAGAACTTTCCAACCATTACAGCAACCAGTGAATAGTGGAGATACTTACTAATAGCTTACGAGCTCCTTGAAGCCAGGAAGCCAGTCCCCTTTTGTATCCCCATCACCTAGCATAGCACTTGTTGTCTGATTGCAGTGGAAAGGACATTGCTTTTTGGAGTCATGGGATTTTATACCATTCCCGACTTTGTCCCTTACTACAGCTTTGACCCCTTCTCTGGGCCAGATGAAGGGGTAGTACTAGATGACCTCTGAGGTTCTTTTCAGCTCAAGATCTAGGAGCTTATGATTGATTCTCTTGGCCTGCTCTTAACAATATAATATAGTCAGTCGTTCCTATTGTTCGGTAGTTTCAGTCATGTCTGAATTTTAGGGACTCCATTTGGGGTTTTCTTGGCAAAGATAATGGAGAGGTTTGCTTTTTCCTCTTCTAACTCATTTTACAGATGAGAAAATGGAGGCAAACAGGGTTAAGTGACTTACCCAGGGTCACACAGTAAGTGTGTGAAGCTGGATTTGAACTCTGTTCCTCCCAATTCCAGACCCAGTGTTTTATCTGCTGCCTACCCTGCTTTCCAGCAGCACACCGTAGTTGACCTCAAAATGCCACACCTTCAAAAAAGGGTTCTTTAAGAGTCCCTGAAAGAATGCTGGAAAGCAGTTATTCAATCAGCCACCATTTATTGTGTTTATTCTGTTCCCTGCACTTTGTTGAACAAATGCTAGACATGGTATCTTTTCAATTCACTGGTGGTGTGGATTGTCCTCTGTAAAGAAGAAGGTCTCTGAGGTCTCCTCTAGCTCTTCATCCATACTCCTGTTACTTTAATAGCCGAAATCAGTGAGAAAAATATCTTTCTACCAAGATAATAATGGTTGACACTGTGCCTTAAGAATTTCAGTTTCCCACAAATCTGTGAACAGATATTACCCACCCTCCCCTTCCCCCCGCTTCTGGAGAGGAAAAGCAGGGTTTAGCTCTTAGATTTCATTAGCAAGAGAGCTCTTCATTCATGCAGCCTCCTGAGCAAGGTGCTCTAGGATGATTGTACCCATTTAACATAGGGAGGAACAGGGTCTCAGAGAGGATCAACAACTTGCCTGTAGTCACGTGGCTAGTAAAATGTCAGGCAGAGTTTGAACGTAGGTCTGTCCTAACTCCAAATGCACCATTGTACTCTGCCGTTAGCTCTCCCTCTTTAAAATATAGTGGGTCATGATCTCTGTAAGGAGGAAGAAGCTGCCAGATCACAGGAATTGTCTCAGACTATAATCACTATTTTAAGTGGTACCTGATGCAGGAGCCATGAAGCTATGGAATTGTGCTGTGGAAAGAACAAAGCTTATGGGACTTCAGCTCCTGCTTCCCAATTCCAGATTTTCATATGGTTTTCTGAGCTGGGGACTAGTGTCCAGAGAACACTGCCTGAGTCCCATGAAACTGTGTGCGGATCAGCCTTCCACCCAGAATGGCAAACTAACAGAAGACATTCAATAGAAGAAGCAGGCTTGCATAGCTTCAGCACTCGTTTTAGGATTTGCTCTTCTTGATCTGTGGCCCAGTGAAAAGAGGCACAAATTCTGTCAGGCAGTGCTCCAGTAGAAGTGTGATAGGAGAGCCTCCAGCATGTCCAAGGAGTTAAATGATAGAACAGGAATGCTGGTAATCATTACTGTTGTTTAGTTATTATTTCTTCTTTGCTTCCTCTCCTGACTTTTCCTAGGAGGTAGTGCCGGAAAATCAAGATCTATGATTTGACTAAACTCTATAGCGACCAAATCTAGGAAAGATTATCTAAGGACATAGTATGAATAAGGGAGACCTTACTTGCATCAGAAGCATTATTGTAATTTCATCCATGGAGTATACAAACATCTTTACAAGTGTTTGGAGATATATATATAGATATAGATATAGATATATAGATAGATATAGATATAGGTAGATAGATATAGATATAGGTAGATAGATAGATATAGATATATAGATATGTATATCTACACACACACACACACACACACACACACACACACACAGTAAAAACACACACATACCAAAAAACCCAAACAGTGAGTTGACCTACAAAACTAGAGGGAAACTACCTTCCCCCTAGAAAACAATCATTTCACTTCTTAGGAAATCTCAAGGGCAGGGGACAAATCTCTAGAGTTTCCCAGCTTAATTCTATTCTAAAAATGTCTTAAAGGTAGAAGAGAATCCAAGTGGTTCTGAACGAAACCCCCTCAGGCAAAATTATGAGAATTCTATCCAGCTGATATAATAAATAAGGATTTCAGTGTTTTATACAGTTTGATACTCAATCTGTTTTTAATGTTTTTGTTTAATAATATTTCTCTCAAATATTGATTTCAACATTGTTTTTCTTTGTATGTAGAACAAGGGTAACTTGCCTTTTATGACCAATTATGATGAAATTAGCAATAATAATGATCATAACTAACATTTATATAGTCCTTACTCTTATATGCCAAGCACTAGGCTAAGCACTTTACAAATCTAATCCCATTTGTTCCTCACAACAACCCTGGAAAATAGGTGACATTGTTATCCCGATTTTACAAACGAGGAAACTGAGGTAAGCAGAGGTTAAGGAACTTGCCCAGGGTCATACAGTTAGAAAAGTGTCTGATACCAGCTCACTGAGTCACTTAATTGCCAGAAGGAGATACTGTCAATGCAGGGCAGTTTTCAAAGTAACAGAATTCTATTCATGGTGCCATTTAACTGCATCTCGTAAAGGAGAATAGGACTTAATGAGTGCTCTATAATTTTATTTCCTCACAATGGACCTGAACACATCAGTTCTATTGTTTAGTATTTAGTATTTTTAGCACCAGGTTAGTCCTGATTTTTTGGAGGAGTGGTTTATGATGGTTATTCATAGCAACTGGCATTCTGCTTTCTCTATGGAGACTTTTAAAAAAAAATGTAATCATCTTATTGGAAATTATTAGAATTAGAAAATATTAGAAATATCATTGGAAAATATAATAATCTCTAACTTTATCAAATCCCTTTAACTCCTAGACACTATCTTAATGTAATATGCTTATTTTATCTGCTTATTCTCTGAATTTTTCTTGAGTTTATTCATGATTCCCATACTATTAATTTGTCATTTATATCAATGTTTTTGATGTTTAATGATAGTTAACTTCTAGACATTGGCCCATTGACAAATGTAGATAACAATGATAAAATTGTAAAAACCGGTGTAGTTTGGTTTTTTTTTTGGGGGGGGGGGGGCGGGGGTTGATATACTGTTATTGCTCATTCTGATCCTAAGAGCCTTTAGACAACAGCCTTCAAGCCCTGGATTTTCATGTTCTAGAATGCCTTCCAGTTAGTTTATATGGGAGAATTTGCAGTTGTGTTGTCCTGCAGAGGCATTAGTTTTCAGAAGGCAAATGAGACTCCTCAAAGTCTGGGAATCTTTGTGGTGCTTTATTTCCTTGTAAAGTTTTATTTTCAAGTGAGTATCTTTGACCACAATCTTCTTGGTAAAATGTCCTACTTTGCTTGACTGTTAGAAGTATGAAGAAAGAATTGCTGCATTTGATTGTGGGCTGTAATCAAATCAGGATAGAAATGGCAGACAAAAAAACCCTTAGACACCCTTCTTGTGGGGAAAACTTTAGCCTTTTGGAGCTGAATTCAACTTAGCTGTCACTACATATCAAGTTCATTTCCTCTGGAAGAGAGGTCATGGAAGATAATTTATATTTTGTTATGGTTTAGAGTCAGTGCAATGGTGCATAACCCATGTGATTTGTATGGTGAATTTATAATGGTTCAGACCTAAAGGACTTTCAGACTTCCTCATTAACATCTGATTTTTAATGGGAAGTTTATCTTAAATTTGATTCCTTCCTTTAATTTGTTGCCTTTCCCCAACTGTCACCATTATATCCTGTTGCCTTTTCTTTTTATAGTTGTAATTTATTTGTAGAGGAAAGGTTTGAATTAACATCTGGTTTTCACGAGCTTTTAGTATTTTGCCTAATCTTTCCATTTGGCAATTCCTAGAGTTTAAAACTTTATCATTTACAAAAGTTTGATAGCTCCAGTAAGGACATCACAGTACCTGACTTTTTTGCCTCTAGGCATATCTGAGGCATAGAAAGCTTAAATGCCAATCCATTGAGTTGAGTCAGTGACTAAATTGGGTTTTTAAATCCTAAAACTTAATCCAAATTCATCTATATGGTTTATTTTGGGGGAAGAAGAGGGGAAGAACCTATGTCTCTTATTTGAAAAATAAGTTTTATTAATGTCTTTTATTTTTCTACCATAGTCATTTCCACATATGTCCACCACCACTCAGTAAACCCACTTCTTGTAACAAAAAAACTAGTAAGCAAAACCAGCTGACAGTATATGGAACATAATGGACCTACCACCCCCCACCTTTCTCCCAAATGGCAGGAGATATGTTTTATCATCTATTCTACAGAACAAATATGATCATTACAGTCACCCAGTTTGTATTTGCTTCAGTGTAGTTTTCATCTTACCTTATTGTAATCGTTACTATATTGTTTTCCTGGTTCTACTTACTTCACTCTCTATTAGTTCACACAAGTCTTCTCAGGCTTCCTTGAATTCTTTTTTTTTTTATTTTAAAGCAATTGGGGTTAAGTAACTTGCTCAAGGTTACACGGCTAGTCATTATTTATGTGTGGGTGCTCATTTTCTGAGGCCGGATCTGATCTCGGGTCATCCTAACTCCGAGGCCAGCGCTCTTACTCACTGCGCCACCTAGCCGCCCCTTTAGGGCAATTGGGGTTAAGTAACTTGCCCAAGGTTACACGGCTAGGTTTTTGTTTGTGCGGATTAAGTGTCGGAGGCCGGCTCTGAACTCAGGTCCTTCTGACTCCAGGGCCAGCGCTCTATTCACTGCGCCACCTAGCCGCCCCCCTTGAATTCTTGATATTTATCTTTTCCCCAGCACAATAATATGGTCACATTCATATACCTAGAGCATTCACTCATTTTCCAACCAGAGTATACTCATATTGTTTCCAACTTTTATCTGCTACAGAAAAATATTGGTGTGAATGTTTTGGTACATTGATGACCTTTCTGTCTTTGCTGGTACTCTGTTAACTTCCATTATCAGCAACTAGAAGACCAATTTAGATCTTGGTAAAGAGTTCATGAAGTTAATGTGAAGGTATTTGTAGAACCTATATTTGATTGCATGCCACCATGGGGAGGAGGGGGAGGAGAAGGAGGAGGAGAAAATTTGAAACTCAAGGAATTGTGGAACTGAATGTTGTAAACTAAAAGTAAATAAATAAATTTAAAAGAAAAAAAAAGTTTATGAAGGCTAGGTCTAGGGAGATGACAAATCATGTTAGAAAGACATTTATGAGCTAAGCAGCCCTCCTTAGTCATAAAAAAAATTGGTCACAAATAGTCACTTTGATGTCTTCCTAAAATTTTATTACCCCAAGAATTGCCATTTCTAACCATGGTTTACATAGTCCACCTTTTGTAGTCTATTGAATTTCATTTATTATAAGAATCTTTTGGTTAGGAGAATGCTGTAGATTAAAAATTGA
This sequence comes from Gymnobelideus leadbeateri, assembly GCA_011680675.1. NCBI lineage: Eukaryota > Metazoa > Chordata > Mammalia > Diprotodontia > Petauridae > Gymnobelideus > Gymnobelideus leadbeateri. The sequence goes on from WOXC01006337.1 coordinate 160,144, forward strand.
CCAATTTTAGCTTATTTATTTGTACTCTGCTCACCTAGTATTAGTCAGATTAATGAAGGCAGCATGGTTCAGTGGAAGGAGTTCTGGAATTGAAGTTAGAAGACCCAAGTTCAAATCTTGACTCTACTAGCTGGTTCCTGTGTGACCTTGGACAAATACCTTTACTTCCCTCATTCATAAATGCTCATAAAATGAGATTAGTAAAAGATCCTTCTAGTTCTACATCTATGATCCATGAGCTAATGAAACAAACTATCCATTTTTTTCTTTTTACTCTTTTAATGTACGTTCATTCAATATAAAATAACTCAGAGGCAGGTTGGAGTGAGAATCTGGCTCTACATGGGCTACCATAGATATGTCTAATACAGGATATTTTAATCCTGCCCGGATTTGAACCATCCTGTTGGTTTCTAGATGCCACCATTCGTAGTGGTGTTAAAAGAGAAAATGTATGTGTTTTTTGGTGGATAATCTAAGAGGAAAAGATGATCAGTCATTGACTGTCAGCACCGTGGACAGGGGCATTGGGGAGGATAAAACTTGTGAGTTGTTTCAGGATCATTCCAAAGGATAGCACTGAGCCCTTCTCATCTGAAGTACTCTGCTTCATTCACAACTCTGGGCTCAAGAGTGGAAGGGGGTGGTGATGACATGTAGTTTGGGGAATTTAAGGAGAAAGAAGAGTGGGCCTTCCATATTGAGTAGTTACTGAGACTATTACTGTAGGGCTTTTTAAATAGTAATTTCAGTTGCCTTCAGAAGGCAGCCCAGACTCAGGGTGACTCAAAGGCCTGTCTCCTTCAAGAAGTTTTTCCTTATGGTCCCAGTATGGTCCCAAAACTGCCCTGCAAAACCCCAATACTATTTATTTTGTAAATATCTTGTATTTACTTATGTATGAACATGTTTCATACCATCCTGCTATCCTCTTTCCTCCAGTCCCTTGACAATAAGGAACTCTCTCACTTTTGTATTGTAAATGTTGTTGACTGATTGATTAATGAATATTTTCAGGATTGCCAAGAAATTTCCCTGCTCTGGATGTTTCACTGTGTGTCTCCTCTAGTTTAGCAATCTCTAGGAAGGTGGCCTGGGGAACTCTGTGTGTTATGTTTAACCTTCTCAGGTGAATGATCAGCTAAGTGTTGGACTTGGAGTCAGGAAAATCTGAGTTCAAATCTGGCTTCATTCACTCACTAGCTGTGTGACCCAGGCCAAGTCACTTAACCTCTGTTTTTCCCAGTTTCCTTACCTGTTAAATAGGGATAATAATAGCACCCCGACCATAGAGGATTGTGAGGATCACATGAGGTAACATGCAAAGCATTTTGCAAACATTAAAGTGCTATATAAATGCTATGTGGTGGTGAGGGGGGTGGTGCTGGTGCTGCTGCTGGTGCTGCTGCTAGTAGTATTTGTACCAGTACAAAGCACACAGATGCTAAAAGCCTATATCAGTGACTTGTAGCAGTAGCCAGCATTTCTGAACAATCATCAGCAATTTGGGGAGAGGCAGTGTGGATAGCAATATTTAGGAAGGGTTAAAGGATTGCTTAGCATTTTGTTTTTGCAGTCTCTGTGCCTTTTTAATTTGTACATAGTCCAGACAGGTAGAAAAGAGAAGACCCAGGTAAGCTGTTTGGAAATGAGTACTAAATTGATTCAATAATAATAATAGCTAACATTTATATAATGCTTACCACGTGCCAGGCGTGGGCTAAGGACGTTACAATTATTATCTTCTTTGATCTTCACAAAAACCCTGGGAGGTAGGTACTGTTATTATCCCCGTTTTACAGATGAGGAAACTGAGGCAAACAGGTTAAATGACTTGCCCAGAGTCACACAGCTAGTGTTTCTGAGGCCACATTTGAACTCAGGTCCTCCTGACTCCAGGGCCGGTGCTCTATTCACTGGGCCACCTAGACACCCCTAAACTCTTGATATAAGGAAGAAAATACCCAAGAATTCTGCCCCGTTTTGTTGACTGTTTACAATAGGGGTGCATAAAATGACAGAAAGGGAGCCCTTTAAACTTCTAATAATTAAAGCCCCGGATGAGTGGGAGGCAGCCTGCCCCACAGTTTTCACATGAATTCCTTGATCTACCCTTTGGTCTTCCAAGCTTGGAGCATCTCATTACTGAAGAATAAATGGTTCTTTTCTGCCCATGTATCCTGACTGACTTAAATGACATTCAGAATTTTTTTTATCAGTTGAGTGAAAACATTTCTTATAGGTTTATAAAGTACAACTGTGTCATGGTTTATATTGTAAGCCTAAAAGCAACATATGTTCCCTTAAAGCCGGGTGAGTTTCCATGATTATAAGGGCCCAATATATAACACAAGCCCCCAAAGCCTGGATTTTGTCACCACTTTAGTGTCTTCCGTAAGGGTAAGGAACTTCCTGGCAGTTTATTACAGAGTACTGAACCCTCAGTAAAAGATTATGCCTTATTTGGGGGCTCTGTAGCTGTCTTAGCTGCCTTTTTGACCCACCTCCTGCCTGATCGTGCTTTCCCCCTTCAGATTTACCTTCATCTACTTGTTTACATATTGTATGTATCCAACACACACACACACACACACACACACACACACACACAGATATAAATTATATGCATATACTACGTAATGTATATAATATAGGTATGTGTGTATATGTGTATGTATGTGTACATATGTGTGTATACATATATATATAAAATCTTCCCTGTTAGAATGTAAGCTCCCTGAAGACAGGGACTATTCTTTGTTTTCTTTTACTCCCCACTACTTAGAAAAGTGCCTGGAATGTAGTTCGTGCTTATTATGTACTTGTTGACTAACTGACTTTAAAAGGAGCCTTTAGCATTCAGGAAGGATATGGTGACATTGCTGAAATGTCTAGGAGACTTCCCTGATAGGAGAATGTCCTTTTTCCTTTCTCCCAGGGCACTGACTCCTGGGAAAGAGGACAAGAAAGACATCTCTGTGTTTGTGTTTTCCCTCCTCCAGAGCATCTTACATGTTGTGGATACAAGGTTGCCTCCCTATTTCCTAGTACTCTGCTTCTTAGTTTTTCAGTATTGGGTGAGGCTGGGATGCTAAGGCTTTATTGAGAATGCCAGAGGCACACTCTTACAAAGTACCTTTTTGAACCCCCAACCTCCTTCCTCTTCAGTCTCAGAGTGCTTTTAAAATGACAGATGGAACTCTGAAATGCTTTATTATGGACACTGGAATCCTTTCCTTCCTGCTAATACCAATTGTTGTCATTTACCTACTAGTTAAGACTAAACCCTGTGATGCTGACACTCAGTTTGTATATACAGAATTAAAAAGCCTACATCATGATATTTGTGTGTATAAAATTTACAGAAATGTGTTTTTTAAATTAAATTAGAACAAATAATTAAATGAAAACAGTATTCATGAACTTTGATTGAATTAACCAACAATTAAGTGCCTTCAGTACTGTGCTAGGCCCTGGTGGGTAGATAGAAGCACATTATTTCTCATTTTAGAAATCAGCAAGCTGAGGTACAATGAATTGAAACACTTATCCAAGCATAGCAAATCAGTGACAGATCCTGCTGGCTTCCTATCTAAACCTCAAACCACTAGACTATGCTTTCCATATGTATTTTGATCTTATCAAATTAATTTTATGCTGAGAAAGGAAAGTTATCTAGTATTCAAGTTGGAAAACTAATTTCCCAACTTTTTGTAATCCTTTGAGAATTAGCTACATTCCACATTTAAAGCTTTGAACCCTGGTTATTTTGGAGTGAGATCTCAGTAGTAAATTTTCTTAGTCTCACAACTCTGAAGACAGATGGATTGATTTTCCTTAGGCTAATATGTCTAAGTAATAAAAAAAAAATTGTGTTTGAGTAACTGTTAATCCCACAATACACACTCCAAAATATCTATTAGTTACAATTAAACTTTTTTTTCTTTGCTTGCCATACATGAATTTGAATTAAATGCTTTGCACGACAGTGAAATTTGAAAGGTCAGGAAATGAATTAAAACAGTATACTGTGTAGTAACTTACATGTTCAAAGATCAGTAACAAAAATATTCTTAAAATAATCATCTGTCTTTCAGCAAAAAAGGATTACATTGAACATTCTGCATATAAAAACTTTAGAACACTTTTATTATTTTTTTTAACACCAGAAAGGCTTGGAGCAAAATTATGACAAAATGATTTATTAAAATTTTTAGAGGAAATAGATGGGAGCAAAATTATACTTCATGTCAACTTGACCAGTTAGAGAAGATATTGATTTTAATATTTCCCTAAAGTAAGAGGCAGCCTGGCAGAGCATGTAGAGAACTGGGCTTGAAGGGAGTAAGATCTGGATTCAAGTTATGCCGCTTATATATACTGCTTCTGTGAGCCTGGGCAAGTCATGATCTCCCAGTGCTCTGGTCTCTAAGGCTAAGTCTGAGGGAAAGTGCCATGCTACATTGCTAAAGGAAATTTCTGCACCTAGTTGTTCCATCTGCTTATCAAGTCACAGGTCCATTTTCTGACCCTTTTAAAAGTTAGCAGACGTGGTACATCTGACTAGGAGTCCCACAGACATTAGACCTTCACTGAAAATGCCCTGCCTCAAACTCCTGGAATTAAATCTGGGAATCATTAGAAATCTTGTACCATTTGATCACAGTTATATTGAGGTGTTAGGTAAGGAGAAATCTGATCTCAATGATAACCAGAACCAACACCATTTTTAAATTATTATTATTAGAGCATTACTAAGCAGCAGATAAGTTTGAATACATCCCAGCTCTCATATTTTCCAGAATCAAACAGTAGCTAAGTAGTTCTCATCTCTCTTTCCTCTACTTAAAAATTTCACCTCAGGCAGATACCAAGTATGGAAAGTTTTAGACCAAAGGGAACATTTTTTGAGTGAGTGATCAGGTTTTATAAGGTGAAAGAACATCTTGAACTTGTATAACATGGAAGTGTACTTCCTCCCTGGATTGCTAACTTTATGGATGTTTTGGCTTGTAGACTGGAACTAAAAGATGTCATAGACCTGTTGGAGGAAGGAGTTTGTGTGGCTTTACTTACCACGTGTGCAAGGAATTTTGGGCTCTAAATATGTATTTCCATCCCTGGACTCTCATCTCTCTCTTTCTTGCAATTTGAAGACATCTCTTGGATTTCCTGCCAGCACTTAAGATATCTTATTGCTGTGCTCCTAACTGAATAAGTCTACCTCATGACTCTGCCACCAATTCTCTCCTGGCTCAGGCAATGTCATTTCAGTAAACACAAGCAAAAAAAAAATTTTTTAAGTACATTTGCTGATTAGTCACTTTTAGTTTGTGCTTAGGTTGAATGAGATGACCAAAGTTTTTAAGCTGGCCTTAGCATTCAATGAATAGTCTGTGCCAGTGTATGGAAGGATATGTGCTATTGACTTAGTCATTTGTTTGTGATGTATGATGTATTAGTGTTGCAAGCATTGAATTCATAAAGGGTACAAGAAGTTATGAAAGAGACAGTGGATATATGATCCTTACCCTTGAAAACTTTATAATATAATTGAGGGAGAGAGAGAGAAGCCATATGTGGAAAGAACTTTAAAACATGCACAGTGGAAACATTTGTCAAATTCCTGTATGATGAGTACCATTTCCACAAAAAGTTCTGCCAGTTAATGTGTATTTATTGATACCTCTTCTTTGTTTATCTTTCTCTGGACACTTTTGAGTGTTAAGGTGAAGTGCAATAATGATATGTCATATTTGTATAATTGTGTATGTATATTTTCCAAGTCACATTCCTATTCATTATCTCATAGGGTACAAAGAATCACACCATTTTTAGATTGTTAACTTTAACTTAATTGTTGGTAATATAAATGTGAAATCTTCCACAAGGTTTCTTATCCCAAGGACTGTGAACTTTGTTGTTGTTGGTTTTAATTTTGATAGGTGTATTTCAATGAAATTGGTTTCTTTTGTGCTCCTACATATTATATTGTATTCATTTTAAAACATTATTCTGAGAAGCAGGCTGTAGGCTTAATTATATTGAAATGAATGATTCAAAGGTTAAACCAACACTGGTTCAGGAGAACTAAAATTTTCATTGTGAGCATTTTCACCTTGAAAAATAGAGAAATGCTACAAATCAGGGCCTTGCTGCTTTGTTGATTGTCTTGACTTAAGAAAGTGATGGAGAAAATACTAATAATGCAACGAAACTTAAAAGTGTGTTATGAGAACATTTCTTCTCCCTCCAGAACCTTGTTGTTACCAGCACATCCTTGATTAAGAACTCCTGCCCTAGAGGAACTGAATTATATTAATCATATATCTCTTGTTATAAATTAAATTAGAATGAATCTCCATCAAATGGAAGAGAGGCTCACAGGTGCTCTTTAGAGAGGGAAAGAAAGGATTTAGCTAAGTTTTATTTATCATGTACACAAAGACAACAAGAAGCATCCTTTCATGTGACATGTGGTCTTCTTGTAGTTCAGTGTCGATTAGATTTGCAAAAATACCACCATGAAAATAAATGCAGCTTATGTACTAACATGTTGCAGGTTGAAGAGGTAATGAATGTCTATGAAGAACCATGGAAGACTCTCCAATTTAAATCAATTTATACTTGAATATTCAGTGACTTCAATTCAAAGGTGGTTGTTTATATGTGAGGATGGCAAGAAATGTATTAGAAAATTTGAATCAGGAATAAGGAATAATTATTGCAGATTACACAGGAGCCTCATAAATACTTCCCTTAATAAAAAATCAAGAGACACAGTGAGTACTGAATAGCATCACAAAAATGACTCATTGCTGATGTGAGAGCTATTCTCTAATCCGCTATCTGTGAAGAGGAATCAGAATGAGAAGATATGTGGTGTGCAATTAACATAACTCAATTCTGACACATTTAAATATGTTATTGATGATGAAAAGTTGGAAATAGTCAGAAGAAAAAGCATAGAGCCTTCAATAATTTTATACAGAAATTTAACCAAGATAAATCCATCGTCATAAGAAGGAGGCCAAAAGAACTTAAAAATTGCCCTATTTAACCCACGTGCCCATAGGAAAGATAAAGCAGCCATGGTCAACATTAATTTAGAATATAAACTCACATGTAAAATCTTATGGAGAAGGTTCGTGGATGATTATGAGAAGTATCATCTCACAAATCAGTGAAAAATATTGGAGAGCAAAAATAGTTAAGAGAAAGCTTGATGAAAGTCCCGGCTTCACTAAGTTACCCAGAGAGCACTTAAGGATAAAGATAGGAGACCACCCACCATGAGAAAAATGGAAAAGGTCTTCAGACATTTTTATGACAATTTGTTTTTCACCATCACAGATATCAGAGCTACTACATGTGGACCCTAATATCACCATCCAGGGAGTGCTGCTAGAAGAGGTAGACATGGGTGCTAAAGAGAATGAAGACAAGAAAAGCGGCACGATTAGATCAGTTGTACCCAGAGGAAATCTGTGGGGGGGGCAGTGCACGCTGTGAGAACATTGTAGGGCTGACTTGTAAGTATCTGAAGGAGAAGACATAAGAGCTATGGAGTGGTTTTTGGATGGACTGTATTGATATTGAGGGAAGAAAAATCAAGAGAATGCCAACAACTGCTGATATGCTTACCTTTCCACCTGTATAAATGTTTGATGAGAATAATCTGCACAAATATTGAAGGCTTCTTCAGTGAGGATGTTAGAGCTCAGGTGGAGTCTCACAAATGATATTTTATCCATCTTATAGTGGACTACATCTTTATCATCACAAAATTGACTTGAAGTAGAAAATATAAAATTCCACTGGGCTTTATATTTGATGGTTTTCTTTTAAACAGCATTTGATTCAACAAAACAAAGTGAATCACTTGCTAACTTTAAGCCTCTTCTTCCAGTTAGATGTCTTACATTCGTACAAAAAAATTATTCTAGATTACTGAAGCTGTAACAACAGAGATAACTTTGTTCAGTGACTCTCTGATCTTAATTATACCAGGTAGGCATAAAATATACTTTCTAAAGGTGTTGTTCATTTTCAGGCAGGAGATTCAGCAGAGTCCCAAGTTGAAGAGGGATTCCCTATAGATGGTAAATTTTATCAACAACTGACAGATGACAAATTTCATCCTATCTATACCATCACAACCCTATTCTTAAAGGCCACTGGCTGGAACTTGTCATGATATTTCTTGCAAAGGATATCTCACCTCAGGTTGAGCTAATCACGTAAAAACAAAATGTGTTAACGTTTTACAGTTTCCTGATTCATATTAACTTTTAATGGGACTGTTTGGGGATAATTTGAAATCAGACTGGACTTCATTCATTACAGTATGAAATGTGATTAAAATGAAAGAACTGAGATATTCTGTCGAATTTCATTTGAGTAATGATTGACCCAAATATCATAGGTAACATTATAGCTTTGTAATATGATAGATTGGACAATGTAGTAGGCATGGAACCTGGAGACCTAGGTTAGTCTCCACTCTAAAACTTATTGATTGTGTTAATTAACTTGTCACCTAATCTCTGTGAGGCTCAATTGTCTCACCTGTAGGTGAATAATAAATAGCTGGAGAAAACATCTTCATATATGTATATAGACATATATGAAGATGTTTTCTCTCTCCCCTTATATACATATACATACATACACATATATGTGTGTGTGTGTGTATGTGTGTACTCTTTGTGGCTCTGTGAACCATACTATCTATGAGGTTTTCATGGCGAAGATACTGTAGTAGTTATCCATTTTCTCTTCCAGTGGATTAAGGCAAAGGTTAAGTGACTTTATGAGGTCACACAGCTAGTAAGTGTCTGAGGGCAGATTTGAACTCAGGACTTCCTGACTCCAGTTTCAGTGCTGTATCTGCTAAGCCATCTCTCTGCCTGTGTTTTTGCATTTATGTGTTTATACCTCTATGTGAAATTGGTCACCCTCGGTCCCATTCCAAAAACTGAATGTTCTTTTTGCACTATTATTCCTTTAGTGGCAAAGAATCCCACTTAGCTACAGATACAATCTTTGTCCAAACTATTTGGTGACTGTTTCTAAGATACTGACTGGGATTGGGTTGAATTCTGTGGTTATGGAACAGTTTTTCTCTGTGTGAAGCTAACTGGTTCATACAGGTATTAAACCCACAACCTTGGCCTCATTAGCAGCATGCTCTAACCAGCTAAACTAACCAGCTACAGATGAGTTAGGGATAGACAAATAGAAAACATACGGTGTAAATTTCCTTTGAAATGCATCTGGAAAAGGCTTGACAAAATATATTTGGGATTGTACTAACCGAAAATATTTGAAAAAGTCATTAAGATGTGTTCAGATCCCAAATGCAAATGGGTTGGGTTATGCTTAGAAACCATGCACAGTTATGGTTTCTCCTCTTTCTTTGGAGGTTTTTTTTTTTAATAGTATTCTTATTTTCCCAAGGGCTTTGTTTTTTCTTTTGTTCTCTTTCATTCTTACCAATATAATGTTCTAAGCTTTGATGTTTCTGTGATTTGTGGAACAGGAGACAGAGGCAAATACTGGCTGACTCCATCCCATTGAGATACCTAAATGCAGAGGAAATCCATTTTCTGTGCAGAAAGAAAACTTGCTAGACCATAGCAGTTTGAGATTTCACTGTAGCTTATAAAAAATGAGTGGTGAGGGTCTGTATGGCTGTTTCTTACCTTTTTCCTTTTCTTCCCAGTTCTAGTTCCTGTCATTCCTGTCAGGGTACATATCACTGCATTGCTTTACTTAAGTTTCTGCAATATATGTGAGATTTTTACTTTATCAGAATGTGACCTGATTTGCCATGTTAGACATAAAAACGCTATCTGCCATCCTGGGTGGGAGAGGGATTAGATTTCTTCTGTTTGTCTCTACAGGTCAGACATAGAAGGAGCGGGGTCTTTGAAATCTAAAAGAGGCTCATTCAGTCATATAAAACTTTTTAATTATTAGAGCCATCCAAAAGTGGAATAGGTTCTTTCTTATGGGAGGCCTTCCAGCAGAGGTTTCATGACCCCTTATCAGGGAGGTAATACTGAGGATTTGGACTACAAGTCTGCTTAATAAATTCTTTCCAACTCTAAATGTTATGCCTCTAAATCTAACCTAATTCTTAATGATTACAAAGGACAAAGCTTTCTTCTTTGTTTTAAGTTTAAAAATGTCTTTATCCATCCTACATAAAACAAATAATGTATTTATTACTTTCACTTTTTATGTTTCATTGATTTTTTTTAAACTTCACTGCCACTTCCTAGAAACTCTAGAACCTTCCCTTGAAACAAATCAAAACAGATAAGCAAAACCAAACATGCTTACAACATCAACCATGGCCAGGAGGCTGTAGGTAAATATTCAAGAACCAGTTCTCTGAGGCAAAAATGCATATATGAGACACTTTTAAGTTTATTCCGTATTATTATCATTGTTTTCCATCACTTCTTTAAGTCAAGACAGTCAACAAAACAGTAAATCAAGCCTTGATTTATAGAGTTTGTCAATGTCTGAGGTGTAAATGCTCACACTAAGATTATAACAGTTAACTCTCCGGAGCCAATATGAACTGGCTCTAATCACATCATTGACTGTGTCTGATATTTTATGTAGCTTTCGGCACTCATAGTTCATCACTTCTCTACCAAAAGGATGGAAGCACATTTCCTCATCTGGAATCAAGATTGGACATTGCATTAATCTGAATTCTGACGTCCTTTAGTGCTGATTTTCCTTTACATTTCTGTGGTTATTGTGCATAATATTTTACTCATTCTGCATCACTTCACAAAAGTATTCTTGTTTTTATATGTGTTGCTTCTTACAGAGAAATAACATCCAGTGAATTTTGTTTCCTTTTTTTTTTTTTTTTTGCTATCTATGAAGAGTTCTACTATGAATGTTTTGTTTTCATTGAGACCTTTCCTTCTGTTTTTGATCTCTTTGAGGTATACCCAGTAGGCATATTGCTGGGCCAGGGGTATGAACAACTTTCTCATTTTTTCTCAGTGATCCTGTTTTTTCTTTTCAGTAGATTAGATCTTCCTTTCTCACCCAGGCTGAAAGTGCAGTGACCATTTGTGGACCTAATTCCACTATTCATGGCAGCTCTGATCTGCTGTTTCCAAACTGAGTTGCTTTTCCCCTCCTTACACAGCCTTAAATATTTTCCCCACATACACCCCCCACAGTCTTAACAGGGATCACTGTATTTGTTCTGGATCAGTATGACCTACTACAGCTCAGAATTCCTGAGCTGAAGCTGTCCACCAACCTCAGCTTCCCCAGTAGCAAGGATTACAGCCTTTTGCCACCATGGCTGGTAATTCCATTTGTTTGTTTGTTTGTTTGTTGTTGTTGTTGTTTTCAGAATGGTTGGACTAAATCTTTATTGGTGTTCCTGTCTTCAAACATTGACTTCATCCAACACAGATTATTTATATAATCTTTTCTCATCTTTCCCAATTCAAAGGGTAGTGAAGTAAATTTACCCTCTGTCCTTTCTCTTCCATATTATTTAAAGTCACTAGTTTGAGGGAAAACACAGACTTTAAAAAATGAAAGAGCATAAGATCTAAAGATTTATCTACTTTAAGTCCTACTTCAATGAATGGAATTGGTCATTAAATCTATTTTAGGTAAACAGGCAGTAATAATAGTTGTCACTGAGAAAAAAAATGCAGTGCGTCCTAACTTCATATATTGAGTTGTTTTTGATATTTATATGTATACCAGTGCAGTGGAATCATATGTAATTCATATGTATCCATTTTTAAAATAAATGATTCATATCCTTTTTGTCTGCAGTTATTTCTATTTTGACCTTAAGCTGATTAGCAAAACCTCACAGTCTCATGTTTTGGTTTTTCCAGAATAATTTAATAAGAAAAAAAAATCCGAAGTTGACTTTAAAAGCCTTGTGATGTTACTCTTACAGTATTCACCCTTACTGAATTGGTGTGCTGCTGAGGTCCTCTAGTGTTGTTGTGGAATATTACTTTTGGTTTTGAAGAACCCATGAAGTACGTTCATTTTTAGTGTTCGTATGTGAATCCATGATGGTTTACTTTGAAGTTGATTCTTTTAATTTCCAAATGATAATAGAAACTTTGGAACTTCACATGTATGTATGGGTTTTTTGTCTTATTTTGTTTTTGTTGTTTGTAAATAATATAAAATTTAAAGAAAGTTTTTATTTTTCAAAGAGAATATATGATTTGTATGGTTTTCAACCAACATGTATTAAATATTATGTATTAGGTATGATTTATATGTATTTGTCAATATGACTTTGTTTCCCCCTGCTCCAATACCTACCAAACTATCTCTGCCATAACTGGTAGCTGAAAATCCCGTATTAAGTTTTGTTTTAAAGTCTTTCCCATTTATACAGTTGATTTGTCCTTTGAGGATGTTTATGAAAACAGATTTAGTTTTGTTTATGCCATCATTTGTTTCATATACACTCTCTCTAGTTTAGTCTGCTATAGGAGGCTATACAATATGGAAGAAACCATTTTGTAGATAAACGTGGTTTCCCAGGCTTTTTTTTTTTAACTGTATACTTCATAAATACAGTTTCAGAGTTCCTTTTATTTAAGTTCAATTAGGAAAAAAGAAGAATAGCAACAAAGTAAGGAAAAGAACAGATGAGGAAATTGAGAGAGAGAATTTAAAATTAACATCCCACAGCTAATTAGTAACAGGTCTGATAAAGAGGTCTAACAAGTAAGAGGTCTAAAAGATTACCAGGCCCCAATCAACATTCCAGCATGACACAAACATTTTGAAAGTAGTTTTAAAAATAATTATTATTATTTGGGATTTAAACTAAAGCCAAATGTTGCCCATCTCCTTTTTCCTTTTTGTTATTGAGGTTTTGATCATCTTGTTGATGGATCACTAGAAAAGAGACAGGGATGAGAAAAGTTAATAAGATTTAATAGTTAATTTTATAATCCGTTAACATTCCAACAATTTCTTCAAATTATGTTTAATAAGAAATTTGAGAATTTTAGTAGATTTTATTTCTATTCTTTATCACTGCAGATAATTGAGTTGCTTATAGAAAATAAAATGAATTAAATGAAATGAGAAGTTAATGAAAAACTGAATGGCTATCTGCCCATGAAAGATGAATTCCCTTATTCTTTTCAAGTCACAATGTTTTATTCATAAGAACAAAATTACAGTGCTCTCAAAACAACTTTTAAGAGAAAAAGACAGTGGCCAAGTCCATTTTTATTTTATGTAAATAGTGAGGAATGATAATGGCTTTTACATATTATAGTGGTATAAATATTGAGAGTTCCTAAAACCTTTTTAATCATTCACTAATATGACTCTCATCAAGACACCTTGAAATTAGAGGAAAAAAAAACATTGTATCTGATGTCAGAGGTCTTGAGTTTAATCTTGGTTCTGTGATTCACCAGCTTTCTGTCCTGGAGCTGTTTACTTCTGGGCTCTAGTGTCTTTTAGTTCAAAATATTTTCTATGTGCTGGACTCTGAGCTAAGCCCTGAGGATCTCACATTTATTCTAATGGAGGAGGCAACATGCAAATAACTGTGCATGCAAGATTTTTACAATGTCAGTCCATGATAGTCTCAGAGGGTAGGCATCAGCAGCAGAGAAGGTGACCAGGAAAGGCCTTTTGCAAGAAGTATGATTTAAGTTAAGTCTTGAAGAAAGCCAGGAGGTAGAAGTAAGGTCTTTCTTTTGTTATTTGTCCTTTCTTCTCGAAGAGGGCCACAGCATCATGGAGGTAATGCTATGACATTAATGTGTACTGGATTTAAGTGAGGGAGGCCTATGCAAAGTCACCAGCTTCATTCTCTCTTCTGGAGCCTTTGGGTCCAGTGGCAGGATATAGATCAGGACAACTGGAGATGGCACTGGATGAGAGACAGCTAATAAAAAGACCCAGAGTTGGGATCTTATCCATAAAAGGGGATGGGAATAGCTGTGCAGCCTGTCTCATCAACATAAAGTGATATCACACTTATATAAATAGAGATTAGGTAGTGCTTTGTAAAAATAATCATAAGAAAGCAGAATTATATGCATATTGTAACTTATTTTGATGAAAAATGTTGAATTTAGCATTTACTCAGAATTTAAAATGAATTATGATGGACAAAAGAGCAACATTCCTCCTTTACAATAAGATTAGTTCAGTTCATGAACATTTACCATTTTTTAAACTCTTCACAATATTCCTTTAGGTTTAACCATGTATCTTAAGGTTAAAATGGAATTAAATGGTCCATAAAGAAATTTGGTAGAATGTCATAAATCAGGACAAACCTTTAAATGTGTATATTAGTTAAGCTTAGGGAATTTAACTTTGTGAAGTTGCTTAAAATTATTTTTTTCTGCCTCTTAGATGGAATCTAGCCTGCATCTTGTATACGTAATTTCAGTTTGCTGGTGTTACAGGTAGAAATGAGCTATTGATGTCAGGTGTAAAGGAAGTTTGGCAGTATAGTCAATAATAGAGCACTGGACCTGGAATATTGAGTTCAAATCTGACTTCAGCCATTACTAATTGTGTGACCCTAGGCAAGTCATTTGGCCTCTGTCTGCCTCAGTTTCCTCATCTGTCAAATGGGTATAATAATAGCACCTACTTCCCAGGGTTGTTGTGAAGATCAAATGAGATATTGTTTGTATAGCACTTAGTACAGTGCCTATTTGGTGATTGCTGTATAAATACTATTATTGTTATTACTATTAACATGGAAAAACTGACTGAATAAATGAGTGAATAATGCTTTCTTTAGAATGACCCCTTTTTCTATCTACACAAAAATTATTTCCCCAGTGTAAGTGATTATTGGAAGAAAAGAATTTCATTTAACTAATTCACACCAAATATGTGATTAATTTATTAGTTTATTAATTTAATTAGATAACACTTGTTAACAATAATAGCATCTTAGGAGCAGCTAGGTGGTACAATGGATAGAACAGCAGCCCTGCAGTCAAGAGGACCTGAGTTCTAATCTAGCCTCACATACTTGACACTTAATAGCTGTGTAGCCTTGGGCAAGTCACTTAACCCCAATTGTCTCACATAAAATAAATAAAACAATAATAGCATCTTAGGTTTATATGGTATACTTTGTAGTTGAGAGGCAATGTAATATGATGAATAGAGAACTGACCTTGAAGCTAGGGAGGCCTGGGTTGAAGTCTCACCTTTAACTCTTACCACCTGGCTGGGTGACATTGGGTAGGTCCCTTCTGCATGCTCTCAGTTGCAGATAAGGTATAGATCTGCATTAAGGTGAAATCCCAGGTTAGGTCGGGTCCCTATCCTTGCTTTATTTTTACAGAAACTTCCCCTTTTGTTACTTCATTTGATCCTCCCAAACCTATGAGATAGCTAAGGCAAATATCCCATTATACAGATGAGGAATTTAATTGAAATTAATTAATTGAATTGTCTAAGAGCACCCATCCAGTGACTGGCATTGCCAGGTATTGAATGCAAGGTTTCCAGTTGAAATTCCATTGTTCTTTCCCATCATTTGGTCAGTCCACAAGCATGTATTAAGTGCCTTCTCTGTGCTGGCCCAGTACTCACTCCAGACTCAGTAACCCAAATGAATATTCATTTAGTAAAGATCCAGGCACTGTAATATGGGAATAGGGATCAGCAGGAAATTCAGCTAAAAAAGGAAGGAAATAAACATTCATATAGCATTCCCTAGAGTGCCAGAAATTAATTATCCCTATTTCATATTTAATGAAATTGAGGCATACAGTGGTTAAGTGACTTGCCCAGGGTTATACAACTAGTAATTGCCCAGGGTTGGACTTGAACTCAGATCTTCCTTACTACAAGTCCAGCCCCCAGGTTGCTATTGGAGCAAGGTAGACAGCTATGAGAGATGATAACATGGTAAAATCTATAAAATTTAGTAACTGATTTTATTTTAGAGAGGGATAAGGGGAGGGAAGAGTCAAGGATACCTCTGGGGCAGTAAACCTAGAAAATTCAAAGAAATGAAGTCTGGAGTTGTAATTTTAGGGAGAAGGTTAACGAATGTTTTGGACATGTTGATTTTGAGATGATTATGGCACATCCAGATGGAAATTTCAAGCAGGAAGCTCTAATTAAATCATATAGGCCATGTGTGAGAGGATATTTGGGGCCTAGGGTTAGAGGGAGGTAACCTTGTAAGAGACATTTGAGCCTTCTCTGAAAGCTGTTTCTGCTTTTCATGTCTTCATCTGCTCCTTCACTCCTGGCCCAACAGTTCTTACAGGTTTCCAATTTTGTTTTCTTTTTTTCCTTCACATGGAAACAGCAGAAAGCTAAAGGCAGATGAGTGGGAAATGGCCACAGTAAATGGGTTATTTGTAAATCAGTGTTCATATGTATTAATTTCATAAATATTAAGGACATTGTCTTCATATGCAGTAAAAGACAGCGATTTTAGTTGAGTGGTAGGGTTGGAAGTCAGATTTCAAACGGTTGAAAGGGAAATGGAGCTTTTCAGTTAGAATGATGAGCATATTAAATGGAGCATGGCTTCTCATATGTACTTTAAAACACACAAATGCCAAAGTGAAGGACAATAGTTCTGAAAAACATACAAGGAAAGAAAAATGAAATTTAAAAAATCAGTAACTTGGAATATTAGTACAATTAAAAAGTACTCTAAAACAATTGAACCAGTTAAAGTACCAGAAGCAAAGCAGATGGAAAAAGAAACCATGTAAAACATCTTAAAATAGCATCTTCAAATGACTGAATTCAAAGAAATTGGAGAGGGGTTGAATTAAAGAGAAATATCATAACATCAAATCAGAGCTTAAAATAATAAATAGTGTGAGAAAAACTAAAATTAAGTACTCTCTCCCACCCTGAAATCAGGAGGAAAAAAATAGAGCTAGTAACTAATATAGAAAATATAATAATAATAAGTTAACTCTTATGTAATACTTTAAGGTTTATAGAGAGCTTGACAACTGTTAATTAACAAGATACTAGTGAAGAAAATAAAATTTTAGTCAGCAAATGTCTACTGGGAAAAATACCGGCACAGACAAATCATTTAATTATTGGAAGTAGATAACATATAGAATCAAATGGCCTGCCTGGAGAATTAAGTAGCTTGTAATAATTCCAAGATGACTTGGCATCTCAGAAAAATTAAAAGAACAAAAAAGATTTTCAACATAGAAATTAGGAAATGAACAAAACAAACTTCACAGAACAGGCATAAAAAAAAGTTGCAGTAAATTAATAGGAAGAATCCAGTAGGCCCTAACAAGGAAGAACTCAAGATTCAGTTTCTCTAGAAATGTTATAGGAGGTATGTAGGTGGATCATTGCATAAAGCACTGGGTCTGGAGACAAGAAGACCTGAATGCAAATATAGTTTCAGATACTTAAGAAAAGGAAATGGCCAACCACTCCAGTATCTTTGCCAAGAAAATCCCATGCATAGTATGGTACAGGGGGTCATGAAGGGTCAGACATGACTGACCAACTGAACAGCACAACAACCAGAAATAGTGAAATTCCTACCTTATAGGAAAAATTACTTCAAGCCACAAAAAAAAACACAGAAATTATTTACCAAGGAATATTAATCAAGAAGATAGTGAATTTTTCAACGAGAAGAGACAGATAAATTGAATACAACATATGTAAACTTAGGAAATACGGGCCATGACCTAGACATGGGATTTGAGAACAAAAACTATGTTACTTTTAATGTTTTCTAAATCTGATGGCCACCACAGTTCATCGTCATGCACTTAGTAAGCATATAATGTTTGTCAGACTGAATTGATTGTCTTCAAAATGAATACCTATTATCATAAGGCAATGGTTCCTTGTCTTTTTGAGCATGAGGACCATTTTTTAATTTAAAAAAATCCCACATGACATTTGTTATACTGTTGGTATCTATTGATTGAGAAAATAAAATTGGGAGGGAGAGGGGAGTAGCAAGGCATTTGGGCTTAAGTGGCTTGTCCAGGGTCACACAGTTCGTAAGTGTGTTAAGCATCTGAGACCATATTTGAACTCAGGTCCTCCTAAGTCCAGGGCCAGTGCTCTATTCACCGTGCCACCTAGCCACCCCAAAGAAAATTTAATGAAGATTTAAAAACCCTGTAAATTTCCTAATATGTTTAAATTAATTTTTATTTTTTATCATATCAGTGTACATTTGAAAACTACTATTGTCTGTATTTATGAACCATATTCAATCCACTGGAGATATATTTATTATAGTCTGTCACATTGCATATTTAATTGGTGCTAAAGATGAAAAAGATAGTAGTGCACACATGGAATTCAAGACCACAGCCCCAAAGGTTGGGAACTGCTGTTCTGGAAGAAGACCTTTTTTCTGTCTCAGTCCATTGCATTAGAGCTAGAATTCCTACCCATAGCCTAAATAAAAGTGAATTGTTCCGTCTTCTTAATATTCCCAGAGGCTTGAGAACTCCATTTTATTTGACATTTTTATTTTGTTCATTGTTATTAACTATTTTTCTAATAAGATTCTGTGCAAAAACAGCAGTAGTGGGCAAGGATTAGAAGCAGAGAAAATTCACATAATAAATAATTGAAGTAACTAGTAGGGATTAACTTCTGTATAGCAGGTATCAAGTATAATCAGAATTTTTATAAAGAGGAACCCAAGCCGGCCAGACTAACATGTACTTCACTCCAAGAAATGCTGAATTCTACAGCTGAAGCGTTTAGCCCCTTGAAAATTAAGCTCAGCTCAATGGTGAATGACTCATGAGGGCCTACAAGTCAGGAAACAAGTATGTATGAAATGTCTGCAGCATGCTAGACATATGTGTTAAGCATTGGGAATACAGATACAAGCAACAAGAAAGACAGTTCCTGCTCAAGAAACTTCCATTTTAATGAGGAAAGACAGCATAGAAAAGGAATTTGAAAAAGAGGGTGGAGAAGGAGGTGCCCATATCAGGGTATGATGGACAGGTCCTGAGAGTCAGAAGCACCCACTGGAGTGAAATGAAGCATGGCTAGCCTGAACACATGCCCAAAATGGAAACCCTAGAAGGTACTCGAAAATAAGGGAAAGAGACTAGCATGGCGTGACTTGGATAGAGTTGATGGGGAGGGGTGAAGTGGAGGAGGGAGAAAAAAGGGAAAGGGAATGTTCCAGATGTTAAGAAGGTCCCAGGCACTGATGGAAGTACCAAAATGAGAAGGCAACTGAGACAGGTTGATGACCAAAGTCACACGTATCACCAGGAAGGGAATACAGCAGTTCTGGCTTTTGACAGAATCAGTGGTCACAAAACCAGGAATCCACAAAATATGTATTACAAAATATTGTGTAAAAGTATGTAATTATGATACGGAGAAAGTGCAACAGGTCTCTCCACAGGCATTTGTGATCAGAAACAAAAGAGTTGTGCCTTAGAACAGCTTTAACAGAAAAGCATGGCACTCCCAGTATTCCTTGTTTCATTCTTAAGATCTCTATCAGTCTGACTCATGTTGTATGTTTTTATTTGTTCTTTTGTAGCCCTTTTAAAGTGTTATGCATTGCATTTGAGGTCCTCCAGGGCTTGCAGTATATGAACCAACATGGAATGGTCCATCGAGCTCTGTCCCCTCACAACATTCTGTTGGATCAAGAGGTAATGTTAGGGGGGAAAGGGGAAGGGGAGAAAAAGTGAGGGACGGGGGGGAGAGAGAGGGGGAAGAGAGAAAGAGAAGAGAGACAGAGAAGGGGAGAGACAGAGAGAGAGAGAGAGAGAGAGAACACAAGGGACACTGGTAATAGTGTTGTAAAAGTTTTCAAAATCCTTAACATGTGAGCCTCATAGTAATCCTGTCAGTCAAGCACTAGAGATATAATCTCTATTTTTATAGATAAGGAAAGAAGCTCAGAAAATTTAGGGGACTTGTCCACAATCACATGACTCATATGTGTAATGTGTGAACCAAGCTCTACACAAGTGTGCACTCTATACAACACACACACACACACACATACACACACACACACACACACCCCATGCTTTCACAGATGTTTGTTTTGTCGTAGAGGTTAGAGATTCTTAGAGTCAGTGCCCCTTAATCTGTGTTTAGAAATTACTACGAGAATCTTTAGGTTGTCCACACCCAGTTTCCATAGATATAAAAATAAAATTTAGGTGATTTTTATAAATTATGTAAAGTCACTCTTACTTATCCTTTCTTAAGTGCCAGGTCCTTTCCAGGGTCTATTTTTCTATAATGAATGAAATGCTTTTTCCCCACTTTTTGGAGTCATACTTATTTAGATGATCTCCCTATTCCACTGCTAAGGAAAAATAGAGTTCGAGGACTTGGAAAATTATATGGGTGCTTATTGATCTGTCAAATATCCTCTCCAAGGTCAGAAGACGATATTTACAGGAGCATTTGTAATTTTGTTCAGCGTGATTAGCATCTGAGAACAGTTGTTGGCAAGGCCCTCCACCTTGAGAATTCAGTTCAGAAGTAAGAGTAATAGAAAAGTGGGACCACCATTTTTCATTGTTTTCTGCCTCTCCCCTTCATTTCTCTCACACATAATCCTGTTGTTAGAAGGCACATAACAAAGAACAATGTTAGCAACTTTCAGTTTTCTTAGAGTGAAATTAAGATTGTTTTCCTTTTATAAACTAAATTTATATTGATAGCATTTTTAAAAATTCTACCCCTTATTTCACCACAAACCCCTTCCTCCTTCCAAAGGGCAGTTCTTAAGTAGAATTGTTTTGATCACTTGTATTCATTTAAAAATTCAAGGGACTTGTTAAAACATTCAAAACCATAATACTGAAAAGGAAGTGATGATGATTACTGTGAAAGCCTTAAAAGATAAAAATACCAAAGGATGACTTAAAGGCTTGTGAAGATTAGATTTTTGTTCCCGCCCAGAAAAGAGCCATTAATAATTGTGATTGACTTCACGCTCACACAACACAAGAGGACGCTGCAAAACCTTAACACAGTCTTGAAAACCAGTCATTTCCAGATAAGAGTCCAGTTTCAGTGAATCCAAAAGAAAAAGGGAAATCTTTAAAATCATGTAATCGAAGATTAGAGTTGAAAGGGACCTTATAGAGCATCCAATTCAATTGCTTCAGTTTAGAGATGAAGAAATACAGTTAGTGCTCCTATTATATTTATATCTCTCTATCTGTCTGTACAGAGACAGTGTTGAGTGTTTGTGTGTGTGTGTGTGTGTGTGCATGTGTGCACATGCGTGTGTACACTTGCATGCATGCACCAGGCCTGGAGTCAAGAAGACTTGTCCTCCTGAGTTCAGATCTGTCCTCAAACCCTTACAAACTGTGTTACCCTGGTCAAGTCACTGAACTCATTTTCCTCATTTGTAAAATGAACTGGAGGAGAAAATGGCAAACTGCTCCAGTATCTTTGCCAAGAAAATCCCAGATGGGGTCACAAAGAGTCAGACATGACTGAAAACCTCTCATTTGGGCATTGTTTTTTATAGCATATCTGAAAATTAAATTTCTGTAGCTTGTTCTGTTAGACTTGTGAAAAACAGATGAAATAGTTTTTCTCAATTGACCTGTTGGGGTAATGGTTTCTATGAGTTTCGTTTATCACATCATTGGAATTTCCTGCGCTAGTTTTTTTTTCCAAAGATTTCATCTCCTTTTCTCTTATAGGAACATATTAAACTGGCTAAATTTGGACTTTACCACATGACAGCTCATGGCGTTGATGTTGATTTCCCAATTGGGTAAGAATAAATGTTTTACAGCTTTGAGATTTCAGCAATGCTATATCATTTCTATATTTATAAATAATTTTAAAGGATAGTACTGTTTAACAATATCATGCTTATTTCCACTTGTCATCTGTTTCTTGGTAGATGGATAGGCATCTTCCTTCATAAGTCCAAGTCTTTCCATATTTTTCTAAATCTACCAGCTCATCATTTCCTACACCACAACAATATTTTGACCCAATTACATTCTATCTGGGAGACTGTCTATGAGAGGTTTTTCCCCCCAGTTTTTCTGCATTCCCTTTATTCTTGACTATTTAGGTTTCATTTATAGAGGAAAATTTTAACTTAAAATGATGAAAATGATCCATTTTACCCTTCCACATTGCTCTCACCTTATAATATGGTTTAAGGTCTGATACTACTGGATCTAGTTCCTTCATATCTTTTTCCCCTGATTTCCTTGAAGTTCCTGACCCTCTACTCTTCCAAATGAACCCTATTATTGCTTTTTTCTGTCTGTAAGATAATTTTATAGTAATTTAATTGGGATGGTATTACATAAATAGATTAGGTACAATTGTCATTTTAAAAAATTATATTAGTTTTACCTACCCATGCACAATAAATATTACTTCAATTATTTAGATCTAACTTTGTGTTTGTGTTTGTATTCATAGTTTACTGTGTATGTTTTGGCTGGTAACCATCTCCCTCAAATGTAAAAGCATTTAACAGACTTTTAGGTGATATATACATTTTGTTGTTTTCAGTCATAACTGACTCTTTGCACCCCATTTGGGGTTTTCTTGGCAAGGATACTGGAGTGACTTGCCATTTCCTTCTCCAGCTCATTTTTACAGATGAGTAAACTGAGGCAGAGAGGGTCTCAGAGCTAGTAAGTGTCGAGGCCGGATTTTAACTCAGGAAGATGAGTATTCCTGACTCCAGGCCTGATTATCTACTGGGCCACTTTGTTGCCCCTGATCTGTAATACTAACTATTATCATTATTATTAAGGATACCTCAGTTTTGTCTATATTTTTTTTAAAGAGAAAAATTAATGAAAATTTCACAATGCCCTAGAAATGAACAAATCCTGGCCTTCTTTGGATTGGCAGGAAGACCTTTACAAAATTCCAGTCAGGCATTCTACAACAAAGCAATGATGAATAGTTTAATTTAATTCAGTAATAAATGTAAGAGTAAAAAAGTAGACAAGGATCCCACTTTCAGGTACTACATATGCATGAAATGGTCAGAGCAGAGCAAGTGGAATAATGCCTAGATTTGCCCTGGGACGTTTGAAAATTGAGGCCATCTGCATGAGCTTCCTGTTTATTACTACCACTAAGGGCTTTGAATTTTCATCATATCACATGTGACTTGAATTGTCATGGCATTGACCAGAATTTTTTGAGTAAACCTGAGTTCAAATCTGGCCCCAGACACTTACTAGCTGTGTGATTCTGGGCAAGTCATTTAACCCTGCTTGCCAAAAAGAATTGGCAAATCACTCCAGTATCTTTGCCAAGAAAATCCCAAATGGGGCAACAAAGAATGGGATGTGATTGAAATAACTAAAGAACCACCCTATATGTGTATGTACACACACACATGCACACATGTATACACAAAACATATACTCACACATATTTATATGCATACATGTATGTAAATATGTAATTTATAATTTTGTTTTATATGTGTGTGTATACAGATGTACACATAGAGGAGGGGAAAGAAAGAAGGAGATAATAAAAAGAATAGCCTACAAGAACCCAAGAACCAAGTCTTTTTTTGCCACAGGTAGATTTGAGTAGAATTTTAGTGAAAATCATAGATTATGGCAGCAAAATCCATACCTAGAAACCTAAATGTAGTTTCAGAAATTACTTTTGCCATTTCCACTGTGCAAAGGAACAAATTAGCATCCCAGAAATACCATCACAACTGTATTTAGTTGAATACATTTTTATAAAAAATGCCCAGTTTCTGTGTCTCACTTTTACTCACCTGTAAAATTAAAGCATGAACTCAGTGCCTTCTAAAGTTTCTTCTAACTCTATATTTATGGTCCTGTGATCATAGTTCATATTTCATTCTAGAAATTGGGGAGCTACTGACATTTCTCAAGCATAGGAATGACGTGGTCCTGTCTATGTCTTAGGATGTCACCTTGGCAGTTATGTAAAGTATGGAGAGTTGCTGCTACTGTTTGTCCTTCATTCTCAAAAAGGACTATGGCATCAGGGAAGTGGTGCCATGACATGCAAATGTATTGGATTTAAGTGAGGAAGATCCATGCAAAGTCACCAGCCTCACTTTCTCCTCCAGAGCCATCTGGGTCCACTGATCAGATATGGATCAGAAAATGGAGATGGCCCAGGATGCAGGGGGAGACCTTAGCCTTTTCAAGCTGAGGTCTTGAATAGGTCTCAGTTTGACTAAGGCAGCGCCCATTCATTGATTAAGGCTTAATAAGAAATGAGGCAAAGAATGACCTCTTTAAAAAAAAAAAAAAGATCTGGTAGGGGAAAAGACTGAAAACAGGGAGACCAGTTGGGAGGCTTTTACAAGAGAGGTTATGAGGGTCTGAACTAATGTCGTGGATGACAAGATGGGGATGGATGTGAGAAAGACTGTGTAGGAAAAGCCAACTAACATTGGTAAGTGATTGAACATAGGTTGTGGGGGAGAATGAAGAAGTGGGAATGACACCAAGCTTGTCCACTTGCTTGACTAGAAATATGATGGTGCTCTTGACCAAAAAGGGGGCTTCAGGACGAATGGCAAGTGAATTTTAGGGGAAAGATAAAAGTTCAGGTGTAGATGTGTTGAGTTTCTGATGCATAGGGGCTAGGTGCAAATGTATAGATTTAGGAAGCATCTATACCCAGATGACCATTATTCATGTAGCACCCCCTAATCACGGAAAAACCCAGGACTCTGTCCTAGGGCTTCTTCTCTTCCTTTTCTTCCTTTCTCCTTTTCTTTCTCCTTGTCTCCCTCTCCAGCTTCTTTGGCAAAGGAGTAGGTAGGGGAAAAGCTTCATTACATGCAATCATTGGCTCTGAGAAAGTGCTTTCTAAAAACATTAGCACCCTGCATGACACTGTCTTTTAAACAAACCTTGATACTCACTTTCCATTTAAGTTAGTGATGTGAAAGGTCTTGGTGGACTCCAGCTCTCCCTCATAGATTTTAGCACTAGAAGCATCAGTGATTAAGAAGGCCAAAGAGAAATACCAGTTAGTTGCTCCTTCCTCCAGCCCCAGACAGGACCAGAAAATGTCTAAGATTGTAGGCACTCAGAGAGGGGTTACAAGCAGGGAAATAAAAGCCAGGGAAAACTCTGACGGATGGTCTGAAAATGCAGGTTAGAGGGGGCCTAAACGTAGTTGAATCTCCTCAGAACAGAAGCCTGTGGTGCTCTGACCAGGAATACACCACGGACCAAATTCATGTAGGTGAGTACTTTGAGCAGGCTTAAAGGGCAAAGTGAAAACAGAAAGTCCATTGTCCACTTCCTTAAGGAGATTCCAAAATGAAAATAACCTGGCACATCATAGGCAAAATGTATAGCTTCTAGCCAAAGAAAAAAATGACTATAGGCATCCAGAAGTATGGTTTGAGTGTCAGGATAACATAAGACCATGTTGCAACTACAAAAAAATAAAAATTGGCAATGAAGAATAACTTAATCTGCAAAATAAAGTATTATTCTGCAGAGTTAAAAATGGACCATTAATAGAAAAGGTGATTTATAACATTCTTGATGAAAAGACCAGAGTTTTGAAACTTAAATACAGAAGACAAGAGAACTCTAGAAAAATAAATAAATTTGGGCAGTTGTAAGAGGCTAAATGAATATTTAAAAAATGCTTACGAGCTAATAAGGAGAGAAGAAATAAGTGCCCCTTTAGAATGAAAAATAAGACATACAAACACGGGACATGATTGGTTTTGTTCTTTTTTGTTAATTTTAAGAGAAAAGGAAAGGGTAGTAGGGTTATTTTTCAAAATTGGAGTGCCCAAGAAGAATATACAAACAAAGGGAATGGGCATTTTATGAACCTCACTTTTGGCTAAACTGGACAAAGAAGGGTTGGGTGCTTAAAGGAAAATATGAAATCCAATCAGACAACAGGTAGATGCAAGGAGAGAGGAAAAAGGGGTTTTAAGAAGGAAGGTGGAGCTGGGGTGGAAATTGTCAAAAAGCAAAATAAACTCCCCATAAAATAAACTCCCCTTCTAAAGAGAAGATTAAAATGAGGAAAGGAAAGTGCAGAACCAGTGCTCAGAGTCTGGGTGAGGTATATAGAAAAGAACTGGAAACCAAGTGAGTTTCCCTCAGGAGGGGAATGATTGAACAAATTATGGAATATGTATTTAGTGGAATATTTTTAAAGTATAAGAAATGACAGAAAGGACAGTGTTAGATAAACTTGGGAAGACTTATATGAACTGACGGAAGAGTCAAGTGAGTAGAACAAAATATGTAATAATTGCAAGGTTTTTTTTTTTTTAAAGAAAAACAACTTTAAGAACTCTGAATGGTACAATCATAACTCCAGAAAGTTGATGATGAACCAAGTCTCCCACACCTTAGCAGAGAGTTGATGGACTGGCAATGTAGAATGAGTGAGACCATTTTTTTAGTCTCAGTCATAGATATATTCTACTTATTAGGAAGAACTTAATTTTTATGAGGGGTATAACTGTAAGAAATGAGGGATGTCTGATAGTGAAGCTAAAAAGAAAGAAAAAAGAAAATCAAATCAATCAAAAAGGGAAATAAACAAGGAAGGCAGTGTTGGCACTGTATTTAATCTAATATGTACTTTAAATAACAAGTTGCATGTAATTGCAATAGATGGTTTATATACAATCCTTTTTTCTCCTTGTATATGGAAATGTTCATATTTGTTGATGTTTGTCAAGTTGCTATTTAAAAAAAATTAAAAGCAAGTCTTTATGAAAGGACTGATTTTTAAAAAAATAAACTTTAAATTTCCCCCTCAAAGTGCTTTAGGTTTTAATGGGACCAGACAGTGAGGAGAGGAAGTAACTTTCTGAAAGCATACCAGGCAGCTTGAAGAATTGAACCTGAATGTCAAATTGGAAGTGGTAGAAATGGTCTTAGGTTACCACCAGGTCTAGCTTCCTTTGAAGTCTGAAACCTTTAGTATCGCCCCAAAGTATCAAAGAGGAAAAGATGAAACATTATCCAGGAAAAATAAAGTGATCAAATAGCTAAGGCATGAAAGAAAATATTTATCCTAAAAGAAACTTGCAGTTGGTTCAAAAAGCAAATTTTAAAGAACCAAAAAAAAAAAAAAAGTAAACTGTTAACATCTGTTTTAGGGCTATGAGCTTTCATTTCAACTGGCCAAGTAGCTAAGTATATATTGTTAAAACACCAGAAAGAGAGAAAGATGATGAAAGCATGTGTTCTTTTTACCTGGTCAGCTATATTCAAAGCTATTATCGAAGTGGCAATACTACTGTGCTATTCATTGGATAACAATGTTAGTAGAATGAGAAGGAGCCTCAGAATTTATCTTATTCAACCTTTTGTTTTTACAGATGAGGAAACTGAATCCCAGGGAGGTTTAGTGACTTGCGTAGGGTTGCAGAAGTAGCGGGTAGCAAAGGCAGGATTTAAAGCAAGGTCCTCTTACCTACCTATATGATCATCTTGGGGCCATCTTTCTGTTATGTTATTTATCATCTTTTGTCCAAAGTCATTATTGTTTGTCTCACCAATTATATACCCTTAGAAATATCACACATCCCTGTGGAAAAATTAATGGCCCATTTGGTATTGGGTCATTGGATTTACCATACTTATTCGCCAAAGCTAGAATAGTATATCTGTGACAAACCAGAGTGATGGATGGTTAATTTGGAATTACTGGAAAATAAAAATAAATTGGCAAAGTAATAAATTGGTATTTTCTTCATTCTAAATTTTTGGGTGATTTTTACTTACTTGGTTTTGCTACATTTTTTAAAATAGATAAATAGCACGGGCAGCATTACATAGAGGCAGGGGAGAGAAGAAGAAGGAATGACTTTCCCAGGAACCACATTGTCTCATGTCATTAAGGTATCTATGATAAGTGCTAAACCAAGGCAGCTAGGCTGTGTAGTGAATGGAGTGCCAGGCCTGGAGTCTTAGACACTTTCTAGCCTTATGACCCTGGGCAAGTTGCCTTACCCTGTTTGCCTTAGTTTCCTCATCTGTAAAATGAGATGGAGAAGGAAATAGCAAACCATTGCAGTATCTTTATCAAGAAAACCTCACATGGGGTCACAGAGAGTCAGAAATCACTGAAATAACTGAACAGCCACAAATAGGTGCAGATTTTGTTGACTTAACCTAGCAGTGAAGGAAAAATGAGCATAGAGCTAAAATATAGCAGAGTAAAATTCTTTTCTCACCGAAATTAACTAGTTTTTTGTGTGTATGTTTACTTAAAACTATACCAATTCTACTTCTCTCTAGAAATATAAGCACAAAATTCTCAAAATGGATTATTTCACAAAATAGTAGAATTTCAGAGTTCCAAGAGGAGATAAATGATAAGGTGTACTTTAAGCAGATTTTTAAAGGATAGGACAGTGAGAAAGTAATAGCCATTTAGAAGAAATGGGAGAGGCAATTAGAGAAGAAGTAGGGAGGGAAGAAAAAACAAGGCATTAACGCAATAGGAAGAGGCAAAGAATATTAAAATCTTTTTAGGCCTATAATTACTTTTGGAACCCCAGGGAGGTAGGCCTCTCCCAATTCCTGTGGTTGGTTCACAATTCTGCTTAGCAAAAGCTCTTGCCAAGGCCATCTTGTTTCTGAAACTTCCTGTGTTTGTAGTAAGAGCATATTGTTTTTTCTTCCAGTGTTCTTGATCTGTCTGTAGTAAGTGTTATTCACATTAATATCCTCTTGTAGGTATCCATCCTACCTGGCACCTGAAGTCATTGCACAAGGAATCACCAAACCCAGTGACCACACACCAAGTGAAAAGCCATTGCCTTCTGGCCCCAAATCTGATGTATGGTCTCTTGGAATTATTTTATTTGAACTTTGTATGGTATGTAACCAAATGGCTGGGTTAAAGAGTCTAAGGGGACTATTAGACCAATGAAAACAGTTTTTATAGATTTCAGGATAATATTTTTGTAGCACAAGTAGTATAATGTTTTCATTTCCTGCACATATAACTGAGGGAAATACCTTATTTTTAAATTGACTTGACTTAAAAAAAAATCACATAATTTTTATATATGCCGAGTTATTTGCATGTAGCACATCCCAAAATTCTGGGTAGTTTAAATTTTTTTAAGCCTTAATATTCACTGTTAATAAATAATAACTAATTAACTGTTAATCCATGACTAATAAGTTACTAATATCTTTAATTTAAAAAATTAAAATTATTAAAAGCCTTACTAAAAGCTTTAATATCATTTAAATATTAATACTTAAACTACATTGAGACTTTTGAGACACCCTGTCTTTGCAGCTTTATTAGGAATTCTTGAAAATACTTTGAAAATATTGTCTCAGGGGCGGCTCGGTGGCACAGTGAGTAGAGCGCCGGCCCTGGAGTCAGAAGGACCTGAGTTTGGATCTGGCCTCAGACACTTAAAGCACACACAAACAAAAAACCTGGCCGTGTGACCTTGGGCAAGTTACTTAACCCCAGTTGCCCTATAAAGAGCAAAAAAAAAAAAAAGAAAAGAAAATATTGTCTCATCAATTCTTAGTTTCTGTGTTGTGGATGTAAACTTTTACTTCTTCATTATACGCAGATAAGAATCACAATTGAGAAATATCAGTCCATAATGAAACTGATTTTTTCACCAATTAGTTTTCTGAATCTTTCCTGTAGTACTCAAATTGAGATCGTTCTACTTTATAATTCCAAGTGGTATTAATAAACCTCTATTTACTTAAACTTCAGGGAGCCATTCCTCCTTAATAATAGTAATAAGAAGAATAACTCATATGTACATACTATTTTCTGTTTTGTTAAGCTCTTTATGTACCATGTCTCATTTGATTTTTAAAATGATCTTGAGAATTATAAATTGATAGTAAGTGCCTGAGGCGTGATTCATACCCGTCTCCCTGACTCTCAGGTTCAAGTTCTATCCACTATCCACTATGCCACATGTAGTGGCATAATGCCTCCTCTGGCATTTTTATTTTTAACTTTGTATCTACAACCCCTAGGACTATGCCTATCAAAGTGAAGGCACTTAGTAAATGCCTTTTGGATTGGATTGGATTGAATTGGGTCCTCTTTCCACCAATTCCTTTGATGATGAGTGTCTTCAAACCTACCCAGTATGATCCTTGGATGACAAATGTATAGCTTATTAATGGTTGGTACCATAGATACATGAAGCCTTCCTGGTGTGGTAGGACCTACTAAAGCTTCCATTTCCTGGCATGGCCTTTGGAAACCCAAAGTTACTCCTGTGGCATGATGAAGAAGGAAAAGGACAGAGAATCACAGAATTTTAAAGTTGGAAGAACCTCAAAGGTCATCTAGTCCAGAGGAATCAAAGTTGGGGAACATGGGGAGCAGATTAAAATATCATTGGGAAATAAATGTTTAATAGAATAAATAAAAATACCACCTAACATAGATAATGTTAATTTGTGGATTTCTAAGTCGATATGTGACTCATAGGGTTCCTTATGTATAGTGTAATGGCCCCTGTTTCTATTTGAGTTTGGCACCACTGACATATGGAACACCCAGGTGAGGAAACTCCCTCCACCAATCAGGTGAGCAATTTCTCTGAAATTTAGGATCTTAGATTGTTACCTAGAGCCCTGAGAGATTAGGTCACCCTCCCAGGGTCACACAGCCATTATGTCATAGAGGTTAACCTTAAAACCAGTTCTCCTTGGCCATCTCTCCATTCTCTGTGCCAAATTGTCTCTCCATTTTTGGCATCTTGTCTTTTTTGTCTTTACTTTTAGAAATATTACTTGGATGTTATCAAACATAAGGAGATTTTAAAATATTTAAATTGTATTTTTAGTTTGCCTTTAACAACTTGAATAAGGGGAATGGTGTAGTAATAGAAAGCCTAAACACAAAAAAAAACCCCTAGAGTTAATACCTCTATTAAAATTATTTTTAGTTAAAAATCAAAAAGGCTTCATTGGGAAAAAAATGCAACAATTTGCTTTCATTTTCTCATCTAATAATTCATTATTTCATTTAGGGAAGAAAGCTGTTTCAGGGCCTGGATATTTCTGAAAGGCTAAAGTTTTTGCTTACATTAGGTAAGTCTCATAAGTTTAATATTCTCTTTTGTTCATGAAGTTACTGCTCCTGACTTGTGGTGCTGTGTTAAGAACACTGGATTAAAAGTTACAAATCCTGAGTTCAAATCTTAATGTTAACATTTAATTTATGACCTGTGGTAAATCACTTAGCTTCTATAGGCATCAGTTTCCTGCCTAAGGGAGCTGCCTAAGACCCTCTAGGTTGTGGTAAGTATGTATTTAGAGTTCTTTTCCTCGTTCCTGTATTGAAACATCTATGTTCCTTTCCTAGTGTACGTAACATGTATATGATGGCTTGGGAGAGTTGGAGACATAATTCTTCAGTGTCATAATAGTACTTTCTTCACTAGCTTGCCTTGTTAGTGACCACCAGTGCCGTTGGAAATTGACCAGTTTCTAGATAATGGCATTTATACACCACTTTGAAGTTTGCAAGGTACTCCTATGTACTCATTTAATCCTGACAACCACTCTGTGAGATGGGTGCTATTATCCCCATTTCATTGATGAGAAAACTGAGCCATCAGAGGTTAAGTGACATGGCCTAAGGTCAAAGAATGACTGGGGCAAGATTTGAATTTAGGTCTTCCTCACTCCAAGTCCCATGTTCTAATAATCATTGTGCCACCTAGTTATCTCACATAAATAAAAATGAATACTATATTAATAATTAATAAATAATTAAACAAGCAATGAAAAGTAAAGTCTCTTCTCTTGAGTCATGTTGTGCTTTGAAATATCTCTTAATACTGTTAAGATCTGGGGCGGCTAGGTGGTGCAGTGAGTAGAGCGTTGGCCCTGGAGTCAGAAGGACCTGAGTTCGGATCCAGCCTCAGACACTTAACGCACACACAAACAAAAACCTAGCCGTGTGACCTTGGGCAAGTTACTTAAACCCAGTTGCCCTCCAAAAGGCAAAAAAAAAAAAATACTATTAAGATCCACTGCCTTTCTGGTTTAAATAAATATGATAATGAATTAATATAGGATAATTAGAGTTTTTTTTAATCTATGAGAAAAGTTCATTGTTTTGTCATATATAGCAGCGCCATATGTTTGCTTTCAGATTCATATATGGATAAGTGAAAAGAGAGCACATAACCAAAAAAATAATCACTAGACGGGCACCAATAAGGGACATACATGATCCCATAACAGATCTGTATCGCAAGTCCAGAAACAGGTTTGGGGCGAAAGTGACGTAAATAAAATTGTATGAACTTTTTCTATACTTAAATCCAAAAGTGTATCACAGTCAAGAATTATTTTCCCATTCTCTAAAATAGTGTGTAGTTCCTGGTTCTATCCATTGGAAACATCTTCTTAATAATTCCTGGGGAAGGTGGCTCTCTGGGAAGGTGAACAGGGAGGGATGCAAGGAGTGATTCAGGTGATATAAAAACAAAAAGTTATGTTTTTTTTTAAAGTTCCAGGGCAAAAAATGCTGTGCCTTCATTTGTTCTGTTTTGTTTTTTGTGGGGAGGGCAAGCCTCATGACCTGTGATTTCATCAGTCTAGGCAGTGAAGGATGAGACAGGTCCCTCTGTCATTACAGGTCAGTGTCTCCTCTCCAGTAGCCCTGCAGATTTTAGAAAATTGCCCAGGTCCCCAAGAACTTCAGTAATTTGGGTTGCCAAAGATTAGAGCTTGAACCCAGGCCTTCCTGAATCAGAGTAGGGAAGGCAGAGGAAGGGAATAAGCATTTATATGGTATCTATTGTGTGCCAAGCCCTGGGCTAAATACTCTGCAAATAATATTTCATTTGATCCTTACAACAGCCATGTGAGGTAGGTGCTGTTTTATCCCTATTACATGGTTGAGGAAACTGAGCCAAATAGAGGGAAGTGACTTTCCCAGGGTCACACAGATAGGAAATATCTGAGGCTGGATTTGAACTCAGATCTTCCTGACTCCAGGCCTAGCACTTTATCCACTGTGCCACCTTGCTGCCTCCAGAGCAGACAGCAGAAGACTTCTTCCTACTCACTTTCTCACCTGTCTCAGGGTTATAATTTTTAAACATACTTAAATGAAACCTACACTTTATAAGAAATAATTTGCAGTCTTCATTTTTTTTAAATAAAAGAATCGGAAGGGAAAAGTTAAAATCCTGAGAATTTTAATATCCTGTACTATAGTAGACTAAGTTAAAACACATTTTTTTTAAAAAATCACAAATTTTAAGATATAAGAGGGCCTGGTGGCTTGTGATTTTTTTTAATGCATGTCTTTTATGTGCCGTAATAAAGTTTTGTTTTCATTCTCATGGCTTTTCTGTTCTAGGTTGTATGGATGATACTATAACAGTGTTGGCTGAGGAACATGGTTGTCTGGACATTATAAAGGTTAATAATAAGTTTATAAATAAAAGAGATTCATTTAACATAGCTTGTTAAAAACCATGTATTAGTTTCAGAAATTTCTTTCATTTTGCCTAAATAATTCAAACAAAATTTCTTAGGAATAAGTTAATTTCCAATAGCACTTTATTTTAAAATTATTCTTACTTTAGATCCATGGTTTCCCCCAAAACCTATTGTGATAATCTATTTTATTATAAATGTGCACATACACCCATATAAAATATATGAAATATACTGGAAATCAGTAATCTGGGGATTTTTCTAAATTAAAAACTTCTGTTGTATGAAAAGAGCCCACCAAATACTTTAGAGTAATATAAAACTTTAAGTAATCTTTTTCTCTTTTTATTTTCCAGGAGCTCCCTGAAAATGTGATTAGTCTCTTGAAGAAATGCCTCACTTTCCACCCTTCTAAGAGGTTAATAAGTCTCCTAAATTTCTCCTGATGAGGGCAATAGTAAAACTACTGATTCGGGACTTGATAATGAGATTTATAGTGGACACAAACTTAGTTTAGCAGATTTTATTTTCTTATGTGGAATAGTACTCATAGTTTTGTACTGACCCTTTAGAGTTTACAAAGCTGTGCCATGACTGAAAAGACAGTCTTTGGAGTATGGTATTTCCTTTTGAAAGTAGCAGCACACCTCCCTTGTTAAACAGCAGCATATCTTTCACCTCTTTTTTGGCTTTAGTTTTTGTATTGATGAATTACATAGAAAACAAACATTGAAATGGAATCTGGTAACTAGAAGTAATGAAATTTTCCTTCACATCCAAGAAGAGTGTCACCTAAACCATCGCAGAAGGGGCAAGAGAGAACAGAGCAGTATTAGGACAACAGGATAGTCCTGTGGGTAGAGTGTTTGGGCCTGGAGTCAGGAAGACTTGAGTTCAAGTCCAGCCTTAGACACTTACTAATTGTGGGATCGGGGGAAAGTCACTGAACCTCTATTGCCTCAGTTTCCTTATTTGTAAAATGGGGATGTTAATAACAACACCTTCCTCCGAGGGTTCTTGTGAGGAACCAATGAGATAATAATTGTAGAGCATTTGGCATAGTGCCTGACACATAGGAAATGCTGTAAAAATGTTAGCTCCCATCACCATTGTCATTGTTATTGTTATTTCCAGAAATGGCAGCAAAAACTTTTGAGCACCACAACATTTCATAGGAATATGAAAGACAGCCCATTAATAATCATTATGAGCTAAAAAGAATTTTTAGGGTCTTGGTATTTCTGGCTCCCTCACTAGCTAGTAAAGTCATTTAACATCTCTGGGTTTCAATTTCCTTATCCATAAAAGGAGAGAGTTAATAAGCTAGATTTCTCAGCTCTCAACCCTATGGAAAAAATGACTCTTGACTTTATTGCTAGATATTTGTGGGTTCTATGGGGTGTTCAGGACAACTAGCACCTCTGGTGTGAGGGCTTGCTGAGCCCCTTTCAGGGCTGCTCCTCCACCATGGGTGTCCGCCTTTTCCCAGCTCTCACCTGTGACTACAAGAAGCTGTATATAGTATGTGCAGAGGCCACACCATAATGAACCATGTCAGCAGATGGGCTGCACCAGGTTGAGGGTAACCAGTGGGCTTCAAACCCATCACTGAGTTATGAGAGTGTCTACCCAAAAAATGTGAAGCCTTCCCCTGGTGGAATGGGCAGATGAGAGCCGAAGGCCATGAAGGCAGCTGCAGCAGGTGCTGTGAAGCCCTTAGAGCTTGGTCAGACATGGAAGGTGCCAAGGTCAGACTATAGCCAGCCATCCTGGCCTTAATCCTACCACTGGACTTCAGTGACTGGAAGAAAAAGTGAGACTGATGTCTTTGTGCACTCTTGCCTCACTTAAGTCCAATTCATGCACAAGTCAAAAGACATCTCCTCCTGATGTCCTTGGTTCTCTTCAAAAACAAAGGATGAATAACAACAATAGCTATTTCTTTTCAGTCCCATCTGTTCCATTTTCTGTGAGAATCAGCTTGATATTGAGGAAAGACTCTGAATCTCAGGCCATTCATGGCTTTACAGTTTTTTTTTTTTTAAAGCAATTGGGGTTAAGTAACTTGCTCAAGGTTACACGGCTAGTAATTATTTATGCGTGGGTGCTCATTTTCTGAGGCCAGATCTGATCTCCGGTCATCCCAACTGCGAGGCCGGCGCTCTTACTCACTGCCGCCACCTAGCCCCCCCCTTTAGGGCAATTGGGGTTAAGTAACTTGCCCAAGGTTACAGGGCTAGGTTTTTGTTTGTGTGGATTAAGTGTTGGAGGCCGGCTCCGATCTCAGGTCCTTCTGACTCCAGGGCCCGCACTCTATTCACTGCGCCACCTAGCTGCCCCTAATGGCTTTACAATTTAATGGCTCTTTTACTTTGGACAAATCGTTTGTTCTGTAAAATGGGCATGATGATTCTTTGTCTACTTCACAGCACAGTTATGAGGATCCAGTAAGATAATGTACATCAACTGCTTTCATTACTGTAAAGCATTATATAGTTGTGAGTTATTATTATTAGTTACCGATTTTCTGATTTTCCACAGCACTGAGAGGTCAAGTGACTTGCCCACACTTGTCCAAGACAGAACTTGAACTCGGGTCTCCCAGATTCTGAGGCTGACTCTCCAAGGCTGTTCTCTAAATCATAACTTGCAGAGCAGGCATTGATTTGCATTAGAGAGCATCATCATGTAAAGTTCCCTCCACTGTTGAGATGACATGCTAGCACTCCCCACTGTCCTCCCCCTCCCCTACAATCCCAAATACTTCAAATTAGCCTGCCCTCCAGGTCTTACCTGGCAGTCTTTTCAAGTTGCTGTGGCCAAAACAATTCAATCACCTTGTGCCCCACCTTCCAGAGATGAAGTTAATGAGATATTCTAAAATTGTAATGATTCTGCTGAAATGTATGCTCTCCTATTTCAGGAATTTTAAAATGACTTTTATTTTTACTTTGCATTTTAAATGTGTCTCTCAAGGCCAACTCCAGATGAGTTACTCCAGGACAAGGTATTCAGTGAAGTGTCACCTTTATATACACCCTTCCACAAACCTGCCAGTCTGTTCTCATCTTCGTTGAGATGTGCTGATTTAACTCTGCCTGAAGACATCAGTCAGCTGTGTAAAGGTAAGGCATGGGGGAAAAATGATTGGGGCCTCTTTTAAAGAAGGCATGCTCGTTTCTGTTTTTAATTGGCCAACCCTATAGAAGCAACTGTCCATTATATTAATGAGATTTTTATGACTAGTTAATTATTTGGAAATAGTTATTTCTGGAGGTGCTTATAATATGATTCAGACTGAGATCTGCTAATTGCCAGTGAGCTGGAGCTTAAATTCCTACAGTATTTACTTGGAAAAAATCTCAGTGCTTATATTAGAATCTGGGCCTCTGGATTCCTAGTACAGTACTCATTACACTGAATTTCCTAATAATCAATCAGCAAGCATTTATTAAGTGCTTATTGTGTTTGAAGCATAGTGCTAGACTGTAGAGATAAATACAAAAATGAAACACTCTTGACCATTGAGGATGTTAAATTCTACCGGGAAAAACAAAATGTTTCCACGTTAACAGATACAAAAACAGATTCAATATAATTCATGGCAGAAAGATGCTAGGAGCAAGAGCATCTGGAAAACCTATACAAAAGAGAAGGCATTTGAAGGAAGACAGGGCTTCTAAAGGAAGGGGATGAAAAGGGAATACTTTCTAAACATGGGACACAGCCTCTGCAAAGCCATGGAGATGAGAGATAGAATGTCTTGTGGAAGCAACAGCAAGAAAGCCATTTTGACTAACTTTTAAATACATGATGAGAATTAGTGCATAAGACTGGGAAGGTTTTTGGGTACCAGGCTGTGAAGAGCTTTAAATGCTAAGTGGAGCAGTGTGTATTTGATCCTAGTGGTATTAGAAAGCCATTGACATTTATTGAGAAGAGTGATAAATGTACTTTGGGAATATTACTTTGGAAACTGCGTGTGGAATATGTTGTGAAGGGAATAGGCTAGAGACTGGGAGTCCAATGAGGAGGCCATTGTGACAGTCTGGGAAAAAGATCCCAAGTGTTTGAACTTGGGCGGTGACCATGTGAGTAAAGAGAAGAGCTATTGTGAAGGCAGAAATGGCAAGGTCTGACAAGTGAGTGGCACTTTGTCTGGGAAGGGAGCAAAGGGAATTAAGAATAAATTAAATGTCATGCTGATGTTATGAAACTAGGTGCCTAGAAGGATGGTGGTATCCTAGACAGAGATATTGAAGTTTGGGAAAGGGAAGATTTTGAGGAGAAAGATAATGAGTTTTGTTTTAGACATTTTGAATTTGAGGTGCCTATGGGACATCTAGTTTGAAATATTCAATAGTCAGTTGGAGATGTACAAAGATTAGGTCTTGATATATAGATTTGGACATCATTTGCAAAGAGATAATTATTGAACTTGTGAAGCTTGTGGAACTGATGACATTAAGTGAGAAATTAGAAAGAGAAGAAAATTGGGCCCAGAACAGAACCTTGGGGCACACACATAGTTTAGTGGACATGACATGAATGGATCTAGTCCATCACCCCATCCACTGTACCACCTAGCTGGGCCCACTTAATTATATATTCTATTTAATCATTTTGCAAGCCTAATACTTCTCAGGGCAAGCTTTTGAAATCCCATGCTCATATTGGGGCGGGGGAGAGTGTTGTATGTGCTGAACTTGTGAGCAAATTTCCAAAAAATCCCAAAACGAACAGAAAACAGATTTCCTGAACTATAGTTTTGGTTAATGTATACTCTGTTTACTAGTGAAGTAAAATATGCATTTTTAACTGAAGTGAACAACACTTATTTTGTTTGTGTATTTCTGGGTAGTTTGGCATGAAATGAAAATTCAGATAAACCTACCTTT
Source organism: Gymnobelideus leadbeateri (assembly GCA_011680675.1). NCBI lineage: Eukaryota > Metazoa > Chordata > Mammalia > Diprotodontia > Petauridae > Gymnobelideus > Gymnobelideus leadbeateri. The sequence continues at coordinate 198,479 of WOXC01006337.1, forward strand.
TCTTACAGAAAACTAAAAATCCACATTATTATTCTGTCTGCTTCTGACCCCTGGTTGCTAAGTAGCTTAGGTTTTCCTAAAGCAAATAACTACTATTTAGTTGGTGTGCACCTTTAAGAATGTTAGCTGTATAATCTTCATTGTTTGCTTGTAATAACAGCAGAAAGAAAATGATAATTCATTGTCATTTGACTTCTGTTGATAGATGCTGACAGTGATTACCTAGCAGAAAGATCAATTGAAGAAGTTTATTACCTCTGGTGTTTGGCTGGAGGAGATTTGGAGAAAGAGCTTGTCAACAAGGAAATCATTCGCTCCAAACCGCCTATCTGCACACTCCCCAAGTAAGGAAAGAAAAACATCTTGGGGGACTGGAATGGGAACGTGGGAGTAACATTTCCAAAAAATCTTTGGTATATTTTTTTTAAGCATTCTGACTTAGTAGCTATAGGAAGCAACTGGAAATTTACACCAAGTTCAGACAAGAGCCAAAGTCTATAATCTCAGCTTTCCTGTCAGTATTTCTTGTTTTTGTCTCTTTGTAATTATCTTTTTAGGAACGACTTCCCTCTCTTGTCTTGTTATCTTTGTCAAATTTAAATCATGATTATAAAAAACATACTGATAGGAATTAATGTTAATGGTTGAATCGAGAAATAAAATGCCTGGCACACAGGCATGTAATATGCTCGTTGATTTGTTGGGAGAGAGAGTGTAATTACTCCTGATGAAAACAGGATGCTGAAGCAAAATTTTTTTAAAATTAAATTAGGTTAGCAGCCATATCATCTTGATTACAAAACCTATCCTTATTGAGATTAAATCTACAGAACTATAGAGATTTACATGCTGTAAATCGGGAGGGAAGTGGAGTACTACATGGGAGAGTAATCACAGCAACCTTCCTCGATTTTGTTTGACCCACACCATTCCTGCCTCCACTTCCTATTGGCAAATGCCATCTCTTGAGCAGTAGAATATGTCGTCAAAATTAGGCTAATTTGAAACATCTGATGAAATAATCTTTTCAGTGATAGTTTTCTCTTTCTTTTTGTCATAACATGGTAAATTATTAGCTTGGACCTATTAGTGTTTTTCCATTGCTTTTCATTTGAATTGACTTCTAAATTATTAGTGTGGGTAACATTCATTCATTTGCAAAAATAAGTATTTCCATATAGGAAATTCTTTAAGCAGAGGATGTGAAGAATGTTTTCATTCAGAAATACCTTTTTAGTGAACTCTTTAAAATCTTAAATAATATTTTTGATTGTTTCTTTACTGCAGGGCTTTCTCATTTATGTTCATTACAATAGCTTCAGTGGACACATACAAGATTTCTCATTATTATGGTAATACCCATGGGAGTCATTTTATCACTATACCCAAAAGACCCCTCTTGTATTCCTTTATGTGCTGTTATTTTAAGCTTGGATGTGACATTCAAAGTATAATAAAAGGATATTTCAGAAATCTAGTGTAGCTTTAAGATATGAAGACTTAAAATTGTACCAAGATTTTTGGAATACCAAATGCACATACACAGAGGGATCTGAAAAACCCAACGTACTTGAACTCATCTCATCCAAGAGTGAGATTTCATACAAACTCACACCTAGTAAGCTCCTTCTTAAATTTGTTTTTTTTTTTTCCTGTTTGGTGGAACATGGATTGATGCTCAGTTTGATTTTACTTTATAAAAGAAGGAGCAAGTTGAGTTTAATGTGCATCTTAGAAAATATTGCTAGAAATCTCAGTTGTGCTCTCCTTTCTTTTATAGTTTCCTGTTTGAAGATGGTGAGAGCTTTGGGCAAGATCGTGATAGGAGTTCCCTTTTGGATGATACCACTGTGACATTGTCTCTCTGCCAACTAAGAAATGTAAGAAAAAAATTATGTGTTGACATTTTAATTTAAGTGCCATATTAAAATACATTATCAGTAGATTTTTATCACTGTGTAGTTTTATGAAGTTGGTTTGGGTGATTTAAGTGACAACATATTGCTTTTTAAGTAAAACCACATTTTAACCACATTGTATTTAAAATGTTTTGGGAGGAAATGCTTTGTCTTATTACTCAAACGTGGAAAGTGTGTGGGGTTTATTAGGATTTTATGTTTGTCAAACAAAATTATCCTCTTTAGTAAAGGAGCTAGTTTAATTAGGGAAGTATCTGCTTCATGATTTATATATTAAGATATTTCTAGGACATGAATTCAGTTTATAAATCATATTTTGAATTTAATTCAAATAGTGTTGTTAAATGACTAAGCATGTGGACCAAGACCCCAGTAAAAATTACTTGAAATATACCCCAAACAGTTCTTCATAGCCTGAATTTTTGCTTTTAGGAAACAATGTATCTAAAGTCTATATATTTACATACAAAATTAGTCAATTACAGATGTCATTATCAGTAGCATACTGTCAGAGTTAAAGGACATATCTCTCTTAACAATCAATGAACTGCTTTTGAGTCTAATATATTTTGTAATAAGGTTTATTTAGATGTTTGTTGGGAAGTATCTGTTGAGACAAAACAAAATATTTCAATACATTTTTTAAAAATCTATTTTAAAAAGTGTATGTACTTTGTGTACACATATCTGAAATGCACATATGATTTTAACTGTGTTTATTTTTTAGTGCTGAAAAATCAAGTAAATGGTAGTTTTTTACTAATTTTGTCAGTCATAATAGCTAAAATTACATCAGCAGATCATAGGGGATATAAGTACTAAGTGTTATAAAGTTCATTCTTTTTGTATGAAATATTTAAATGTGTCATATATAAAATATATAAATTCTTACAGTACATACACTTAAGCATATAATATATACATATACAATATGTACATACATGTATACACACATATATAAACACATGAGTTTTTATTTGTGTTATATATGTGTGTGTATATATATGTATATAGATAGATAGATAGATAGATAGATAGATAGATAGATAGATAGATTTTATTTATATTTGTATATTCTTTGAGACATTTTTCTTTTTGATACCAGCTAAGAAAATTAGTCACATCTTTCTGGAAAATTTTAGCCATGTACTTTACCTTAAGAGAAGATAATAGAATATAACTTAAGAGTATAAAAACTAATTTACTTTAATGGATTAGGAACTTGTGCTGTGCAATTTCCTGTTCCTAACAGTGATTTTGTGAGAAACTACAGCAATTGTTTAGAAACTATTGATTTTCAAGGAGATAGTCTCAAATTGAAAAAAAATACAAGGGAAAATTTCAGAGAATGAAAATGCTGTCTATGTAAACCATAATAATTGATTAAAGGATAAATAATTTAGTCAGTTGTTTTCCATTGTACCTATAATATACAAATCCCTATGCTGTGAAAAGATGGAAAACTTTTAAAAGCTATAGTTCTTTCCCTGCAGGAACTTTCAAGATAGTTTGGAAGGTAAGATATAGATATATGGAAAGTAAGTTATGTTATAAAGGAGAAAATGAGATACAGAAATATGAGGAAACTGGTTTTACTGATTTTTTTTCACTGAATTAAAACTGAATGTTTTAATTTAGACACAACCTAAGTTTCCATATCAGCCTCCAAATTCCAGGTTCACTAGCATTTCTATTCTTGAAAACCGAAATCTATTTTTCCTAAAACCATGGCATAAGTAACTTGACAATATTTTAAAACTCAGCATAAATTTACATGTAAATGATCACATTAGCATGCAGAAACCAAGTGATATTTTACATAGGTATTCTAAGCCATGGGACTGCCTTATATAACAGATATGCAGCTTCTTAACACATAAGAACATGAACAATAAAAACTTTATTTAGTAATTAGAAGTTTTTTTAATCTATAAAAGGATATATTCTTACTGGATTCTATGCCGACTAGGACAGATGCATAAAGGTTTCATTTGGGAAAGAAATAACAGGTAAATTTTTAACTAATATTTTTGGCAACTCCCAGTATTAGTTCAAAGAATTTTCCTTGATACTCCTTTGTAATCCTGTAAATACCCTGAAAGGAAGAGTGCCTGTGTAGTGAAAAGAGGATCAGTATAGAGGAGGCTGAGTGCTGGCTCAGGGCCCAGAGGAGAAATCATTCTACTCTCAAGTTAGGAGGGTGAACTTCACAGCAGGGGCGCCATGGACAAGAAGCCATTAAATTTGATCAGACTGCTTAGAGCTTGTCTGTGGGTTTACTCCTCTGCTACTTGCCCTGTCATGCTTTTGAAGAATCCTTAGAGTTCTGGTTGTTATTTCTGGGGGAAAGGTGGAATTCTAATGACTTTTGATGAGAAAATTAAAGATAGAAAACTGATTTACATCTAATAATAGCTAATTATAATAACAACTAGCATTTTTATAGTGCTTTAAGGTTTGCAGCATGCTTCACAAGTACATCATTTTATCCCAACAACAACCCTTGGAGTTAGGTGCTATCACTACCCCCATTCTATAGACGAGGAAACTGAGTCAGACAGACTTTAAGTAATTTACCCAAGGTCGATTCTGCTAGTAAAGGTCTGAGACCAGATTTAAACTCCGGTTTTCTTGACTCCAGGTCCAGAACCCCCTCTACTCTGTCACTTAAGCTAACTTCTTTTGCACCTCTTAATTTATCAGGCATTTTCATCCCAGTATGTATGAAATGTAATTTACTAGCATGTTTAGTTCTGCCTGAATGTTAAAGAAAAAAAAATCTGGCTTTTACTTTAAGTAAAGGATGTTTATAAAAAAGTCAAGTTGTATTACTTCCCCTTTTGTTACCTTTCCACATATGTTTTGGAAAATACCTTAGCTTTTTATTTGGTTTAAAAACTAATACTGGTTGTTTTATATTGTGTTGGCCAAATGTCATAGCAGATGACTAACACTGATGGGAAATATTGGGACAAATCCATCACTTGGGGCTGAACGTCAACAACCAGAGGCCTAGTATATGTACATGTTTACAATATGAAAGAATTCTCGGATTCTCATTTACATTGTAGTATATATATTTCATACCTTTCTGGTAATGCAATACTTTTGCTATAAAATGTAGATCCATGTTGATGCTTCAGATGCTCATAAATATATACATTTTTACATTTGCAGAGACTAAAAGATGTTGGTGGAGAAGCATTTTACCCCTTGCTTGAAGATGAGTAAGTATATATTGTCTCACTAAATATTTATTTCTTCTTTAGTCGTTTGTATCACAGTGAAAAGCAGTATCTGTGATCAGAGCATTTCTTTTAGTAAGTGCTTCCTAAGAAGGAGAGAGTCTTCCAGCCATGGGCGTCATGATAGGTTTTTTGTTTTGTTGGTGGTTTCTTTTTAAGCTGTATGTTAACTTTTAGCCATCCTGCTGCTTTGTTTCCTCTTTTTTCACAGTCAGTCCAATTTACCTCATTCAAACAGTAATAATGAGTTGTCTGCAGCTGTCACTCTTCCTTTGATCATTCGAGAGAGGGACACAGAGTACCAGCTAAACAGAATTGTTCTCTTCGACAGGCTCCTGAAGGTAGGGATTCTCTAATGTTGTTTCAGTAGATTGTATCCAGTCAGTCTTGCTTTGAAGGATTTTCCCATTAATTCTTAACAGATATTGCTACCATGTGAAACTTATGTCCTATGATCTATCTTCGGTTCAAAAAACCGTAAGCAGTTACTGTATGCATAGAATTCTCTTGGGAGCTGTGTTTTAATCAATAGCTGTATGAGAGGGAAATATATGTGTGTGTTTATACACACACCTATTATATATATACATATATAAGTATATGTATGTATGTATATTGTATATGTATGTATACATACACGTAGATACATTATATGTAGTGTGTGTAACCCTATGTATATCTGTGTATATGTATATTTCTGTGTGTTGTACATCACACATGCACACATTTTCCCCCTCTTACATCTATTGATTAAAAGACAGCTCCCAAGAGAGTGCTATGCATATAGTGAGTTCTTACTGTTTTCTGAACTGAAAATACATCATAGAAGATAGACTTCAAATGGTAGCAATATCTCCTAAAAATTAATGGAGAATTCTTTTTTCATATTTATATTTTCACAGTCATATGTAAATATATATTTACATTTTTCGTATTTATATACAGTATGTACATTTTACACATTATATATTAAAAATGTAATACACATACACACACACGCTAACAAACAAACATATGTACTTCCCTATTGAGTTGTGAGCTTCTCATGGACAAGGACTGACCTTTGCTTCCTTCTTTATGGTATTTATCACAGTGCCTGGCACATCATAGGTGCTTTATAAACATCGATTTTGTGTGTGTTTGCATGTGTGTATACACACAAATGTTTATTGATTGTGTGCCTACATATACATAAATTTAAATACAATTTGTTACATATTACATATCGCTACACACTACAACGTATATATATATATATATTACTAGGTAATAACATACAAAGCTATAATTCTGTTTCTATATATACACACATACACACAATCAATTCTTGTCATTCATAGTAGTTATATTCTATAAAATTGCTTTTAAAGCCATGAATTAGCAAAAGGGTTAGGTTCCTTTGACCTCTGGTCTCAACGTTGACTTTAGCACATTCTAGCTAATCTCACATATAAATGGGCAAATTATCTCTTCCTTTTGTGCACCCTGTTGTTGATTCATTAACATTGAACTCATGGCCAACAGCACTATAACTCCTGCCTGAAGAGAGTTTATCTAATTTATGTATTTTCTTGGTAAGATGCATCACAATGTTCTTGCAGACAGGGGAACTAGATAATACTTCAACACTAAGTTTGGGGGCCATTTTAAGCAACATAATCTCCAACGAAAATCACAAATATGAATAAATGTGGTATTTAATAAACTGCATAAAAGGTACTTGTTTACAGTACATATGACAGCTGAAATAAGGAGGCTGATTGTCATCTTCTTCAACCTCATCTGGGAGCATAAGAATGGGGCAACTCAGATTTTTCAGCATTCTGCTCTTACAACGACTACAAAAGAGCCACAAGTGTGGATTTGGGGGTTATCTAGTGAAACAAGAAAAACATGAATGAGGATCAACTACAGAAAGGAAAAAGAGAAAGAGAGATGTAGGTGTTAATGAATTAATTATATATAAATGGAGTCAAAAAGACCTGAGTTCAAATTTGGTCTTGAACACTTACTAGTTGTGTGCCTGACCTGGCAAGTCACTTAGTCCCTGTTTGCTTCAGTTTCTTTTCTTTCCTTTTTTTTTTTTTTTTTAACAAATGCTTTATTAACGTATGGTTTACGTCATTCATTTCCACCAGATTTTGAGTTACAATTTTTTCCCCATTGCTCCCCTATCCACCGCCCTAGAATAGCAGTCCCACAAGATATCCCCTCATCCAATCTGCTCTCTCCCATATCTTCTCCCATACCCCCTTCAACTTTGCCATTAGAGCAAAGTGAATCTCTGTCCCCCAATGCCTGCACATCTTATCTCCCAGTTACATGCGAAATAGTATTTATATATATTTGAAACATTTAATTTTAAGACCTCAAATTTCAGATCCATTCCCTTCCTTCCTTGTCACCCACTCCCTCTGGGAAGATAAACAATTCAGTATGTGTTGTACATGTATAGCTATGCAAAACATTACCATAGTAGATAATATTGTAAAAGGCTGCTTATACTTCCCTCCCAGCCATCCCACCCCCCACCTGGTCCATTCCCTACTTTGATCCTGTCCCTCTTCTATAGTGGGTATTTCCAACCTCCCCTCCCCCCAAGAATGCCCTCCCATCCATCATCCCTCCTCACATCCCCCTTCCCCCTACTCTGCTGCAGGGTAAGATATCCCATTTAGTATGTATGTCATTCTCTCCCTGAGCCAAATTCAATGAAAATGTGGTTTTGCCTTTTTGCCTTCCTATTCTTCCCCTCCCCTGCAGCCACTTCCCCTTGCTTCTTCTACATAAGATAGTTTACCCTACCCTGTCTTTCCCTGTCTCCTCTTGCCACTTTCCTCTCTCACCTCATAATTTCACCCCTTAAGTATCATCCCTTCCCAGCAAATTCAACCTATGCCCTCTATCCATGTATAACTGTAAACATATATACACACATTCACATATGTATTCAAATGACCATACACCCTTCTTCTATTATTTTCATACTGAGAGGGGTTTCATTAGTCACAGTTATTGTTTTTCCATGTAGGAATGTAAATAGGTCAACTTTGATAAGTTCCTTTTGATTTCTTTTCCCTGATTAACTTCTCAGGCATCTCTTGCTTCTTGTGTCTGGATGTCAAATTTTCTATTCAACTCTGGTTTTTTCCTCAAGAATGCTTGAAAGTCCTCTATTCCACTGAATGACCATATTTTCCCCTGAAACAAAATACTCAGTTTTGCTGGGTAGGTGACCCTTGGGTTCATTCCCAGCTCTTTTGCCCTCTGGAATATCATATTCCATGCCCTTCAATCCCTCAGTGTAGAAGCTGCCAGGTCCTGGGCTATTCTGATTGTGTTTCCACAATATTGAAATTGTTTCTTCCTGGCTGATTGGAGTATTTTCTCCTTGATCTGGGGATTCTGGAACCTGGCTATAATATTCCTGGGAGTTTTCTTTTTGGGATCTTTTTCAGGAGGTGATCTGTGGATTCTTTCAACCTCTATTTTGCCCTCTGGATCTAAAACATCAGGGCAATTTTCCTTGAGAATTTCTTGAAGGGTGATTTCTAGGTTCTTTCTTTGATCATGGCTTTCAGGTAGTCCAATAATTTTTAAATTATTTCTCCTGGATCTATTTTCCAGGTCAGTGGTTTTTCCCATGAGATATTTCACATTGCCTTCTAATCTTTCATTTGTTTGGATCTGCTTAACAGCATCTTGATTTCTCATAAAGTCATTAGCTTCCATTTGCTCCAGTCTAACTCTGAAGGAATGAATCCCCTCAGTGAGCTTTTGAGATTCTTTTTCCATCTGGCAAATTCGACTTTTCAAGGCATTCTTCTCCTCATTGCCCTTTTGGGCCTCCTTTGCCATTTGAGTTAGTCTATTTTTTAAGGTGTTGTTTTCCTCAGTCAGGCTGTTGACCCTCATTTCATACTTTTCCTGCATCCTTCTCATTTCTCTTTCCAATTTTTCCTCCACTTCTCTTATTTGATTTTTAAAGTCCTTCTTAAGGTCCTCTATGGCCTGTAACCCACTCATATTTTCCTTTGGGGCTTTTGGAACAGGATTTCTGACCTCACAGTCCTCTTCCTGTTCCATGCTTCCATCTTCTTTGCCCCCAAATTAGGAGTCTAATGTTTCATTTTTCTGTTTATTTTGTTTCCTTTGCCTAGGCATGTTGCCACTTAATTACTTGACTTTTGAGCTTGTTGCCACAGTAGGACTCTGCCACCAGACAGGGGAGCTTCCGTCCCAAATGGTAGGGTCTTCACAACTTCCGGTTCTGGCAAGTTGGATGCCCACCCCAGACCTCACCCCCCCAGATCACAATCTAGATCCAAGCAGGTTAAAGCAAGAGCAATTACCCCCCAAGACTGATCGCTGGATTTCCCTACAGTTCACAGTCAAGGGACTGGAGCTGCCACTGAAACTGCAAAATGCCATGTCTCCTGAGAGGCTTCTAGCCCCCAGGGGAGGAAGCGGACACGTTCCCCAAATATTGGCCCCGAAGTCCATAGGGCACTAACCTCTCACTTTGTCCTAGGCATGTCAGTGTTGATAATTCTGGAATTGCCACAGCTGCTGGTGTTCTGGGGTCCCTCCAGCTGGCTGCTGGCCCGGCTGCCCTGGGGCTAAAACTGTGGCTCATGTTGGCCTGGGCTCGGCTGCCAGAGCACTGCGCTATTGGTTTCTAGAGTGCTGCGCTGGCCGCTCCCTGCAGGGCTGCTGGGCTGTCCTCAGCGGGAGGTTAGCTTCTCTGTGTTGTTCTGTGGGTGCTGGAGCTCCAGAAGTTGTTCAGAGTCCCCTTTTACATGGTTTGGAGGTGATCTGTGGGGAGATCACCTTGGATGTGCCGTTTCTACTCCACCATCTTGGCTCCGCCTCCTGCCTCAGTTTCTTTACCTGTCAAAGGAGGGTAATAATAGCAGCCACCATCCAGAGTTATTAGGGAGATCACATGTGCCAATAATTGTAAAGTATTTAGCACAGTGCCTGGCATATAGCACTATGTAAATGTTAGCTGTTATTAATGAATTATATATATACAGGGTACTGTACAACCTTGTTATGATACTGCCTTTGGGTTTCGGTTAGAGGTAAAACCATCTTATCATGACATGCTTTTGGTGTGTTTGTATCTGAATAGCAGGATCAAGGCTAACATGTACCCATCTTACATCAAAATCTGATCTCTGGTAAATAATTTTAAGCACAGCAAGGTTTCAGTGTGTGTGTTGGCCTTTGTTTAATTCATGTATGTGAATGGGATATCTCTTCCAGACCGGGGCTTCTTAAACTTTTTCCACTTATGACCACCCTTCCTGTTTTTGGCAGCACTATTAGTGTTATGTGGCCTGAGGGCATGCATGGTACATAGTGGGCATCCTTTGTGTTTAGAACCAAGGCTGCAGTGGAGTTGCACCATGCAACATGGGCAATCCCTGTCAGGAAAACCTCAGATTCATTACTTGTTTAATTTTAATTAATTTTTGGTTGTTGGGCATTCAGAAACCTTTTACTGTTGCCAAATTTTTCATGACCCCATCTGGGGTCACAACCCACAGCTTAAGAAGTGCTATTCTAGACCAAGAGTATTTGGCATTTCCTGGATGTGGGATTCTCCACCATTAAAAGCTCAGACTTTCTGGGAGTTTGTAGAATGTCTTTGAGCTTTGCTGTAGCTGAAAACCTTACCCTGCAGCCAGCCTGGAAATGAGCATCTCCAGCCTTCATTCAGCTGATCATCAAGTGGTAGCTGCACAGACTCCCTGGGATTCTATGTGCAGTTCTTGCAGCTTGGTTAGACCAAGCAGAGCATAGCTTTGAGTCCTCTAGAATGACCTCCCAAAGCCCACTTTATATCCAGTTAAAACTTTACTGGAGAAACACAATCAATGACTAACAATAATGTATCAACTATTAGTCTCTTGGATATTTTTCTGTTTTTTGTGTTCTGAACTTTAGTTAACTGAATCTTAGAAACAAAGGACTCTTAAGGACACTTACAACCTTATTTTTATATAATAAGAAGTTTTTATGATAATTTTTGAAACAACCATTTAGGAATCCCTAATTGATACCTCCCCATCCCAAAAGCCGAACCAGAAATAGATGTGTAAAAGATTCTGGGGGAAAAAGCTATAGTCAGACACAGTAAGACTGATCAGTTAACTCACTGAAGATGTTTGAGACTTTTTAGTCATCAACTTTATTACCAGAGGCATTCACTGACGATTCAAATTCACTGCTGCCTCTGAATTCTGTTTCCTTGGCAATATACTGACAGATGATTCACTGATAGATAATGAACTAAAAAGCGATAGTGGGGGGAAAAAAACCCAAACCTTAACATGAGAGTCTAATAGAGAAAGTCTAAGATTGATATAACATCTTGTTTTATTCTAAGCTAGAATGTGGAATTTCAGCCTATTAGTTGTCAATTTGTGTTCCATAAATATTTGCTATAAGGCCATTTAATTATTCAGTCCCTATTGGACAGTGAGAATTCAGTCAATCCATATTTGTTGAGAGGTGAAAGCTTGAGGCAGGGAGACCAATTAGGATGTTATTGTCCAGGCAAGAGGGGATGAAAGCCTATCATAGAATAGTGAATGTGTGAGTGAAAAGAAAGGGATGGATGTGAGAGGTAGAAATGACAAAGGTTAGCAACTGATTGGATACATAGAGTTAGAGAGTGAAGAATTGAAGATAATGCCAAAGTTGAGAACCTCAGTGACTAGAAGACTGGGAGTGACTTTGACAGAAGTAAGGATATTTGCTAGAGGAGTGGATGAGGGGGAACAATGTTGAGTTACACTTTGGATGTATTGAGTTTGAGACGGCTATAGGACCCACCATTGAAAAAGTCCAGTAGGCAATTGGACATACAAAACTGCAACTCAATCAGTTGACTGATCAATTGATACTTAAATATTCCCAAGTGGATGCTTTGCTTCTAGAGGTTTGTAAAGTGCTTTGATCAATCAATATACGTTTAATAAGTTACTGCTACTATGTTGCAGGTGTTGGGCTCAGTGATGAGGATAAAAGAGTAAAACTGAACTAGTCCCTGCCCACAAGGAACTTACATTCAATTAGTGATGATAATATATGCGTACGTAAATATTCACAAAATTTATGCAGAATAAATACAGGTTAATTTGGGGGCATTGGTACTGGTAGCAGCAGGATCAAGAAATGTCTTACATACCAAATGGCTCTTCAGCTGAGCTTTGGGAGAAAGTTGGCATTCTAAGAGGCACAAGTGAAGACAGCACATTTCAAAGCTGGTAAACAGCTCCTGCAAGGCTACACA
>WOXC01006338.1:0-161675 GCA_011680675.1 Gymnobelideus leadbeateri
CTATTTTAGGGAGAGGAGAAATGAGAGAGGGAGGGAGAAAATTTGTAACTCAAAATCACATATAAAAATGAATGTTAAAATTGTCTTTACATGTAATTAGAAAAAATAAAACACTATTTTAAAAATTAGTTGTTGAATGATTTAGTAGACAGTATGCTTTTTTTTGCTACCAGTCTACATATGTCTTTGTGGGTCACTAATAAATGCTTTGGGGATTCAAAGGTAAGTCATAGACTCATGGGATTATAGATATTCAACAGTAAAGGACTTTATCTAATCCAACTCCTTCACTTTACAGATAAAATACAGATTTTACAGATCCAGAGGGACAATTTGCTTAAGTTCTTACAGGTGGTCAAACCAAGAAAGAAACCCAGTTCCTCTGACTCCAAATTCAGCTTCTTTGCATTGTAACACATGTCTATTGTTAGCATCAGAAACCTAAACAAAGATAAGGGCTGGACTATTTTTTCACTGAGATAGGGAACTTCCAAGTGACGAAACCCCCTTTACTAAAATAAATTATCACCTTCTCTGAAACTTGGAGAGTTGCCTAGAATGCTGAGAGGTTAATTATTTGCCCAGGATCACACAGTCAGTATGTGTCAGACTTCAAGCCAGGTTTTTCTGCTTGTAAGGTTGGTTTTCTACGCACTATATCATGTTGCTGCCCTAAATAGTCAGCAAATTAACCCATATTCCTATTGTGTATGTACTCTGGTGCACAGATCACTCCCTCACCGCCCCTCACCCTGTCTCAAAATTTAGAGAACAGTAGATGCTGCAAAGCTCTAACACCAGCCTGGGATCTCTGTCACCCTTCCACTAGGATGGTCCCTCTTCTTTTCTATACTTGGGTTTAATGCAGCTCTTTGATCAGAGGTGCATTGCTAAAGAGCTCTCCCCCCTGTAGTATCCTAGAGCACTTTGACAATTCGACTTCCAATCAGAGAGCCTATTAAACCTAACTTTTGCAGAGACACATGAAAGTAAACAGCAAATAGGAACAATATTAGTCATTTAATTAACCCATTTTTTATTTAGCTGCAAATCAACATGTCATAATATTAAGAGAGCTGTCCTCAGAATCAGGAAAACATGGGTTCCGGTCTCATTTCGGATACATACTGTCTATGCAGCCCCGGTCAAGTTACTTCTCTACATCTCAGGCAAGTCTCTGAGAAGATATATTTCCAAGAAAGTGCCAAGCTACGTTATTGGTAAGAGTTTCCTCATTGGGGAGTTCCTGCTATCAGTGAAATCACAGGTCCAGTTCCAATCCTTATTTAGCTAGAATGGAACTTGAAGTAATACTGGAACAGTCACGAGAAACCTTGAAGGATGGAAGATCGGGGAACAAATGTACTACCTCCTTTGGCCCAGCTACCTGTAAGGGAAACTCAAGTTAGGATTTTCTAACGTTCTTTAGAATTCAGTATAGGTATACATTTTGAGTATTTGCTTAAGGTCAGAGTGAGTACTTCAAGACTGACACACTTCTGCCCTCATCTCTCCCTCAGAGCTGCCCCACCTTTCCTGGTAATACTAGTAGCTCACACCTATAAGGCACTTTAAGGTTTATTAAACACTTCCTTCAAAACTAATCTGTAGGGGCGGCTAGGTGGGGCAGTGAATAGAGCGCCGGCCCTGGAATCAGAAGGACCTGAGTTCGGAGCCGGCCTCTGACACTTAATCCATACAAACAAAAAAAAAAACCTAGCCGTGTAACCTTGGGCAAGTTACTTAACCCCAATTGCCCTAAAGGGGCGGCTAGGTGGCGCAGTGAGTAAGAGCGCTGGCCTCGGAGTTTGGATGACCCGAGATCAGATCCGGCCTCAGAAAATGAGCACCCACGCATAAATAATGACTAGCCGTGTAACCTTGAGCAAGTTACTTAACCCCAATTGCTTTAAAAAAAAAAAACAAAAACAAACAAACAAAAAAAACTAATCTGTGAGGCCTGTAGTGAGAATAGCTCCCCCCCTCCAATTTAACAGATAAGGAAACTGAGGCTCCCAGTCATGAAGTTACTTGCAAATATTGAAAGCAGGATTTGAGCCAGGTGTCCTGAGGTCAAATCCAGCCCTCTTTCCACCACATTATACTTCAGAGTAAGATGGAGAGCAGCCAAAAGTGAAGCCTATATATCACTGTCTAACTTGTCCCATCACCTATCAACAGAAGGATCTGATAAATACCAGTCTCTAACTCCAAGAGGAGATTTCAATGATAGAGGCAACAATCCCCTTCCTATTTTTTTTTCTAGGAACACTTCTGCTTTTTTTTTTTTTCTCTTTTATCATAGCAAGCCAGTCCTGGGACAATCCCAGGCTAGGGGAGATGGGGGGGGGGAATCAATATCACTAAAATCCCTGTGTCCCTGGAACTGGCTTCTTTCATTTCCCAGGTTCCATAAATAACTCCTGCCCATTGCCTGTTGAAAAGCCAGAATAAGGGATTATTTTGTAACATCCTGCTATCAGCAATCGGGGTGGCAAGCAGGGCATGAATCTTCCACATACCATGTGAAGCACCCTCCAATACTTCTCTTCCCCAACAACCCTCTCTCCTAGGCTCTTTCCCCCTCCCTCATTCTCTCTCCCCCATCCCCACCCCCTCCCTCCTTCTCCCTTCCTTCCTCTCCCTTCTGTCCTCTCTCTTTCTCTTTCCCTCTCCCTCCCTCTCCTTCCCTCTCCCTTCTTCTCCCTCCCTTTCCCTCCTCTCTTCCTCTTCTCTCTGCCCCCCACTCTCCTTCCCTCCCTCCTTCCCTATCATTCCCTCTGTCTCCCTCTCCCTTTTCCTCACTCTTTCTCTCCCTCTCTCCCTTCCTTTCCCCCTACCTTTCTTTCCCTCTTCTCTCCACTTCTCTCTCCCTCCCTCTCCCCTTCTCTTTTCCTCTTCTCTCATATCCCTCTTTCTCCTCTCTACCCCCTCTCCCCTTCACTTCCCCTTAATCTCTGTCCTTTTTCTGTCTTTTTCTATCTTCTCTCTCCCCTACTTCCTTCTTGCTATCTCCCAACACCCTTCTGTCTCCCCACATCTCCGCTCTTTCTCTCACATTCTTTTTCCCCCCCACACACACCTTTCCTGTTGTTGTTTTTTATAAGCTGCTAAGCATGTACAGCTACTTGAAGAACCAATCCTCAGTCTAGAATTAATTATGAAGAAATGGAAAGTTTCCTGTCATTCAGATGATGAAATTCATTTGGAACTTAAGCCCCGCCATGGGGATGGTGATAAGGGGGGATTAGAGGACAAACTCATGATTTCTAAAGAAGCATCTCTAAGTTTTCCAAAATCATTGAAGGTAAAACCCAAGTTAGCACATAGCAATCATGGGTATATGGGCCTGACCCACGGCTTTGTGGGGAGGTAACAACAACAACAACAACAGCCACAACCATTTACACACTGCTTTTTAAAGTTTACAAAGTGCTTTATGTATATCATCTTAGTTGGTTGAAGTAGATGCTCTTATCATCCCATTTTACAGATGAGGCAACGAGGTCAAGAAAAGCTAAATGACTGATCCAGGATCACATGGTTTAATAAGTTCCTAAGGCAGGATTAGAAACCAGGTCTTCCTAACTCCAAGTGCAATGCACAAGTACATCAGTCTATTTCCCAACCTAGGTTGGGTAGCGACTCTTGCTGGATGCTTTATGTACTTTATGGACCACAGTGGATTTGTTTTCTGAGCTATCTCTAATTCCAGTTTACTTCATATTCCCCAAATTCCAGCTCTGGAGCTAATAGGAACCTAGATCATCAGTTAGATTCAACCTTGGTAACCATCTAACCTAATTCCATCATTTTATAGATAAAATCATTGAGGTCCAGAGAAGAAGGGACATAGTTCTTAACAAAGGCTATCTCATTTGACGTAAAGAAGCATGGTATCTTTTTCAAGGTCTCACAGATACATGCCAGAGCTGGAATTTGAATCCAGAACCTTAATCTAAAGTCAGCACACCTTCCACTGTGCCACACTGCCTTTGTTCTTAATCCTAAACTTGGTGGTTGCCTCCCTGAGGCATTACTGAGCAGGTACTTAGTGCTTATTGGTTTATGAAGGAATCAATAATAGTAGTTGCTATTTCTGCGGCACATGATGATTTATAGATTTTTTCCTCTGTACCCCACCTGATCCTCATAAGCCAATGAAGTGGGCTTTATTTATTTTTTATATTTTTTTTCATATTTTTCTAATAATGTTTTCATATTATTTCATTTATAAGTGTTACTCTCCCCTTTTAAAGATGAGAAAATCAAGATTTGCACAACTTAAGTGATTTCCCTAAGATCTCATGGTAGTAAAAGGCAGAGACCCTGGTCTTCTGGTTTCAAATTCGGTGTTCTTTTAACTAGATTACAATGCCTTGAGTAAACAACAAAGTCAATGAATGAACAGCTGGCCATCAGGATAGTACTGAGACAGACCATTAGCAGGGTTGCTGCCAGCTTGGAGGGGTATAGTAAGTGATGAACTAGGAGATGGGCCTGGGATTTAATATTATTAGTAGTAACATTAATATCAACACTAACAATATTAATAATATATTTAATTTTAGTTTAATACTTTAATAGTATATTGATTAATATTAATAATGTTAGTGATCTAATATTTAATATTAGTTTAATATTTTCACCAGTAACCTGAGAAAGTAAAAAGACTATAAGCTGCTTGAGGGCAGGGACTGTCTTGTACCTTTCTTTGTATCCCCAGCACTTACCACAGTGCCTGGCACATAGTAGGTGCTTACTAAATTCTAGGTGACTGAGAACAGATGCTACCATGTCAGGAAGGGAGGAAGATGGTGAGGGAGAGTATTTTTCTTTGAAGAAAAAATGAGGATTTCAAAGTGAGCTTGGTAAAATGGAGAAGTAGAAATGAATACAATATGTGAAGAGAGAAAAATGAAAATGAAGTAAATCTGGAAAGTGTTACAAATACAATCAAGTAATAGTGACCAGCTATCTCTATCTTTATAAAGGACCCAATAAGGAAAGAAGGGAAGAAAGCATTAATATGCCAGGTATTGTGCTAAGTGCTTGGCAAATATTATTTCATTTGATCTTAACAACCTGGGAGAAATCTCTATTTTTCAAATTGAGGAAACTAAGGCAAACAGGGTTAAATGAATTGCCCAGGGTCACACAGCTAGTAAGTGTCCGAGGTCAAATTTGAACTCGGGTGTTCTTGATTCCTGGAAGATAGCACTCTGTCTATTGGGCCAGCCAGCAACCCTATAACAAGATGAACTGAATTTAGACTGTGTCAAAGGACTTAGACTAGACATCATAAAATGGTCATTTTCTGGCCGAATCCAATGGTCTTTTTTTTTTTTTTGCAGGGCAATTGGGGTTAAGTAACTTGCCCAAGGTCACATGGCTAAGTTTTTGTTTGTGTGTGCGTTAAGTGTCTGAGGCCGGATCCGAACTCAGGTCCTTCTGACTCCAGGGCTGACACTCTACTCACTGCGCCACCTAGCTGCCCCCCAATGGTCTTTTATCCTTCCACTTCCTATTTATTTACCGCCTTGCTACATTTGGCATTATTAACCCCTCCTTGAAACCTTCTTCTTCATTAGCTAAATATTAATCTTATCTATTTTCAGAGTTTTTTTTTAAACCCTTGTCTTTCTTACCTTTTCTGTTTCCACTGCTGGTTTTTCTTTCCTCTTATATACCTCTGAGACCATTTCCTGGGCATTCTGGTACATACAGCTTAGCACATAGAGAATGGTTTTTGAGAGGCAGTGGGTTGGTTAGAGACTGGGTTTTAGGATCAGACAGACTTGAATTCAAGACCTTCCTTTGACACAAATTGACTGTATAACCCTAGTTAGGTTACTTAAACTCTGAGCAGACCAAGAAAGTCTCTAAGATTATAAGTTGTATAAAAAAGTCAAATTAAGCTTTACTAGGTACCAGGCAACAAGCTAAGGGTTGAGGGTACAAAGAAAGACAAATACTTTTGAGAGTGGAGGAAGGAAGAAAGAGGGAAAGGAGGGAAAGAAGAGGGCAGAGAGGAGGGAGGGAGAAAGGAAGAAAAAGGGAGGGAGAGAAACAAGGGGAGGGGATGGAAAGAGAATGGACAGTGAGATTATCAGACAGAGGGAAGACACGCAAACTAGCATGTCATAATAGCCTGAGTAAGAGTTTCCAGAAGAGAAGTTACAAAGTCTATATTTGAAGTCCAGGCATGCCCAGTTATAGGCATTCTCAGTCTTTACTATTCTAACCTTCAATACTGTCTCTTGCCTTTCTTTGAATCCCCACAATTTAGCACAGTGCCTGGACCATAGTAGGTGCTAAATAAATGCTTATTGACTGACTGACAGAACACACTGGCCTTGGCTGCTTTCACTTCTACAGAACAAAGTCTGAAACCTCATCTTTTCCAGCCACAACAGGCCCAGACCCTGAAGGTTTATCATTAAGCGTTTCTACAGCTCTAGATTTTGGCAAAGATCTCTTGTGTTCCTTCTGTCTCCATAGCCTACAGGATAAAATGCAAATGCCTGCCATTCAAAAGCCTCCAGCACTTGGCTCCAGCTTCAGTTTCCAGTCTTATTTCCCTTCCTCCCCTTCCCACGCTTTGATGTTCCCATAACACTGGATTACTTAGCTATCCTCTTTTCCTGCCCTCTCCTCCCTTCATTGCCTTCCAGAATATTTAGACCAATTTAGACTCCATCAACAGGGGGAGAACAGACTTTAAAAAGAAAAAATAGGTGACTCAAGAGAAATGGAAAGATCTTGGGTGCAAAATTCTGATGACAAATAACTCTGACAAAGAAGATCAGAGAGAGTTTTCTAAAGCAATGGATACTCAAGGGAATTATTGTCCAACTTACATTTTTAAAAAGATATGTATGTGCAGAAGATAGAGGCAAGGATAAGTAGCAGGATGAATGAAAAGGAATGATCAAGCCTGGGAAGGAAGGAAGGAAGGAAGGAAGGAAGGAAGGAAGGAAGGAAGGAAGGAAGGAAGGAAGGAAGGAAGAGAATTTATTAAGAGCCTACTATGTGCCAGAGCTTTATAAATATGATCTCATTTGATCTTTACAACAGCTCTAGGAGGAGTAGGTGCTATTATTAACCCCATTTTACAACTGAGGCAGACAGAGGCTAAGTGACTTGCTCAAGATCATTCAACTAATAAGTATCAGTGCCAGCTGAAGCTATGGTTGAACATAAAAAAGGACAATATGGCTATACTGGGAACAGAAGGGAGAGACAGGACTTCTCATGGTGGATGGCATGATGGCATGATGGAGAATAAAAGGTTACAGAGAGAAGGCTGACTGCTCAAATCCTGTTTGGCTTTTGTTTTGTCTACCAGAGAGAAAGATCTCCATATTGGGAAGGATAACATAAAAATGGTTAAAAGGGAATTGGAATCCAAGATAACTGAGAAGGCAGGAATATGGGAAGAGCCACCTAACTGTTCTTGATGTATTCAAGCTCAAGGTCCAGATGAACTATATTTCAAGCTGTTGGAAAACCTTTCAGATGACATTGCTGAGCCTTTGTAGGTGATATTTGAAAAGCCTTGAAAATGTGAAAGATGCCATAGGACTAAAGATGGGCAATTTCTAACTCTTTTCAAAAAATCGATGAAGTTGGACTCCACAAATAATGGACTTAGTGAATTCAACGGATCCCTAGCAAAAGTATGGAGAGGTGGTTTGGAAGTATTTAGAAAGGGAGGAAATCTAGGAAGATTTGTATGGGATACAGAATCAAGTGAAACCAGGAAGAAATGAGGGAAAATAATTATACTCTAACCACAACATTGTCAAAACAAGCAATTTTAGAAGACAGTTCTGGAAGATAGTTCTGATCAACACCAATCAACATGAACGGTCAACCATGATTCTAGAGGACCACTCACAAGGAATGCTCCCCACTTCCACATAATGGATTAAACATTCAGGATAAGAAACACATGGCCAGTGTAGGAATTTTTTTTCCTTGATAATAGATCTTTATTATAAGGTTCTATTTTGTTTTTCATGATGAAAAATAGGAGGAAAAGAAAATAAATACTTGCTAATTGGAAAAAAATCATTAAAAAATAAAAACCTGATTTTCTAGTAGATCAGAAAAATGCTATAGTTGTATTATACTTGTTTACAATCCGAGATTTCCCATTCCACTTTTGGAGAGCTCTAACCATCAGACTTTTAATCAATATCATTCTCATCAATCAAATATGCATCTTCCTCACTGTATCTGACATTCCTTATTTCTAGGTTTGGTCTGATCTCTGGGGATAAGTAGAACAGGTCTACATATATCTTCCCCATAATAGGATAGAGATAAAGGTTGAATCTCACTGGTATAAAGAACTCCCTGGTGAAGAGATCTCCTCTATTAATGCAAGTTGGCACTTTTTTGGTTGACACTTATTGGTCTTAAAGACTTGCCTAGAGCCCAGAGAAATTAAGTGATCTGAACAGGGTGGCATGGGCAGTATTGTGCCAGAATCCAGACCTTCCTGGCACTAAGGCTGATTGCTTGCCCACTATCCTTCACTGCCTGTATCCCACATAATTGCCCATCAGGTACTTGAAGACAGACCCTTGCCCTGGAAATCTTCTCTTCTTCAGACTAAACATTCGTAATTGATCTTCCTTTAATTGATTTCATTGGGTGCTTTCCAGCCCCTTCACCATCTTGGTCACTCTCCTCTGGATGTTTCAGTTCATCAAAATGCTTCTTAAAATATAGAAACCAGAATTTAATGTGACATTCCAGGTTTGTTCTGAAAGGGAAAGAACAGAGCAAGAATATGTCCTTTCTCATTTGACCTTATTGCACTGTTGACTCACATTCCATTTGTTGTCCAATAAAACATCTAATTCTTTCTCATAGGAACTATCTAGTAGCTGTGCCTCCTCCCTTTGATCTCCTTTGCAGGTTGCCATTCATGTCCTCCCCACTCTGGTTTATCAGAAGTGGGAACAGAAACTCTGAAAGGTTGTTATACTACAATCTCTCAGACATGATTTAAGCCCAAGTCTCTTGATTCCAACATCTAGCCTTCTAGCTGCTGCCATACCTTTCATCTTGTCCTTTTGATTTCATTTAATTCAAAAGTATTTGTAAAATGTCTTCTCTGTGTAAAGAGAAAAATAGTCTCTCAGCCCTCTCTTGGAGAGCTGACCAGCTCCCATGGATTCCATCAACATCTCTATGTTGATGACTCTCAAATCAACATATCAAGTCCTCATCTGTTTTCTGATGGGACTAGAGTCCCACATCTGCTTCCATCTACCTGCTAGTTAGTTGTACTTGGAGATCCTATAGGCATTTCAAATTTAATATGATTAAAATATAATTCTTCTCTTTTTCTATCAGGATCATCATCATCCTTCAAGTCAAGTTGGTTTACAATTAGGGGTCATCCTTTACTCTTACTTTCTCCATCTCTTTACCTTTGGACAAGTAGTCGCCCCTGTGTAGAACACTTCGCCTTTTCATCTCTGACACTTGGAACCCCTGTTTCCCCTTAAGGCTAAGCACAAATTCCCCTTTCTTGATTCCCCTTGTTGTTACTAATCTGATAATATTGTCACTCTTTATTAGAATGTAAACTCCTAGAGGTCAGGAACTATTTCATTTTTGCATCAGCATCTCTAGTGCCTGGCACATAGTAGGTATGGAATAAATAATTATGGATCAGTTGATTGAGTCTTCGGTGATTTCTAGTTGCCTTTAGAATAAAACTTTAACACCTCAGCTTGTCACTTTGAGCCCTTCTCAGTACTAGTCTACCTTTCTTCAGACTTATTTTTTCACTTCACTCCCCTTTTGGTGTGCTATATTTCAGGCAAACTGACTTACTTGCTTTCTTCTCATTTTCAGCACATTAGCTCCCATCTACTTGCCTTTAATTTCAAGTTGCTTTTGCCTTGGACTCTTAGAATCCTTAGCTTTCTCTAACGATCATCACAGGTAGCTCTTCCCATAGGAAGTTTCTCTTTATGCCCCCTGGTTGTTAGAGCTTTCTCCCTCTTCAAATTATTTTCTATTTGTTTATCTCATTGTAATGTAATCTTGTTGTAAATATTGTAGATGTTATAACCTTGTTGCAAATGTTGTGTTCTCCCATTAGGACTTAATCTGCTCTGTGACTCTGAGCAAGTCACTTAACCTTGATTGCCTCCAAAAAAAATAATAATAAAAAAGAACTCAATCTGCTGGAGTGCAGAAATTTTTCATTTTCTTTCTTTTTTTTTTTGGTTTTTGGAGGGCAATTGGGGTTAAGTAACTTGCCCAAGGTCACACGGCTAGGTTTGTGTGTGTGTGTGTGTGTGTGTGTGTGTGTGTGTGTGTGTGTGTGTGTGTGCACGTGCACGTGTTAAGTGTCTGAGGCCGGATCCGAACTCTGGTCCTTCTGACTCCAGGGCCGACGCTCTACTCACTGCGCCACCTAGCCGCCCCCTTCATTTTCTTTTAAAAATTATCTTCATTCAGCAGTCATTGATTTTCTCTCTTTCTACTGAAAAAGAAAATCATTTAACAACCATGCAAACAACTAAGCAAGACTGTTTTTCAACTTACCCAGAGAAGACATTTTACAAATACTTTTGAGCTAAAAGAAATCAAAAGGACAAGATGAAAGGTACCATGACAGCAGCTAGAAGGCTAGATGTTGCAATCAAGAGACTTGGGCTTGAATTTTGTCTCAGAGATTGTGGGATAACAACCTTTCAGAGTTTCTGTTCCCACTTCTGCTGAAATAGGAAAATAACACTCAGACCACCTACCTCATAGGTTTGTTTTCCCAGAAAGCACTTTGCAAAAATGAAAGCACTATGAAAATATGAGTCATTAGATTCTAGAATAGTAGATATTTTCATAATTCAGTTCAGTATAACTGGTCTACTTTAAATTTTATAGGATTCTAGTTTCCTGTGCATTCTAGAAGTTGTCGTGACCTCTAAGAATATTAGATTTCTGATCTGGGATCATAGATCTAGAGCCTGGAAGGGACATCAGAGGCCATCTAGTACAACCTTCTCTTTTTACAGATGAGGAAACTGAGGCCCAAGAAGGTCACACAGGTAGGAAGCAGCAGAGGGAAGATTTGAGCCCAGGTCATCTGAGTCCAGAGTCTGTGTTCTCTTCACAATGCCACAATGGATGACAGGATGTCCCAGCCTGGGTACCCTGAAGTACCCTGTTGCCGTATTTATTTTCTTAGGATATGCTACTTTTTTCCCCAAGTCACTTTTCCTGAGCAGTTGCAATGAATCTTGGCTATATCCAATCAAATAGGACATCAGCCTGGCATAATTCAAAGCCATAATCTAAGCTCAACTTATCTACCCAACCTCACTTCTCACTCCTTCCTACCATAAATTCTCTACTTCAGTTAGGCTAGTTTGATTTCTGAACTGCTTGCCTTCAGGCCAAGCTATTACTTCCTCTGATACCATGCCTTTGCTCAAACAGTTCTCTTTGCCCAAAGTCTTCAGTTCAAGAACCATCTTCTTCATGAAGACTTTCTGCCTATCTTGGCCCATGGTGGCCTTTCCCTTCTCTGAGCTCTTCAAGAATTTAAAAATGGTGCCCCTAAAGTCTAGCATTTAATTGCACACTGGCTGGTCTTTCCCTCTAGTTCTCTTAATTGTTAAATTGGGAATTCCTTGAGGACAGGAGCCCCATGCTTTGTTGTATTTCCCAAAGACCCTGGTACAGTGCTAGGCATCTACCCATAGGAAGTGCTGGAAAAATACCCATTGGAGAAATAATTTGCTGACAGTAACAGATTAACAGAGAAGTTGTGGTTTCCCTTCCTGTGGGGACTTAGAAGTAGGTATGAGTTATTTGTACGGTAACATGCTCTGTTACTTTAACAGTGACAGAGCATGGTCTGATAGGATGTGGAGGGATGGATAAGATCTTCTCTCTTTCAGATAAAGGATTGAGTAACAACCTGGGGGAAAGCATTGGGGAAATGCTTCTCTATTTGTATATTCGATTAGTAAAAATTTACTAATCACCTATTGTGTGCCAGATATTATGGCAGCCAGATAAATCAGAGATAATCAAGAGAGGGAAAGCACTAGCATTAAGAGGGTTAGGAAGGACTTCCTAGAAGGTAGAATTTTATCTGAGAATTGAAGGAAGTCAGAGAAGCCAGGAGGCAGGAGATGAGGGAGGAGACACTTCCAGGCTTGAGGACAGCCAGAGAGAATGCCTGCAGTCCGAAAATAAGAGTGCTTTCTCTTATGAGGAAATGACAAAGGAAGCCAATGTCACTGAATCAACTAGTACATGGGGGAGGCGTAAGATGGGAGAAGAATGAAGTGGGAATGTGGGAATCAAACTACCAAGGACTTTGCATACCAAACGAGGGATTTTGTATTTACAAACTCATGACCTTAGAAAGTGGACAATTCCAGTTTGGTATGGATGGATTCAGTCACTGCTTTTGCAGGGAGCTTTCCACATCAGCACCATTTATCCTTCTCAAGATATGAAGATATGAGCATACACACAGACCTAGCACCTTGTCATTGATGAGGTGCTTTTCCTGCCACCATCCTGGGACACGGGCAATGTAACTAGCGCTAGCCCCTTTTTATACAAGAGGAAACCACCTTGGATTGGTGAAGCGACTCGCCCACTTAGGAGCAGTAGCCTAACCCCTTTCTCCCTCCTAGGCTCTTAAAAAGCATTGAGGCTGTCCTTGAGACTTGGCTGGCTTAAGGGATACAGTCTCTGACTCTATGTCCCTTCCTTATCACTTGAGTACAAAGCAACCAAGAATTGCTCCAGGGGGCTTTGATGCTTGGCTGGTAGAGATCCTTCTACCTCCATCACTCAGTAAGCTCTCTTCCTTTGCGTTTCCTTCAATCCACATCTCCCACCCAATCAAAATTCTGGTAGCTATTTCCTGTCGAATTCCAAGATACTTCCCTTCTTTCCTCAATGGGTTCGGAGCCTTTCTCTCCAGCCCAACTCTTGCCCTCGCACTAGAGGCCTCCGACACCCACTACACTGCCTTCACTATCCTTTGGTGCTCCTCTTGACCCCTTAGGGAAGCAGTTGAACTCTACACTGCTCTCTTCTCTCAAGTCCCTTGTCCCTTTGTTTTATGAATGAGCTTGCCACGCCAAGCTTTGGGTGTTTGCAAGCTCTATGTTGTCTTTCCCAGTAGACTGAGATCCTTGAGAGTAAAGCCTGTCTTCTGCCCTTTTCTGTATCCCAAGCACTTTGTGTAGTGCCTGGTACATAAAAAGTGCTCAATAAATGTTTATTGACAGTGGGTAACATAGCAGATGGGCACTTGGCTCAGCCAAATCAACTTGAGCCATTCTCCATGCCTATCCTTGTTGAATCTCATTCTCTTGCTATGGCTGAGTAAATCCCTTTTTATTCATTGTTGAATGATAGATGAGTATCTCATTTTCTTCCAGTATCAAACCAAAACTACCCGGGGATTAGCCCAAGCCAGGTACAACTGAGAACAATATTAGAATCTTGTAGGTTCAGAACATGATGAGCTCCATGGAGTATGTGTATGTTGGGGGGTAGGAGGGTCTGCAATACAGAGGAAAGTGAGCTCAGATTGGCCTTCAAGCTTCTGATGGTAATTTAAGCGATGTCTCTAAAGAGAGTGGTTCCCAAAAGTTCTACACACACACACACACACACACACACACACACACACACACACACACACACACACACACACACATACATACACACCTCCTCCTGAGTATGAGAAAGTGCCTGTGGCCATTCAGCTAGGAAAGAACTGGAAGTGAACTTGATGTCATTAAGAACTTCACCTTGAAGATAATTAGGATAAACTGTGTTTTATGCCCTCCAGTTTTGCTGGGCCTTTCATCTTGGTAATCTAAACCTCCTCCAAATTCTGAAGTATTTCTTCAGAACTCAGTTTATCTTCAAAGCAGCCTAAAGGGGGTTGCATTTGGGGGATAATGAAGATTCCTCCCCTCATTAAAGAAGAACAGATTCAGAACTATTTACAACCAGCCTGGGCTGGATGCCTTTGTATCATTAATCATTGTCATGACCCAATTACATTGGGGGAGACCTCTTGAAGGAAGAGCCCAGGTCAGCTTAAAGGGAATAATTTTGGGGGGTATAAACTAGTTTGGGTGGCTTTTTGGAAATGCAGCTGGACCAATCATCCTCAATCCTGTCATTGTATATAGCCAACCGTGGAGAAGTAGCTGGAGGGGCCCCTGGAGAATGTAAACCAAAGCAGATCCCTGGAATTTTAGTATTCTCTAACAACTATACTGAAGAAACTTTGAGTTTTGTTTGTTCATTTGGAATTTGAGAAACCAATGGCAATTTTTCCACATAGTTTTTGTTGTGATCCTTTGGTCTAAGCCATGGAGAGAAGCAATCGGTCAACAAGCATTTAAGTACTTACTAACTGCCAGGTACTGCTCTGAGCACTGGCGGTACAAAGAAAGGCAAAAACCACTTGTCCATGACCTCAAAAGCTCAGTTGATAAAGAAGACATCATGCAAACAACTATATGTGTACCAACAGGATATATGCAGGGGAAATTGAAAATAATCTCAGAGAGAAGGCACTAAAATTGAGGATTATAAATTTTAGTAGAATATAAGCTACCTTGAACGTAGTAGAAACTTGTTAATTGCTTACTGAACTTTGAATGAGAGGAGGGTGAAGAAACCAGAGACTTAGGGACACAGTTATATCAAGTCAAAAAGCATTATTAAGTGCTAGCTATGGGCCAGGGGCAGCTAGGCAGAGCAGTAGATAGAGTGTAGGGCCTGGAGTCAGGAAGACTCATCCTCTTGAGTTTAAATCCAGCCTCAGACACTTACTAGCTGTGTGACCCTGGGCAAGTCACTTAACCCTGTTTGTTTCAGTTTCCTCATTTGTAAAATGAACTGTAGAAAGAAATGGCAAATCCACGCCAGTATCTTTGCCAAGAAAACCCCAAATGGGGTTATGAAAAGTAAAAAATGACTCAACAAACAACTCAATTATGGTCAGGGCATTGTGCTAAGTGTTGGAAATGCAAATACAAGGAAAAAGATAGATGGTTCTTGCCCTCAAATAGCTTATATCCTCATGAGAGTTCAAAACTATTGAAGAAGTCTGGAGCAGAGGGGAGAGACTAAAATGAGAAAAGGGCCTAGGGAGGGAGAGTTGGGAGGGAGCCAGCAGATGACAAAAGAGACAGACCAAGAAAGGGAAAGCTTGGAGGAGTTCAGCACAACATGGGGACATGTGAATAGAAAAAGGGAGGGAGGGAGAGAGAGAAGAAGGAAGGGAGGAAGGAAGGGAGGGAGGGAGAGAGAGAAGAAGGGAGGAAGGAAGGAAGGAAGGAAGGAAGGAAGGAAGGAAGGAAGGAAGGAAGGAAGGAAGGAAGAAAAGGAAGGAAGGAAGGAAGGAAGAAAAGGAAGGAAGGAAGGAAGAAACTGGTGTGAGACTGGGAATAAGAAGCAGAGAGAATCAGAATTAGGGGAACACAGACTCCCAGAGACTGAGAGACTGGGTGAGAGTGAGATAGAATCAAATTAACACAAATATAGGCAGTTCAGTCTAGCAGGAAAGCATTGTATTCAGTCAGGAGATCTTAGACTTTAATTCCAGAATTGCTCCTTGCTATCTGTATAGGTTTAGGCAAATCCCTGGTCTTCTCTAAGCCTGGGAATTGATTGATTAATCAGGGGGATTGACCTCAATGATTTACAGGATCCCCTCCAGCCCAGATCCTATGATCCTAGGGAGAGCTTGGAGAGACCTAGCAGAAGACAGACACAGGGAAAGGTAGAGAGAGGAGACAAAGGAAAGCTGAGAGACCCAGAAAGGGACACCCTTTGCTGGAGAGGTACCAGAGAAAAGACGAAGACCCAGAGAAAGAATCGTAATCAGATAGAGAGGCACTTGAAAGGACAAGGCTGAAGTCCCTGCAAGAGCCCAGAGACATTTGTGGAATTGGTGATATGGACGAATGGGCCAACTGCATCCCATTTAATCAGCCAAGTAAAACCAGGGTTTTGGCATCACTTTACAAAGTTTCTATTCTAAACTCTGAACTGTGAACTCTTTTTGGAGCTTCCAGAGAGGGGCCCCTGAAGAGCAAAGAACTCAGGCCAGAGGAGCATCTCCTCTGCAAAAATAGTTATTGCTTGTACGTGGGAAATAGAGCGCATGATACTGGCTTGGAGGAGTCACAGGTTGTGTTGGGAGTTTTGTGTGTTGCTTTGTGTCTTTCCCCCAGCCCAAGGAGAACAGAGTTAGGCTGCAGAAGGACCAGCACAATCATACATCTATGGCAACATTTGTCCCAGCATAATACAGAAAATGTAGGGCCTTACTAGAAGCAGTTGTCCTGCCCCCAGACAGAGGGTAGTATAAAGCCACATATGAGCAGCTTTCCAGAGGATGTGGACAGCTTTCAAGGTTCTGATTACATAGTATAGTGAGCTCTCTATTTATTCAATAACAAATCAGAGCAAAACATTTATAGCAAATCAAAATACAGCATTCTCCATGTCACAACCCAACAACTTGTTCCTTGCTATCTGTATAGCAAATCATAGTTTTCACAAAAGTGGTCATATAATTTTGTTTTGTTTTGCTTTTTGGAGGGGGAAGGTAGGGCAATTGGGGGTAAGTGACTTGCTCAAGGTCACATGGCTAGTTTTTGTGTTAAGTGTCTGAGGCCGGATTTGAATTCAGGTCCTCCTGACTCCAGGGATGGTGCTCTATTCACTGCACCACCTAGCTGCCCTGGTCATATAGTTTTAAACAAAGTACATTCATTTAGTCAATCACGAAATCCTTAATTCAATCAAAGTACAAAAGTCAAAGTTCTCCATCCCTAGGTCACAGTATATCATAATCTTCTCAGTCAGTACACAGTATCCAAGTAAAGTCTTCTTTCAGCTTGACTTGAAGGCTGGCTCTCAGCTTCCATGGTTCCTCTTCCATTGGTCCCAGCTCCAACTGTCACATGGGTTCAAAGACAGGCAGCTCTCTCCAGTTCCTTGTCCAGTTCTTTGTCCAGTTCCCATTCCATATTGAAGTTCACAGTGTCCAGTCCACTTCAAATCCTTCACAGTTCCTTCTTCTGGGAAGACAAAGCTTTACAGAGCCACAATAATATTTATGCACATTGCTGGCACCATCATCAATTCACTACCTGTCTGTGAAATCAACTCAGACCCACCAACAAGGTCTGAGAACTCAACACAAATCATCAACATAGAAATCAATACAGACCCACAAACAAGGTCCAAGAAGTCAGCACAAATCATTAGTAAGTCCCAGGACCTGCAAAACCCTCCTCCAGGACTTCTGTAAACAGACAACCAGAAAATCCTCTTTCAGGGCTTCCAGTAAGGTCCCGGGGCTTCTGTCCAAAGTAACACAAACAAACATCAAAACAGACAGAGCAGACAAACAGAGTGCCAGGATACCACAAGTTTTCTGCTTCTTGACTCTGCCACCACAAGAGTCCTCTTCTCAGTTCTGCTGTCTTTAGCCAGGCCTCTCCTTATATATGGTCATTAGCTCTTCCTCTTCCTATTGCAGGAGTTCATGAGTTCTAGGGCTCACATGCTGTGGGGTTCACACGTTCTGTTTCTTCACAGACTTGATACAAGGCTCAAAAGAAACTTGAACTGAAACAAGGTGTTAACTACTTCTGTGCTTGCCATTACAGGTAGTAGTTGACTTTATGAAACATGACCCCAGAAGCGATGGCCAGGGAGCATTATCATCAGCAATTTAATGGAATACATTTGAGGTGTGTTCAATGTAAGTTCAAATCTGGACTCAGACATATATTAGTTGTGTGACCCTCGGCAAGTCATTTCACCCTGTTTGCCTCAGTTTCATCATCTCTGAAATGAACTGGAGAAGGAAATGGCAAACCACTCCACTATCCCTGCCAAGAACACCCCAAATGTGGTCACCAAGAGTTGGACATGACTAATCAACCAAACAACCACAAAGTAAATCTCTTTATTAACTGTTGAATGATCTATGAATATCTTCTTTTATTTCAATGTTGAACCTAACACCAGGGGACTGGGTCTGAGTCAGGTTCAACCCCAGACATCCATAGCCATAGAACTGGAGGAGCCAGGGTTGAAACCCAATTTCAGAGATGTGTTTTTTCTGCCAAAAAAAATTACAGAATCATAGTATATGATCATTGAAAGGGATCTCAGAAGCCATATAGTCTAACTTCTATATTAAAAGGAATTCCTCCTATGACATATCTGATTAATGGTGGTCATCCAGACTCTCCCTAAAGTTTACCAAGAAGAAATCTATAAGTTCTGGAGGCATCCATTCACTTATTCCATGCTGCCTCTTATCAAAACAAAGAGGGAAAAGTCAGGGGATCATTTTTCTATTTACCTTATGCTTCAAAAATATGTTCGATCCCCTTCATCAAAACCTCTGCCTTCAGTCAGTATCCCTATCCCTTCTCTACTTTCTGCTTTTCCAAACTGATTAATGTAGAATAAACACATTGCCTTCCCAAAGAGTAAAAAAACAACTATTGTTATCATTCCAAGTCCTACTTGTAATCTATCAGTCCTAGAGTGTACAACTACAAGTGTTTGGAATAGAGGGTCTCTGGGAAGACTCTGCCTGAGGATGTCTGGAATTGATTCTGGAAGAGTTCTGAGAGAGATTCTGGAAGAAGGTGGGCTGAAAGGTCCCGTTCTTGCCATCTTGAGGCCATGTGTGGACACTGCAGAATCAGGCACTTTGCATGGGATTTGTGCCTCTGTGTTCCACTTCTAGAGACAAGGAAAACTTAGTACACTAATCATACAGCAGAACCAACTATCTAATCCTCACATTCCTATATTAGGGAAAAAAATACTAATGAATAGATTTACAAGAAAAAAATTGAAAATATATAAAAAAAGAAAAATCAGAAAAAAATAACTGTTAATAACTTCAACCCTTTCCCTTCCCCCTTTTATTTTTTCCTTGTTAATTTGTTCATTATAGTGAGGTTGTCATAGCTTAATCATTAAAAGCTCAGATGAGCTGCTGATAAATATACTGTGCATATGTGTATATGTATTAGTCACATAAACAACATACCCATGTTATATTGACACATTATAATAACAAGCATTTATATAAGGTTTGCAAAGAATTTTACAAAAACTATCTCATTTTATCCTCACAACAGCCCTATAGGGTAGGCGGGATTATTATCTCCACTTTACAGATGTGGAAACTGAGGCACATAAAAGTTATTTGCCCAGGGTCACACAGGTAGGGTCTGAGGTGGGATTTGAATTCAGGTCTTCACTCCAGTCCCAGCATTCTATCCACTACCACACAGACATGTATGTGTGCATAAACTAGTGTGTGTATGTGTGTATGTATTCTGTAGTACCATTATTAATACCTGTCTTCTGGAAGAACTAATAGGATTGTATGATCTCTAAGCCTGAGAGGAAATGCTGTCACATCAACAAAGTCTTTGGTGATGATGCTCTAATTCCCAGTCAGAGAGCTGGGCCTGGAGGCTGTTGGCAATGGAACCTTGAAACACTAATCCCATCAAGAGTTAGTGTCATTGTTTAGACTGGTGTTTACTTCCTTAAAAAGGAGCAATGACATTAAAAGTATTTTTAAGAGGAAGTTCAACATAATAATTTTAACTTTTTCTTATGAAACACAAATGCATCATTTTTTATACTTGTGTCCCTCGCACCTGGCAAAGTGCCTGGCACGTAGCAGAGGCTTAATAAATGCTTGTTGATTGACTGATGTCAGATGATCATGGGCAGAGTTTAGTCATCAAGTAAAATCAGTTGGAGGGTAAAACTTACTAAAGAAAGTGGAACAAGAAATCGACCAGGATATCCAATGTCATCCCAAGGGCATTTAAGGAAAAATGGAAAGATAACAAATAGAAGAAAAATGAATATAGACAAATAGTCATTCAATTTTCACAGAGAACCAATGATATCATCGGGGGGATGTCTTGACTTGCATGCAAATTGGATTTAAGTGAGGCAGATTTGGCAAAGTCATCAACCTCTTCTAGAGTTATTGAAGTCCAGTGGGAAAGTAAAAATCAAGATGACTGATGATGGCCTGGGATGCAGTAGATGACCTTGGTGTCTTTGATGTCTGACCACGCTCTTAGCACTCCCCAGCACCTGCTTCTGTGGCCTTCCTGGCCATTGAAACAAATTGTTCTCGATTGCCTATTCCATTGAGGGAAGTCTTCACATGCTGGGGTTGAACACCACTCTAACTCACCTCCTCAAAGGGTTTAGCTGGAACAATTTTTCCTCATTACTACTCTCTGGAAACAGATCTCTATCAGATGCTTGAATAACTTTGGGTTCTGAAGTGATCCTTTATTTCAGACAATTTGTAGAGCATGACTAAGAGTTCTCATCTATCCAAATACTCTTCCTTCCAACATCATTTCATTTTAAGACATTTTTGGCTAGTAAGACATTTGATTGGTTGATTGAAACTTGTTCTCAAGGCATCTGGGCATCTTCTCACTTACTTTAAATGGGGTGACATGACTTGACTGACTTAATCAACTCTATCCTTATCCCTGGAAGAAATTTAGAATAAAATAGAAGCAACATTAGAAAGAAGCATGTCTCACAAAAATGAAATTTTGAAGTAGTTAGCTAAGAAGCAATAGCATGATAACTTCAGAAAGCAAAGGAAGAATAATATAGTAACTTTACTCTGCCCTGGACCCTCTTTCTTCTCCTCCTATATGATTTCATTTGGCAATCTCTCATTGCCTCCCATGAATTCAATTATCATCTAATGATTCTCAAACCTATCTATCCTGCCCCAATCTCTCTGCTGATGTCCACTCTCTCATCTCCAACTACCTTTTAGACATATCAAGCCGGATGTCCAGTAGACCTGTTGAGCTCAATGTGAATGAAACCAAACTCATTCTCTTTCCCCTTAAATCCCCTCTTCTTCTAAATGTCCCTATTACTATTGAGGGCACCAACATCCCAGTTCTTTAGGCTCAAAACAGTTGACAGTAAAAATATACAAGTCTTATCTTATTTCTTTGTCTAGTTTAAATCCATTTTGGGACAGAAATAAATTATTAGGAATTAAGAAAATAGTCACATTCTGTGATTACACACACATAGTGAATACATTATAGCTCATTCAACACCCCCCCCCCCACAAAAACCACTGGCCTTGAGTCTGACAAATATTCATATCTGAAAGATATGTCCATATCCATAAAATAAAATCTTTAAACCTAGAATGTGTTGATACTAAGCTGGCTCAAAGATATAACTTTAACACATATATTCCGTGTATATATTCATAATTTTCATAAGGACTGGACAAGAATTTATCAAACAAAATCACTCTTTATAAAATTAACTTGTAAGACCCTTTATTTCAACTGTGAGGAATCCTAGTTTCTCATTAAACAACTTTATTATTTTAGAATTTCACAACATTCTTTCAGCAACTTCTCTGAGTTAAGATTTATGACTTTACTAAGGCTGAAAACCTGCCAAGTCCCCAAAGAACTTCTCTGATATTTACAAAGTCTATACTACTTTCCAAAAATATGTTATTACATTATTGTTCATTTGAAAACAAAATATATCCAATTAAATACTCGACAGATTGTTGGGGTTTTTTTTGTTTATTTGTTTGTTTTTTGTTAATCACAATGGCAACAGTCTCTATCAACAGAGGAGTGAATTTTTCCAGTGATTCAAGTGTTATTTACTCTCTGGGTATCAGATTTTTGTGTTTTGTGGTTTTTTTTTTTTTTTTGGAGGGGGGAAGGCAGGGCAATTGGGGTTAAGTGACTTGCCCAAGGTTACACGGCTAGTATATCAGTTTTCAATTAAAACATTTCTTTTTTATCTTTATTAATTTGTTTGTTTACTTTTAGTTTACAAGATTCAGTTCCACAATGCCTTGAGTTTCAAATTTTCTCCTTCCTTTCCTCTCCCTGCCCCTACCCACGGTGGCATGCAATCAAATATAGGATCTGCAAATACTTCCATATTAGACATTAGTCAGGTTGTAAAGAAGGATTGTAACCCATGGAATGAAAAATGGGAAAGAGGAAACAAAACCAACAAGAAAACAGAAAGAGCAAGTATTTTGCCTTAGTCTGCATTCAAACTCTGTTCTTTCCAGTTCTTTCTCTGAATATAGACATCTCCTTCCATTATGAGTCTTTTGGAGTTGTCTTATAACCCTGCATTGCTGAGAAGAGTCCAGTCTATCAAAGTTGGTTGTCACACATATGTTATAATTGTGTACAAATTTCTCCTGGTTCTGCTCTTCTCACTCAGCATCAGTTTGTATAAGTCTCTCCAGGTAAATATGAGGTCCATCTGTTCCTCGTTTCTTATAGCACAATAGTATTCCATTACATTCACATACCACAGCTTGTTTAGCCATTCCCCAATTGATGGGCACCCCTTAATTTCCAGTTCTTTGCCACCACAAAAAGAGCTGTAATAAATCTTTTTTTGTACATGTGGGTCTTCCTCCCACTTCTGTGATCTCTTTGGGATACAGCCCTAGAAGTGGTATTGCTGGGTCAAAGGATATGAAATTATTTATAGCCCTTTGGGCCTAGTTCCATATTGTTCTCCAGAATGGTTGGATCAGTTCACAACTCTACCAACAATGTATTAGTGTTCTAATTTTTCCACATCCTCTCCAGCATTTATCATTTTCCCGTTTTGTCATCTTAGCCAATTGGTTACCACCAATCTGGTGGTAACTCAGAATTGTTCTGATTTGCATTTCTCTAATCAGTAGTAACTTAGAGCACGTTTTCATATGCTTAGAGATATATTTAATTTCTAGCTCTGAAAATTGCCTGTTCATATGCTTTGACCATTTATCAACTGGGGAATAACTTGTATTCTTATAGATTTTACTCAATTCTCTGTATGTTTTAGAAATGAGGCCTTTATCAGAAATACTCGCTGTAAAAATTCTTTCCCAACATCCCACTTCCCTCTTAATCTTGGTTACATTGGCTTTGTTTGTACAGAAAATTTTCAATTTAATGTAATCAAGATTATCCATTTTGCGTTTTATAATGCTCTCTAACTCTTGTTTGATCATAAAGTCTTCCCTTCTCCATAAATATGACAGGTAAAGTATTCTTTGCTTTCCTAGATTGCTTATAGTATCAGGCTTTATACCTAGATCGTGCACCCATTTAGACTTGATTTTGGTATACTGTGTTAGATAATGGTCTATGTCCAGTTTCTGCTATACTATATTCCAGTTTTCCCAGCAGTTTTTGCCAAATAATGAGTTCTTATCCCCAAAACTGGGGTCTTTGGGTTTATCAAACAGTAGATTACTATAGTCATTGACTGCTGAGTCTTGTGTACCCAATCTATTCCATTGATCCACTACTCTATTCCTCAGGCAGTACCAAGTAGTTTTGATGACTGCTGCTTTATAATACAGATTAAAGTCTGGTATGGCTAGGCCACCTTCTGTAGCATTTCTTTTCATTAATAACTTAGATATTCTGGACCTTTTGTTCTTCCAAATGAATTTTGTTACTATTTTTTAGCTCTATAAAGTAATTTTTCGTAGATTGATTGGTGTGGCACTAAATATGTAATTTCATTTAGGTAAAATTACCATTTTTATCATTTTAGCTTGACCCATGAGCAATTGATGTTTTTCCAATAGTTAGATCTGACTTTATTTGTGCGAAAAGTGTTTTGTAGTTGTGTTCATATAGGTCCTACAGTAACTTTAAATGGAATTTCTCTTTCTATCTCTTGCTTTTGGATTTCATTAGAAATATATAGGAATACCAAGGATTTATGTGGGTTTATTTTATATCCTACAACTTTGTCAAATTTATTTATTGTCTCAAGTAGTTTTTTACTTGATTCTCTAGGATTCTCTAAGTATATCATCATATTATCTGCAAAGAGTGATAGCTTAGTCTCTTCATTACCTAATTTGATTCCTTCAATTTCTTTTTCTTCTCTAATTGCTACTGCTAACATTCTAGCACCAAATTGAATAAGAGGGGTGATAGTGGACACCCTTGTTTCACTCCTGATCTTATTGGAAATGCTTCTAGTTTATCCCCATTACATATAGTACTTGCTGATAGCTTTAAATAGATGCTACTTATTATTATTATTATTATTGCTTTTTGGAGAGTAATTGGGGTTAAGTAACTTGCCCAAGGTCACACAGCTAGGTTTTTGTTTGTGTGTGTTAAGTGTCTGAGGCCGAATCCGAACTCAAGTCCTTCTGACTCCAGGGCCAGTGCTCTACTCACTGCACCACCTAGCTGCCCTCAATATTTATTATTTTAAGGAAAACCCCATTTATTCCTGTACTTTCTACAGTCTTTAATAGGAATGTATGTTGTATTTTGTCAAAAGACTTTTCTGAATCTATTGAAATAATTATATGGTTTCTGCTAATTTTATTGTTGATATGATCAATTTTGCTGATGGTTTTCCTAACATTGAACCATCCTTGAATTCCTGGAATAAATCCTACCTGATCAAAGTGTATTATTCTTGTGATAAGTTGCTGTAGTCTTTTTGCTAGTATTTTATTTAAAAATTTTTGCATCTATACTCATGAGGGAAATTGGTCTATAATTTTCTTTTTACATTTTGTCTCTTCCTGATTTAGGTATCAGTACCATATTTGTGTCATAAAAAGAATTTGGTAGATCTCCTTCTTCACCAATTTTCCTGAGTAGTTTGTAGAGTATTGGAATCAATTGTTCTTTAAATAAAATTCGCTAGTAAATCCATCTGGCCCTGGAGATTTTTCCTAGGGAGTTTGCTGTTGGCCTGTTTGATTTCTTTTTCTGAGATGGGATTATTTAAGTAATTTACTTCCTCTTCAGTTAATCTGGGCAATTTATAATTTTGTAAATATTCATCCATTTCTCTAATGTTGTCAAATTTATGTGCATATAATTTGGCAAAATAATTCCTAATTATTATTTTAATTTCCTCTTCTTTGGAGGTAGATTTACCCTTTTCATTTTTGATACTTGTAATTTGAGTTCCTTCTTTCTTTTTTTTCATATTGACTAAAGGTCTATCAGTTTTATTGGTTTTTTTTCTTTTCATGAAACCAGCTCTTAGTTTTATTTATTAATTCAATAGTTTTCTTAATTTCAATTTGATTAATCTCTCCTTTGGTTTTCATTATTTCTAATTTAGTATTTAATTGGGGATTTTCAATTTGTTCTTTTTCTAGCTTTTTCAATTGTATGCCCAATTCGTTGACCTCCATTTTTTCTAATTTATTCATGTATGCACTCAGGGATATAAAACTTCCCCTAAGAACTGCCTTTGCTGCATCCACAAGTTTTGGTATGTTGTCTCATTATTGTCATTCTCTTGAATGAAGTTACTGATTGTTTCTATAATTTCTTGTTTGACCCACTCATTCTTTAGGATTAAATTATTTAGTTTCCAATTCGTTTTAAGTCTGTCTTTCCATGGCCCTTTATTGCATATGATTTTAATTGCATCATGATCTGAGAATGATTCATTTAATATTTTTGCCTTTCTGCACTGAATTGTGAGGTTTTTATGCCCTAGTACCTGGTTAATTTTTGTGTATATGCCATGTACCACTGAGAAGAAGGTATATTTCTTTTTATCCTCATTAAGTTTTCTCCAGAGATCTATCATGTCTAGCCTTTCTAAAATTCTATTCACCTCCTTAACTTCTTTCTTGTTTATTTTGAGGTTAGATTTATCAAGTTCAGAGAGGGGGAGATTGAGGTCCCCCACTAGTATAGTTTTGCTATCTATTTCTTTCTCTAATTCCCTTATCTTCTCCTCTAGGAATCTGGTTGCTATACTGCTCAGTGCATGTATGTTAAGTAATGATATTGCTTCATTCTCGATGGTGCCTTTTAACAGGATATAGTTTCCTTCCTTATCTCTTTTAGTTAGATCTATTTTTGCTTTTCCTTTATCTGAGATAAGGATTGCTACCCCTGATTTTTTTTACTTTAGCTGAAGCATAATATATTCTATTCTAGCCTTTTACCTTTACCCTGTGCATATCCCCTTGTTTCATATGTGTCTCTTGTAGACAGCATATTGTAGGATTGTGATTTTTAATCCATTCTGCTATCTGCCTCCGTTTTATGGGAGAGTTCATCCCATTCACATTCACAGTTATGATTACTATCTGTGTCTTTCCCTCCATACTACTCCCTCCCCTGTTTATGTTTTTGCTTCTTGCTTCTCCCTTCCCCTACTTAAGATTTTTCCTTTTGACTACTGCCTCCCTCAGCATTCCCTCCCTATGCTCCCCTCTTTACCTACCCTTTTCCCTTATGACTATTTCCCTCCTTCTAACCACCCCTTCCCTTTTTATTCCCCCCCCCCCATGCCCCCATACTGCCTGTAGAGCACAATGGATTTTTATACTTAAGGGAGTATGTTATTCTTTCCTTGAACCCAAACTGATGAGAGTAAATTTCAAACAGTGCTCCTCTCCCTCCCTCCTTTCCCTCTATTATAATGAGTTTTTGTGTCTTTTCACATTAGAATCCTAAACTTAACTGATTATGTTGATCGCTCTTTGAACCAGAACCAATGAGAATAAAGTTCATATGATGTTCACCTCCCTCCCTCCTTCCCCTCTACTATAATATGTTTTTATGCCTCTTCATGTGGCATGTTTACCTTTTTCTGCCTAATCCTTTCCTTTTCTCCCTTTACAATCCCTTTGTATCCCTTAATAAGGTTTTTTTTGTCATCAGATTAGTTCATTTATGCCCATGCCCTCTATCTATATATATATATGTATCCCATTTAAATGTCATTATAATATAAATTTCAATATTGACAGGGATCAGCTTCTCATATAGGAATTAATGAAGTTTCATATTTGAAACAGTTCTTCTAGCTTTCTATAATCTGATGTTAAATTCCCCATGCAGGAACTTACTTCCAGTTTAGGCTCAGATGGAGATAACCTGTAAGATACTTTCTCTCCATTATTTCATCCCTGACCAGATTGGGATTACAGAGATGAAGTCAGACATGCAAAGAAAGGAAAATATTTTCCTAATTTAGAGAAATTTATGGCACTATGAACTAGAGACTACATTTGTAACTGAAATGTAATATCTTTGTTGTGAATTTCCAAATGGTTTGAAGATTTTTGTAAATGCCAAAATATTTTTAAGAATGAGATATGATGGTGCTGATACATAAACCAGGAAGAGCAAAAACAGTTTGCTCTTATTGAATCCCAAGTAATGTGCATGTGTGTGTGAGTGAGTGTGTGTTTTCCTAGTTTACCTTTTTATGTTTCTTGAGTCTTGTAATTGAAGATCAAATTTTCCATTGAGCTCTGGCTTTTTCATCAGGAAAGTCTGGAAATCCTTTATTTCATTAAATGACCATATCCTTGCCTGAAAGATTATGTTCAGTTTTGCCAGGTAGTTGATCCTTGGTTGTAGTCCTAGCTCTTTTCCCTTACAAAATATCAAATTCCAGTCCCTTTGATCTTTTAATGTAGAAGCTGCTAGGTCCTGTGTAATCCTGACTGTAGTTCTACAATATTTGAATTGTTTCTTTTTGGCTGCTTGCAGTATTCTCTCCTTTACATTGTAATTCTGGAATTTGGCTAATATATTTCTTGGAGTTTTTCAATTTGGGATCTCTTTCAGGAGGAGTCTGGTGAATTCTTTCAATAACTATTTTACCCTCTGATTCTAGGATCTCAGGATCCTTGGTCCTTCTGTGAGATGACTGTGAATTGCCCTTCGGTCCACTGGGTGGGGTTCCTTCTCACTCAGCTATAGTCTGCTCTCAGGTCCATGGTGGTACAGCCCCTGCGTGATTTGTGCTCCCCCTGCCCAGACCTATGTGGGCATTTTCCTGGGCTAGGAATCTGCCACATTCTGTCTCCCAATGGGTCTGTCATTCTAAAATCCATTCAGATTCACTTTTTAAACTTTAGTGACAGAATTCATGGAGGAGCTTAGAAAAGTTCCTGCTTCCTCTCTGCCATCTTGGCTCCACCCCCAATTAAAACATTTCTAAAAATATAAACAACATTATGAATTGTTAAAACATACCACAAAACTTTTTGTCAGTCAAATAACATCAATTCAGTTGAATTCAAGTCCAAATCATCTTGTATAGTAAATAATTTCATCCATCTATCAATTTGGTATTCTATAGTAATTGCAATCAAAAACCAATTTACTATTTAAATTCTTATTCATTCAATTTTTAAGCATATTACCTTGATGCCAAATGTCAAGTGTATTTTCCACTAAGATCTGATCTACCTATAGAGGATCAAACATCATAATTATCTCAGTTCATAATTTAGTTTTAGGACAAACTCAGTCAAATCTGGATTTATAATCATAAATAGTACCATGAAAATCTCAAACCATTTGCTACCAATACCTCATATTATAGAAATCACTGCTTTCAGGTAGCTCCATTCCAAAGATATAAGGCAGCAGTCTCACATTTTCACTCTTTTAAAAAAATTAATTAACTTGGGGTGGCTAGGTGGCTCGATGAGTAGAGCGCCAGCCCTGGAGTCAGAAAGACCTGAGTTTGGATCTGACCTCAGACACTTAACACACACACACAAACAAACAAAAAAACCTAGCTGTGTATCCTTGGGCAAGTTACTTAACCCCAACTGCCCTCCAAAAAGCAAAAAAAAAAAAAAAAAAAGATTCAACACCAACAAAAAAAAATCAATTAACTTAATTTTAATTTAAAAATTAAATTAAAAAAATTTTAAAGTATTTTTCCAATCACATGTAATAAAAATTTTAACACTCATTTTTAAAAATTTTGAATTCCGATTTCTCTCCCTCCTTTATTAAGAAGGCAAGCAATTTGATATAGGTTATACATACGTAATTTATGTGAAACATATTTCTGTATTACTCATGTTGTAAAAGAAGACACAGAGCAAAAAGAAGAAAAAAACAAGAAAAAGAAAGCTAAAAAAAACTTCCTTCAATCTATATTCAGACTATATCAGTTCTTTCTCCGGAGGTGGATAGCATTTTTCATTATGAGTCCTTCAGAATTGCCTTGGATCATTGTATTGCTGAGAAAAGCTAAGTCATTCACTCTTGATTGTCACACAATATTTCTGTTATTGTATACAATGTTCTCCTGGTTCCAGTTACTTCACTTTGCATCAGCTCATCTAAGTCTTTCCAGGTTTTTTCTGAAAGTATACAATAGTATTCCATCATAATCATACAATACAACTTGTTTAGTCATTCCCCAATTTTACCACCACAAAAAGAGCTGATATAAATATTTTTGTTACAAATATGTCCTTTTCCTTCTTTTTTGATCTATTTGGGATACAGACCTAATAGTGCTTTTGCTAGATCAAAGAGTAAACAGTTTTATGGCCTTTTGGGCATAGTTCCAAATTGCTCTCCAGAATGGTTGGATCAGTTCACAACTCCACCAACAGTGTCTCAATTTTCCCACATCTGCTCTATTATTTGTCATTTTCCTTTTCTTTCATATTAGCCAATCTGATAGGTATGAGGTTTACCTTAGAGTTCTTTTGATTTGAATTTCTCTACTCAGTGATTTAGAACATTTTTTTTATATGACTATAGATAACTTTGATCTTTTTATCTGAAAATTTCCTATTTATATCATTTGGGGAATGAATTGCATTCTTATAAATTTGATTCTGTTCTCTATGTATTCAAGAAATAAGGCCTTTATTAGAAAAACTTGCTATCAATTTTCCCCCCTAATTTTCTGCTTTCCTTCTAATTTTGACTGCATTGGTTTTGTTTATGCAAAACCTTTTTTATTTAATCAAAACTATCCACTATGTATTCCATAATGCTCTTCATCTCTTGCTTTGTCATAAATTCTTCTTTTATCCATAGATCTGACAGGTGAACTATT
Source organism: Gymnobelideus leadbeateri (assembly GCA_011680675.1). Taxonomy (NCBI): domain Eukaryota; kingdom Metazoa; phylum Chordata; class Mammalia; order Diprotodontia; family Petauridae; genus Gymnobelideus; species Gymnobelideus leadbeateri. Next base: position 29,956 of record WOXC01006338.1, read on the forward strand.
CCATGCTTCCCTAACTTGCTTGTGGTATTATCCTTTATGTTTAAACCATGTACCCATTTTTGACCTTTTCTTGGTATACAGTGCAAGATGTTGTCTATAATTAGTTTCTGCCAATTTTTTTCCAGCTTTCTCAAATAGTTTTGCTCAGATAGTGAGATCTTGTCACCACACCTTGGATCTTTGCATTTATCAAATACTATGTTACTATGGTCATTTACTACAGTGTATTATATACCTAATCTATTCCACTGATCCACCATTCTATTTCTTAGCTGGTACCAGGTTGTTTTGATGATTACTGCTTTGTAGTACAGCTTGAGATCTGGTATGGCTATGCCACCTGCTTTCACATTTCTTTTTTCATTGAGTTCCTTGGTATTCTTTTTTTATTATTATTTAAAAAATGCTTTATTAACTTCTGGTTTACATAATTCATTTCCACTAAATTTTGAGTTACAATTTTCCCCCATTTTTTCCCTACCCACCACCCCAGAATAGCAGTCTCACTAGATATCTCCTCATCTAATCTGCTCTCTCCCATATCTTCTCCCATATTCCCTTCGACTTTGCCATTAGGGCAAGGTGAATCTCTGAGCCCCAATGCCTGGACATCTTATGAAACATTTAATTTTAAAACTTCAATTTTCAGATTCATTCCCTTCCTCCCTTGTCACCCACTCCCTCTGAGAAGATAAGCAATTCAGTATGTGTTGTACATGTATAGCTTTGCAAAACATTACCATAGCAGATATATTGTAAAAGATTGCTTATATTTCCCTCCCACCCATCTCACCTCCCACCTGGTCCATTCCCTACTTTGATCCTGTCCCTCTTTGATAGTGGGTACTTCCAACCTCCCCTCCCCCCGAAATGCCCTCCCCTCCATCCTTCCCCCTCTCATCCCCCTTTCCCCTACTCTCCTGCAGAGTGAGATATCCCATTTAGTATGTATGTGATTCTCTCCTTGAGCCAACGTCAATGAGAATATGGTTTTGCCTTTTTGCCTTCCTTTCTTCCCCTCCCCTGCAACTACTTCCCCTTGCCTCTTCTACATGAGATAGTTTACCCTACCCTGTCTCTCCCCATCTCCTCTTGTCACTTTCTTCTCTCGCCTCTTGACTTCACCACTTAAGAATCATCCCTTCCCATCAAATTCAACCTGTGCCCTCTATCCATGTATAACTGTAAACATATATACACACATTCACATATGTATTCATATGCCCATATACCCTTCTTCAATTATTTTCATAATGAGAAAGGTTTCATCAGACACAGTTATTGTTTTTCCATGTAGGAATGTAAATAGTTCAACTTTGATAAGTTCCTTTTGATTTCTTTTCCTTGATTCCCTTCTCAAGCATCTCTTGTTTCTTGTGTCTGAATGTCAAATTTTCTATTCAACTCTGGTTTTTTCCTCAAGAATGCTTGAAAGTCCTCTATTCCACTGAATGACCATATTTTCCCCTGAAACAAGATACTCAGTTTTGCTGGGTAGGTGACCCTTGGCTTCAATCCCAACTCTTTTGCCCTCTGGAATATCATATTTCATGCTCTTCGATCCCTCAGTGTAGAAGCTGCCAGGTCCTGGGCTATTCTGATTGTGTTTCCACAATATTGAAATTGTTTTTTCCTGGCTGCTTGTAGTATTTTCTCCTTGATCTGGGAGTTCTGGAACCTGGCTATAATATTCCTAGGAGTTTTCTTTTTGGGATCTTTTTCAGGAGGTGATCAGTGGATTCTTTCAACTTCTATTTCCCCCTCTGGGTCTAAAGCATCAGGGCAATTTTCCTTGAGAATTTCTTTAAGGATGATTTCTAGGTTCTTTCTTTGATCATGGCTTTCAGGTAGTCCAATAATTTTTAAATTATCTCTCCTGGACCTATTTTCCAGGTCAGTGGTTTTTCCCATGAGATATTTCATATTGCCTTCTGTTCTTTCATTTGTTTGGATCTGTTTAACAGCATCTTGATTTCTCATAAAGTCACTAGCTTCCATTTGCTCCAGTCTAACTCTGAAGGAATGAATCTCCTCAGTGAGCTTTTGAGATTCTTTTTACATCTGGCAAATTCGGCTTTTTAAGGCATTCTTCTCCTCATTGCCTTTCTGAGCCTCTTTTGCCATTTGAGTTAGTCTATTTTTTTAAGGTGTTATTTTCCTCAGTCAGGCTGTTGACTATCATTTCATACTTTTCTTGCATTTTTATCATTTCTCTTCCCAATTTTCCCCCCACTTCTCTTATCTGCTTCTTAAGGTCCTCTATGGCCTGTAGCCAGCTTGTATTTTCATTTGGGGCTTTTGGTGCAGGAGTTCTGACCTCACAGTCCTCCTCCATGTTTTGATCCTCTTTACCTCTAAAATAGGTGAATTTTTTCTGTTTATTTTGTTTCTTTTGCCTAGGCATGTTGCCACTTAATTACTTGATTTTTGGGCTTGTTGCCACAGTAGGACTCTGCCACCAGACAGGGGAGCTTCCATCCCAAACATGGGGTCTTCATAGCCTTCCGCATGTTGGGTGGCCTCTGTAAAGCCTCCACACGCTCTGGCAAGCTGGATACCCACCCCAAACCTCCACCCCAGACCACAGTCCAGATCCAGGTAGTTTAAAGCAAGAGTGATTAACCCCCAGACTGATTGCTGGATCTCCCTACAGTTCGCAGACCAGGAGCTAGAGCTGCAAGTGATGCTTCAAAATGGCTTCTGTGCCCCGTTTCTTCAGCAGCTTTTTGCCCCCAGGGGAGGAAGCCGACGCATTCCCCAAATACTGGTCCCAAAGTCCATAGGGCATTAACCTCTCACTTTGTCCTAGGCATATCTGTGCTGATAATTCTGGAATCGACACAATTGCTGGTGTTCTAGGGTCCCTCCAGCTGGCTGCTGGCCCAGCCGCCCTAAGGCTAAAACCACGGCTCACGTGGGCCTGGGCTCATCTCCCAGAGCGCTGCATTGTTGGTTCCCAGCGGGCTGTGCTGCCTGCTCTCAGAGCACTGCGCTGGCCACTCCCTGCAGGGCTGCTGGGCTGTCCTCAGCAGGAGGTTAGCTTCTCTGTGTCATTCTGTGGGTGCTGGGGCTCCAGAAGTTGTTCACATTCCCCTTTTACATTGTTTGGAAGTTGTGTGGAGCAGAGCACCTTGGAAGTGCTGTTTCTACTCTACTATCTTGGCTCTGCCCCCTTGTTCCTTGGTATTCTTGAACTTTTATTTTTCCAAATGAATTTTATTTTATTTTTTTGCTTTTTGGAGGGCAATTGGGGTTAAGTAACTTGCCCAAGTCACACGGCTAGGTTTTTGTTTGTGCGTGCATTAAGTGTCTGAGGCCAGATCTGAACTCAGGTCCTTCTGACTCCAGGGCTCATGCTCTACTCACTGTGCCACCTAGCCGCCCCTATTTTTTCTATCTCCATAAAAAAGAATCTTAATTTGGTTGATTGGTATGACACTGAATAAGTAAAATTAATTTAGGTAGAATTGTCATTTTTATTATATTGGCTCAGTTTAACCATGAGCAATGAACTGTTTTCTAATTCTTTATATATGACAATTTGTGTGAAAAGTATTTTGTAATTGTGCTACTTAATCTGTCTTGGCAGGTAGACTCCCAAGTATTTTTTATGGTCTACAGTTATTTGAAATGGAATTTCTCTTTCTATCTCTTGCTGCTGGACTTTGTTGGCAATATATAGAAATATTGATGATTTTGTATTTTATTTTATATCTGTCAATTTTACTAATGTTAGTAATTGTTTCAATTAGTTTTTTAGATGATTCTCTAGGATTCTTCAAATATACCATCATAAATCTGCAGAGTGATATTTTTGTTTCTTTGTTGCCTATTCTAATTATTCAATTTCTTTCTGCTCTCTTATTGCTATAGCTAGTATTTCTAGTACAATATTGAATAATAGTGGTGATAATGGGCAACGTTGCTTCATCCCTGATGTTATTGGGAAGGCTTCTAGTTTATCCCCCATCATAGATAATGCTTGCTGGTGATTTTAGACAGAAATTACTTATAATTTTTAAGGAAACCTCCATTTATTCCACCACTTTCTAGTATGTTTAATAGGAATGAGTGTTGCATTTTGTCAAAAGTTTTTTCTCCATCTATTGAGATAATCATATGATTTTTGTTGTTTTTGTTATTGATTTGATTAATTATGCTGATAGTTTTCCTAATATTGAACCAGCCCTGCATTCCTGGTATAAATCCCACCTGATCATGTATATGATTTTTTGATATATTGCTGTAATCTCCTTGCTAGTATTTTATTTAAAATTTTAGCATCAATATTTATTAAAGAAACTGGTCTATAGTTTTCTTTCTCTGTTTTTGCTCTTCCTGGTTTAGGTATCAGCACCATCATATCTTATTCTTAAAATATTTTGGCATTTACAAAAATCTTCAAACCATAATTTGGAAATTTGCAGCAAAGGTATTACATTTCAGTTTAAAATGTAGTCTCTAGTTCATAGTGCCATAAATTTCTCTAAACTAGGAAAATATTTTCTTTTCTTTGCATGTATGATTTCATCTCTGTAATCCCAATCTGGTCAGGGATGAAATAATGGAGAGAAAATATCTTACAGGTTATCTCCATCTGAAAGTCTAAAGTGGAAGTAAGTACCTGGATGGAGAGTTTAACATCAGATTATAGAAAGCTAGAAGAACTGTTTCAAATATGAAACTTTATTAATCTTCCTCAGCATTCTAAATTTTCTAACTGCAGTTTTAAATAGTATTTTCCTCTTAGAAATCTCCCAAGGTATCAGAATCTATAAACACTAGATATGACACAAGACAAAAATTTTCCTGAGGGTAGAGAGGGAGAAAAAGAAGGGGTTCCTTACTGTTGAGGTATGAACATTGGTCCACGAAAGTCTCAATCCTGGACAACGGTTTATTTTGACCAATATACATACAAACTTTCCTTATTAACCTGGTGACTAGTTCTTCGAAATCAACTAAATGGATACAGGAGTCTTTCCTGGCAGGTCACATCATTCATTTGATGGTTTTTGCATTTGTTACAACCAGCACATAGTTACAGACTAGGTATTTGATTTATTTTCTAAGAGTCAAGGGAGGGTAAGAGAAGTACAGGGAGAGAAAGAAAAGGAAAGAGAGAAGAAAAGGGAAAAAGATCTGCAAGAAGACTGGATGAATTAACAGATGGTATATCTTCCCCCTCTCTCCTAAAACTCTTGGTTGATCAGTGCAAGATAAATACTCATTTCCCATTAGGGTGGCTAGGCTAGTTCTAACCCTGGGTCAAGATGGCACGCAGACAGGGGGCGGCTAGGTGGCGCAGTGAGTAGAGCGTCGGCCCTGGAGTCAGAAGGACCTGAGTTCGGATCCGGCCTCAGACACTTAATGCACACACAAACAAAAACCTAGCCGTGTGACCTTGGGCAAGTTACTTAACCCCAACTGCCCTCCAAAATGCAAAAAAAAAAAAAAAAAAGAACTGCACTAAGACTTTCAAAAAAAAAAAATAAAAAAAAATAAAAAAAAAAAAAGATGGCACTCAGCCTCCTTCTCTCGGGACACCTGAAATCCTTAGTTCTAAGACTCAGTCTGGGGCCAGAGAAGACTTGACTGTGTTCCTCCTGAACCACAGGGGGTACCTAGTTCTGGCTGTGCAGAATGATCTTATCTGGGTCAAATCCCACCTGTTTAGTCAACCATCAAAGATCCCATTCCTGACACCAATTTTTTCAGCTGAGAACAAAAGATTCCTAAAAGGAAATAGCTTAAAAAGAAGTTTGTTAAGTCATCCAGCAACAGGAGGAGTAAAAAAGAGTGCCTACTTACCCTGTAGTGTCTGTAAGTTATACATTATATATGATTCAAACAAAGGAACAAGGAATGGTAACTTTCCAGAATGGAGGCAGTTTTCAGATAAGATGCATAAGTTATTGAGATGTATAATGGGAGAAAATTCTTTTATAATCCTTGCATCAGTCCTTGGATCTGACTGGCTTTGTGGTCAGCAAAATCTAGATCTTGCAGTAAGCATTAAACAAATCTGGTCTTCAAGCAGCAGGTCTAATTTCCTAGCCATGAAATACTAGGTTCAAATAATGTAACAAAATTTTCTCACAGGATCAAATGAGATCATAATTATAAAGTGTTAGCACAGTGCCTGTCATATAGTTTGTGTAGAATTGTGTCCGACTTTTCATGACCCCTTTGGGGTTTTCTTGGCAGAGATACTGGAGTGGTTTGCCATTCCCTTCTCCAGCTCATTTTTTAATTTTTATTTTTTTGCTTTTTGGAGGGGGGAAGGCAGGGCAATTGGGGTTAAGTGACTTGCCCAAAGTCCCAAGGCTAGTAAGTATTAAGTGTCTGAGGCCAGATTTGAACTCAGGTCCTCCTGATTCCAGGGCTGGTGTTCTATTCACTGCGCCAGCTAGCCGCCCCTCCAGCTCATTTTACAGAGGAGGAAACTGAGACAAACAGACTTAAGTGATTTGCCCAGGGTCACACAGCCAGTAAGTGTCTGAGGCCAGATTTGAACTTATAAGATGAGTCTTCTGGACTCCAGGTCCAGTATTGGGCCCTTACATATAGTAAGCCCTATAGCTATTATTATTATGATGATTATTTCTGAAGTACCTAGCATTTAGAGAGTTCTGTGCTAGGCTCTTAGGATATAAACAAAAAATTAAAAATGAATCCTTCCCTCAAGCAGCTTACATTCTCCTGGGGATACAACACCAATACAAATAAATTAGTACAAGATAATTTACTCAGAGAAAACTGATCAGGAAGGTTTCCCACTGGAGGTGACAAGAATTGAGCATTACAAGGTAAGGGTGGCCTCTATTTATTATTCCACACACAATTAAAAGTAATTACTTTGTTAGGTAAGACATTTCTTCAATGACTCAATCAGACTCTGCCTGGGGCTTGTGTACCTCTTTGAATCAACCAAAGCCATTGTGTGAGAATTAGTCAAGTCCTAAGGAATTTGTATAAAAGGAAGGAACTATTTTGGAACTATAGAGTGATTCCTAAGGTGTGGGAAGCTAGGTGGTATGGTGGATAGAGCACCCAGCCTGAGTCAATAAGACTGGTCTTTCTGAATTCAAATCCAGCTGGAGAAGGAAATGGTAAACCGCCCTAGTATCTTTGCCGAGAAAACTCCAAATGAGTCAGAAACAATTGAATAAGGTCTGGAAAGGGCAACTGAGTTCATATCCTGCCTCAGATACTTACTAGCTGTGTGACCCTGGGCAAGTCACTTAATCCTGTTTGTTTCCTCATTTGTAAAAATGAGTTGGAGAAGAAAATGGCAAACCAATCTAGTCAGAAAACCCCAAATGGAGTCATGAGGTCATACAGATCTGAACCAAGAATTGGCAACTGTTGGGGCAACCAGGAAAAGGAGAAAGAAGAGATAGAACTGAGCTGTGGTAGAGAAGAGAGATACTGGGGAGGCCAATCAGGCATCTCAAAGCACAAGATCTAGGTTGGCCCCATTAGTACTTACTCAAAGTCCAAGGGAACTAGAAGAAAACCCTAAACCCAACTCCCCCTCCACAATGACTGTCTTATACATAGACATTATAATAATCTGCCGTTTTGTTACCCAAATGTTTCTAGTAACCTGAATTTTTGCTCAATAACAGAAATGGCTATAAATGTCAGTTTAGACAGAGAGCTCAATCTGCCCAAATGGTAGGGATTTTCCTAAGTGTGGGCTCAGAGTAATTATATGAAATGCATAATTTTAGCTAAAACTCCCTGAAGCCACAAAAGAGGATGTTATACAAGGATATTAAGAGTCAGAGGTGAGGATGGAGTACATTTCAGGCATCTAGGACAGCCTGTTCAAAGACACAGGTTAGGGATGGAATGATGAGTGGAACAAGAAATTCATGAAGGGCAGTAATCTGAAATGAATCTGGACAAGTAGATGAATTGTATAGGGCTTTAAATGTCAAATTGAGTTTGTACATCATTTTAGCAGTAATAAGGGAATCCGTAAAGATTTCCTGTAATGTGGGATAATAACAATTTTAGGTAACATATATACCTTGTTTGCAAATGTTTTACATATGTTATCTCGCATATTCTCACAAGAAACCCTTTAAGAGTAGTGCTCTCATTATCCCCATTTAGAGATGAGGAAATTGAAGCTGAGAGAAGTGATTTGTCCAAGGTCATAACACTAGTTAGTGTTTGGGACAGGATTCTAATTCAGGTATTCCTCCCTCCAAGTTTTGCCAGAGTTCACAGATCTAAACCGGAAGGGGCCAAAATCTAACTCCCACACTTTACAGATGAGGAAACTAAGACCCAAGAGAAGTTAGGCAACTTGCCCAAGGACACACAATTGATAGAACCAGGACTTGAACTCAGGCCCTTGTGGTACAGTGGGAAGAACACTGTTTCTAGAGACAGAGGGCCTGGTTTTACATCTCGACTCTTACATTTTGTATGTGATCTTGCTGCTTACATCTTGTATGAGATCCCAGTAGAGTCACAATCTCCCTGGGCCCCAATTTCCTCATCTACAAAATAATGGGATTATACTGGACTGTCTCTGAGTTGCCTGGTGGCAATTCCTAATACAGAGTATCAGACCTGTGCCTTAGGAAGATCGTTTTGGCAGCTATGTAGAGGTTGTACTAGAGAGAAAAAAGGGAGACAAATCTGTACACTATTTCAATAGTCCAGATGAAAGGTGATGAACTCTTCAATTAGGATGGTGTTCATGTTAATGAAGAGAAGGGGATGGAAGTGAGAAATGATGTGGAGATGGAATTGGTGCATAGCAACCAAACAGCTATGGGGGTTGAGAAAGAATGAAGTTGAAGATGACTCTGAATTTGCAAAACAGGGCAGCTAAAAGGATGCTGGTACCTCAACAGAAACATGTAAGTTTGTCAGGCGTATCTGAGGACACAATAATTAATTCTCTTATGGACATGTTGAACTTGAGATACCCTTGGAACTCAAGGTAGAGATATCCAACAGTCAAACTCCAATAGTGAACTGTATCTACTCTCTGGCCATAGTATAGATCATGTGTGAGTCTGATGTTCCATTTAGTTTATCCACCCAGCTCCTTTCACTGTCTTCTGCTAAACGTCCCCACATAGACCAGCACCTTTCTACATAAGACTTAGAATTTGGACCTCTATTTCCAGTCTTCAGGACTCCATGCTCCATTCAGAAGTTAATCCATTTATCTTTGCATTGCAGCCTAGTTGACTGGTGACTGAGGACATGCAAATTAGCCCACTCTACCCAATCCCTTGCTTCAACTTGGGTATCTCGTCTAGCCTATCTCACCGTTTACATGCAAATGTTTAAAAATGTATAAATACTATTATTAATACTATTTTACATATAATTGGGAAATAAGATATACAGGCATTGGGGCACAGAGATTCAGGCCCTACTGAAAAAGCTGAAGGGGGTATGGGAAAAGATATGGGAGAGAGCAGATGGGGTAGGGGATAGGGTCCTATGGGACTGCTATTCTGGGGTGGGGGGTAGGGAAAAATGGGGAAAAAACTGTGACTCAAAATCTGATGGAAATGAATGACGTAAACCAGAAGTTAATAAAGCATTTGGAAAAAAAAACTGATAATAGAGCAAAGGAGACCGAGTGACCATACATTAGGATACAGTTGCTCTGAAGTTGGTCAGTCTTTAACTTAAGAGACGCAAGGTGGTTATTTCCCAAATTATCTTGGGTTTCAACTCACTATTAAGAATTTTTGTTTTTTTCTATCCCAAAGATTTTTATTCTTGACAGAAAGAGGCAAAATAATAGTTCTGCCTTCTTTCCAGCATCAATCAGTTACCTTCATATATACCTCAAGATAGATATTGCCCAATATAGCTCTCCCCTCCCCCACCAAAACTGCCTTTAAGCATCACAGAAAGGACCACAGGTTGAGGAGTGGATGAGGTTACCTGATGTTGAAAGTAGAATAAAAATGGTTAGTGAAGAGGCATTCCCATGCCAACAGATTTTTTTCAGAATGGAATTACATGAGATCTTGGTTCCCATACACCATCTCTGAAACTTTTGACATTTTGACAATGTCTGAATGGTTAAACCTCTAAGGATTTGTCTAATTTCTTCAAGATTAAATCTTTCTCAGAATCTGTTGCAGTTTATACTCAGTTTAAAAAAAACTTTTTACTCATTTTCTTCTATTTCTTAAAAAGTTTTGAATGTTCATTAGGATATTCAATATTCAAAACTTTGGTAAGTCCCATTCACAGCTTATCATTAGGCTGCTTCCTTTATCATTCTTTGTTTTCATCGTACTTAAGATGCTTCCTTATCCTGACTTTTGAATCCTGGGGCAGAGTTGGGTACACTATCTCTTCATGCACATCAGGGCTATTTCTAGGGATATAGATTGAAGGCCAGCAAATTTTCTATGGCTATTCAACAAACAACTTTCTTTTGATCTAATTGGGTGTAACATTTCCTTACCATGTACCCCACTGTGGCTGGAAGCTCTCATAAGACTTCTATTTTCCCTATATTTAGGAATTGTAAAATGCTTCATGAAAACCCCCCCCAAAATCCTACACTGTAGCTGTATAATAGTGTAAGGTGCTAACAGGTATTAATTTAAACTGATCAACAATTTGTATTTGAACTGCTAAAGCATCAGTCTTCTGACATTGAAATAAACGATAAGATATTAATGAATTTTATAAGGAACGTACAAGCTTCTTATAATATTCCTTTTTAGGTATGAAAAATGTACAACTTGAATGAAGTTAATTTATAAATCAGTTTATTTACAGATTTTATCTTTTTTTAAAGTACATTTCAGTTAATAAAGATATTTACACTGGTATACACAGGGAATCATCCCAGTTATTTTACAATTCATACTTACAAACCACACCCTTAAGTCGGCTGTGCAAAAATGCACTGGATGTGATGATTGGCTGAAAATGGCCTGAAAACCAGACTTATTTACACATACACAGTAAACGGGTTTATTTATTTTTTAATATCTGCACAATACAGTACACACAAGGAGGCTAGGCCCCCCCAGAAAAGGCTTTGCATTGTGTATCAAGGAGGCTTTGCAAAGCCTAGAAGGAAAAGCTATTAAACAAGGGTTAATTCAAATGACAGTACCCCTATTATATCAGTTTACATTTTTCTTGGAATTTTAAAAATACAAAGAAATTTTCTTGAATTGTTGCGCAACCAGTTTAAGATGATTTGTAAACATGTAAATTCCTACAATTTGCATTAAACATCATTGTAGTTTCTATCATTTCTTTACTTAAAATGAATGCTTTACTCACTAGTCTTCTTAAGGTAGTAAAAGGGAGATGAACGTCTGACTTGACTTCCTCGCAGAAAAGTGAATGGTCTCTCCTGCTGGGCTACAGAAATTCTTTTGCAGGTACACACTTTTATTCAAGTATTGCAAAGAGCTAAGGCCACTTTTTTCGAGAAAAGAATGTGTATGAACTTTTTTCAACAAGCCACAACACTCTAACGAACACCACAATCTTTTCTGAAAGATGTCTTAAATCTGTAATGAGAGAAATACATTTTTTGGTGAAACAAAATCACCATTCATATTTACTTTTGAGATTTTTCCCAACTTTTTTCTAATGCATTATTGTTCAGTCCTAAAAAAGGACTGTGCAACCCTGTGTTATTTTCTAGAGTTTATTACATTATCCCAGACAACACAAATTATTTTGGGCTCAGGAGCCACATCTCCTTTCAGTACTGAATTCTCATGGTGCCAGTCTTCAAGAGTTTAATTCTAATTTCATGATCTTATTCTCAGGAGAAAGACAAGGTCAGAGTGAAAGTGAGGACAAAGGGGGACAATGGGAGACAAAGAGGGAAACAACAAATTTTGGAGGGGAGTATCTATGTTCAGTTGAGGCAGGGCTTTGTAAAAAGGATCTAACCCTGAGATGATCAGTCTCTATATCTATCAAAAGCCTAACAATGCACCCAATTCCTAATCAACCCTAAAACAGTTAGTGGACAGGGAAAGAAGTATTGAAGTTTCTTTGCTTGGTTCAGTGTTGTTCCTTAAACTTGTGAAAAGAACACAAATAATCACTTCTTTCAAGGACTAAGACCATTATTTCCCCTACTTTCTATCCAGAACCTAGAAAGAGGTTGCATTCTCAAAGTAGTAAAGAGAAATTGGGGTATTAAAGACAGGTATTGTATTTTAAGACCAAAATTTACAGGATCAGTACTACATTTTCTTGGCAATATTTCTTATTATATAGGCTTAAAAGATATGCTTTTTCTACCTAGTCCATGGACTGGCTATGCAGGTTTCCCCCCAGCTATAGTACTGTTTTATTTGTAAAAATTAGGAATGAATATAGCAGACTTTATTCTTAAGACATAGTTTTAGGACCAGAAGAGAATCTGGGATAAACTGTTTTCCTATTTTAGTATTTCCACAGTAGTACATCAAAAATTTATGCTAGTCATATGTTTCAATATCATAACAAATTGTGTAAGATGAATGTCTGCCTTCTATCTTCCTGCATAAAACATTAACCTTAAAGCATACAGAAAACCAACCATCTGATACTCACATTCCTATATTTTAAAAAAGGTCACTACGTTAATAACCCTAACCACCCTTCCCCCTTATTTTCTTCTTGTTAGTCTGCCCATTATGGCTAGATGGCCATAGTTTATCATTAAAAGCTCAGATGAGGTGCTGATAAATACATCTGAGGACTTCGATGGACCAAAATGCAACATTTCAGTTCTGTTTCTGATGCTCAGGAAATACCATTTACCAGTCATTGTGCAAAGTGCAAAGATTCCAATGATTATTTCATTAACTTATTAATAAGGGAAACATGGAACCAGAGAAAGTCAAAATGGAGGTATGCATAGTGAAAAATTTAAGGATTAAGGACAGGCTGAGGAAAGTACAGAAATGAATGTATATGCACATTTAAAGATACAATATCTTTGGGGATTTTCGAACATATTTTGGAGTCCATCAACTCCAAGATGTTTGGGAATATTTAATCAGTTGAGGTCTCATGTCATGTTTCTAGTTCAGAACCCTTGAATTTAAGGCATCTACATTCAAGCCTAGGGTTATCTACAACCTAACACGAAGAGGGACGGTATTGAATACTATAGACCAGACAAAAGGCAGGGTACTGAGGTCAGAGAAGAGCACCACATATACTCTAAAATAGCAGCTGGGTGCTCTATAATTCCTCTAGACAAGGTAACAGTTGTAATGAGCAATGTAAGGAGAGGCAGAATTTTACCTTACACAGTGTCTTAAATCATTTCTCAACTCCTACACATTGAAATATGACTTGGTGAAGTTCTTTCAATCTGCTAATAGCCTCTTTATTGAATCCAAATGACTTTTCCAACATTTATGCATGGTTTTATTCAACCCTCTAGTTTTATCATATAAACTTTCAGGATACAAATTTAAACTAATGCACAAAGCACCTTTCACAGGTTCTGTGGTTTCAATGTCAAAGGGGGCAGTGCAGCCAACCTTGTAAAGACACACATTTCAAACTTAATAATTTATCATAAAATAAATTAAGTAAAGTTCTACAAGCGCAATACAAGCACACAAGCAATGGGCATAACTTTTTTTTTTTGGTCTTTGGTGCATATACTCATTTCCTAAATCATTCAAGTAAAAGTTTCTCTGATTTCTTGGGTGAACATGGGGACCAAGGGAGGGAAGGCCCAAATGAGCAATGTCCACTTCTGCCTGCCTGGATGCCTGAGACAGTCCTGAGTATCCGTGATTCTAGGAGCAGCTGGTGGTGGTTCCAAATGAGAAGGAAAAGCAGGGGATGGGGACAAGGATGGGAAGAGCTGACCCTGGGTGAGTCTTTTGTGCCCAGTCTTCAAGAAGGGCATTTCTTTGTTCTCATGCCCTAAAGTAGAAAACTAGAAAAGATTCAAGGGTTTCAAACTGTCTCTACAGAGAACAGAAAGTAAGGTCACCCATTTTCTTCTGTTAACCTGACAAACCACTTGTGCTCCTAAACTTCGGAAGAGTAGAAGAAAATGAACTTCAGCGTGTAAAACTGATGTACATTGTTAGAGCTGTCCATTAAAAAGTGGTGAAGAGCTTAACACTGTTTAAGTATTACATTGTCCATTTATTACAACCAGATGGAGTTGCCAATAAGATTCCAAAATGACGTGATACTTCTATTCATAGCTCTCTCTTGACTTAGGACTTGAGTAAACTGTACCCTAGTCTAAACTAAGAGGTAATTGTGGTGTTTTCAGTCCTCATCTAAGACCATTTGGGATGCTGAAAAGTGGTGATTAGAAACATGCCTGTGTGTCAGCAGCAGGAGTGCAACCTTGCTCACTGAAAACAATCAATATGTTTAGTGAACAGTATCTAAAGGCAAAGGCTGTCCCAGATTGTTCCTGGGATTCCATGGGAGCTGTCTTTAAAACCAGGTACAAGGGCCAGCAGCATTCTTGCTACGATGGAGATGCAGTGTATATCAGGAGGCAGAAAGGCCCACAACTCAAATTGTCACAATGTTTTCGGTTTATTTGGAAGGTGTCACACAAGCAGCATTCTCCCCTGTTTTTCATTGATCTGGTTCAGAACATCAATAGTATCCCTGATTAAGGTCTCAAAGATCCCATCAGCTAGCTGCATCTTTACACAGAGTTCATCTTCATCATAGTTCACCCACTGAGCCTCTTCCTCATGGAGTTCTTGTACCTGAGATTTAAAAAGAATTTTAAAAATCACTATCATATAATTCTTACTTGTTCTGACGTATTGTTCTTTGGTATACCTAAATTAAATTGAAACTAGAGCAGAAACTGGGAAACAACAGCCAAAGATCTTTTTCTCTATGTATGCATCAAGTGAGTTTCTGTGAACAAAGGAACACAGTCACCAAAGAAATATGTCAAATTTCAGTACATGAGCCAATAAATGTTACTAGGGATGTTTTAAGCATAATCTTGCCTTGAACAGATAATGAATCAGATAAAAGTTCACTTTCAAAGGCTACTGTATGTATATAAAAGATAACCAAAATTTTTGCAGAAAAGGAAATCAAAGGTCAGAAAGGCTAAAAGATTTGTCCAGGGTCACAAAAATGAACCCGTGGCTGACGCAGAACAACCTCCAAGATCTCTTGGTCTCCCAAGTCAATGTTTGTTTTGCTACAATATAAACATTCCACAATGTTCTGTCCTCAGGTTTGTCTCCTGTCCCTACATTCTCTTTTGGAAATCTAATTTATTCTCAAAGTTTCAATTACTATCTCTACTATCTATTAAGAAGACTTCCAAACCTCTACCTTTGGCCACTATCACCTTCTAAGCTCTAGATCTATGTTTCCAACTACTGCTAGATAGCTCTACATGTCTGTCAAATTGTCACCTCTAATTGAACATGTTAAAAACTAAACTCAGGGTAGCAAGGTAGCACAGTAGATAGAGCACGGGCCCTGGAATCAAGAGGACCTGAGTTCAAATTTGACCCCAGACACTTACTACATGTGTGACCCTTGGCAAGTCACTTAATCCCAACTGCCTCCTAAAACAAACAAAATACTAAACTCACCATTATCCTCCACCAAAAACCACTCTCCAGACATTTGGTGAGGTACTATTTTTTTCCTGGTCATCTATGCTTGAAACCTCACTTTTTATTCCTTCCTCCCCTTCTTCAATTCTCATTTATCCAGTTGCCAGGAAGATTCTCCATTCCCAATATCACTTGCATCTGCTCCCTACTCACCATTGCTTTTTGCTTAGTTGAGGCCCTCATCATCTATCTTGGGCTACTGCAGTAAATCTTTTAACAAGTCTTCTTCCTCCTTTCAATTTTTCTTTCACAGAGCTGTCAGATTAATCTTCCCAAAACACAGATATCACAAAGTATTATTCAACTGGCAGTTGGTACTTAATGAAATAGGAGTCAAGTCCCACACACTTAGCCTAGTAAGCTCCATAAACTGGCTCTGACCTGCCTTCTCAGCTTTAGGTTACAATGTTATAATCTAGCCAAACTGGATACCTTTCTGCTTTCCCCAAGTACTTGCTGTTTCACCTTTATGCCTTTTGATTATTTTGTTCCACAAATACAGTACATACACTATCTCATCTCTGTCTGCTGAAATGCTACCAATCTTTCAAGACTCAATTCAAATACAATATCCTCTATTAAAGTTAACTCGATACCCTTAGTACCTCATCCAATCCCCCTACCTTAAAGATAAGTAAAAAATTGGTCCCAGACAAAGTAAGTTATTTGTTTGAGGAAATTACATGTAATAAGTATCAGAAGCATCACAACTAGGAACCAAAATTCAGTGTTCTCTTCCCTATATAATAATAGGAATAGCTAGTTTCATTAGTACTTGTTAATAATCTAATTAATCAAAATTATTTTGGCTTAATTTGGCTGGGAGTTGGGTCTCTATGAAAATATGCAAGAAATTTTTATACTCAAAGGGGAAAAATTCCCTGCATATATAAAGCATCCATCACACATTTATGTGGTATTGTGGACAGAGCACAGAACTTCAAGCTAGAAGACCTGAGTATGAATCCTATTTCAGACATTTACTAGGCTCCATGACCCTGTCTGCCTGAGTTTCTTCATTATCAGTCACATAGCTTGGCCTAAAAACTAAACAAGTTTTTCTTTTTATACTCTAGGAAGTAAAACCACAAGAAGTTTAAGATGAAAAAACTTGTAGGTCAAATCTCCTGTAAGTATAAGCTAAAATAAAGTTTGCTTCAGATTTTGGGAGGATGGGGCCACAGTGATGTGTATGTGAAAAGTCCAGCTCAGGTCCATCATGAAGTCTTCATAATCCATTAGCTAAAAGTGCTTCAGGGGGCGGCTAGGTGGCACAGTGAAAAGAGCACCAGCCCTGGAGTCAGGAGGACCTGAGTTCAAATCCAGCTCAGACACCCGACACACTTACTAGCCATGTGACTTTGGGCAAGTCACTTAACCCCAACTGCCCTCCAAAAAAAAGCAAAAAAATTTTTTCTTTGGGGCAGCTAGGTGGCGCAGTGAGTAAGAGCGCCAGCCCCAGAGTCAGGAGGACCTGGGATGGGTTCCAGCCTCAGATACTTAACACCTACACAAAAATAACTAGCTATATAACCTTGGGCAAGTTACTTAACCCCAGTTGCTTAAAAAAAAAAAAAGTGCTTCCCATTCAAAAGCTCCTTGAATTCTTTCTATCTTAATGTCCTGCACCAACTATTAAGCACAACTATTGTTGATGTTTAACCAATATTTGTTCAATGAAGTGAATGAAGGAATGAAGCTGAGGAGAGATTACTTTTAAATTTAAGGACATCATCACAACTAATTCAGATCAGTGTACAGATGATGCACTCAACAAAGGATGGGAACAACTCTATTCTCTGGTTTGCAATCCTAGGACTGACCCTCCTTTACTGCAGATGAAGTTAGGTCTGGCCTATAGTGGACAGAGCCTTTCTGGCCTCAGGAAGACCTGGCATCAAGTACTGCTTGTGACTCACAAATGGTCAATCTACTTATGTCTAAGTTTCATAAAGAAACTCTCTAAAAATAGATAAGTTATGGAGCAAATGCTAATTTGTATTGTTGGAGGAAGTTTCCTAAATGGGAGTTCCTTACACCATTGGAATAATTAGTCTAGTTGAAAAAAAGTTATATATACATGATTTGTGTAAATGAAAGTAATCTCAAAAATAAGAAGCTAGAAATACAATAAATAGAAGATTTAAGATTTTTAGTTAAAACCAACCAATCACTTAAGACCAACTGTATTAGCCCAGGTAAAAAGTTTATAAATTTGGACAATGTTTATCAAAATCAAACATTGCTTAGCATTAGTCACTGACCAGGATGTGATCAACTCGGTCTCTCTTCTTCCGTCCAAATTTCATCATTTTCTGCCAATCTGTTTTGTGATTTGGTTCCTTTTTAAGGCTGAATAGCTTGAGTACTTCAGTAGCTATAAATTTCTGTGGAAAGAAGGAAAAAGAAGGAATGAGTGAAGGAGAAACATTATAGCAATGATGTGACTAAAATTTAAGTGTACAATTAGTACCATTACCGAGTACAATTACTAGGTAAATACTATGTTCTGTCTAATATGAGATCAGAAAAGCCTTTCATGTATGATTTCACTTATCAATTCTGAGTAAAATATTCTAATTAGTCATACTTCATTAAGTTAATTTATATTTTACATGATATTTTAATGTATGCAATACTGATAATTGCCATATTTCTGACAAAATAATAATGAACAGTACTGATTTTAACAGTCATTTGTAATAATGGGAACTATTTAAATTGTCCCTTCTGTGATTATGGAATCTGAAGCTGACACAACCTCCAACTTTCAATTCTTGAAAGTAAGCAAAAGATGAATCTTATAATCTGCCATTAAGTCACAAAATGTCTGGGGAGAGAGATGATGGTGTAAGAGACAAATGCAAGACTTTGGCTTAGACCAAAAAAAAGCATAACTGCAGCTACTAAGAACCACAAGTGAACTGTCACTTTCCTAAGAAAAATGTATCTCTAGATTAATAAAAAAGTCATTTCAGTACTAAAATTAGTGATGAAGTTCTGCGCAGAGAAGGAAGGAAGAAGGAAGGGAAGGAAGGAAGAGGAAAAGGTGAAATATATTTGGGGCTTCTATGGAAAAGTTTCAAAAAGTTTTATGTGAAGATAACACCAACAATTTATTTCTCCTCAAATTAGAAATCCTGTGGGACAACTATGGCTAAGATTTGGGTCTAACAAACTGACATGGCTGCAAAGACTAGTTCATTGAGAATTTTTTAAAGATAGGTCCCAGATATGTTCTGTGTCCCAAATTTATGTTTTATGGATTCTTAACTTGGGATCTGTGAATTTTTTTTGTCTAATATTTTTATATCTTTATTTTAATATAACTGACTTCTTTTGTAATCCTATGTACTTTATTTTATGCAATTAAAAACATTATTCTGATAAAGGTTTCACTAGACTACCAAAAGTGTCCATGACATAAAAACACATTAAGAATCCCTACTGTAAAGAGGCTGCATCTCCCCTTAGAAGGGTATAAATAGTAGACAGAAGAAATGGACCTGTGATTTTATTGAGTACAGGGAACTAATTTATGAAGAAACTCCATCTACTCAAAGCAGGCTGGCACCTTTTCTGTAACTTATAGCCTTAGAGATTATTGGAAAGGCTGCAAAGTACTCTAAAATCACTATAAATAAAGCTCAAAAAGTTTATGTTACAGTAATTGTTAAACTTCCTTTAAATTCCCCAGTTTTTTTTTAATTGCATGGAATGTGAATGTAGATTCCATGATACTTAAAAATAACATTTTGGTTTTTTTGGTTTTTTTTTTGCTTTTTTTTGGTGGGCAGTTGGGGTTAAGTAACTTGCCCAAGGTTACACGGCTAGGTTTTTTTTTGTTTGTTTTTTGTTTTGTGTGTGTGTGTTAAGTGTCTGAGGCCGGATCTGAACTCAGGTCCTTCTGACTCCAGGGCAGGCGCTCTACTCACTTCGACACCTAGCCGCCCCTGGTTTTTTTTTTAAAGATAGGTCCCAAAGTTGCTTTTCAATTATATCCCTTCCCTACTTACTAAGTTAAAAGGGGATATTTTACAATTTTTTTCCTACCTTGATTTCATCAAGGTCACTTGGATTTTTTACTCTTCTGAAGTAACTGGAGTTCATCCTACATGGTTTCATCCAGATAGGCTGATTCAGATTGGGATCTTCAGCAAATATTTCTCCAAAAATTTCTTTTGTCAAATCAAAGACCGCCTTGACAAAGGGGGAAAAACAGCAAAATTACAAATCCAAAATTTAGTCAATATGAGATCTTCCCAAATTAGAAGTGTCCTAAAAAACATACCTGCTTGTAGACTCTTTTACTGGTGCTTTCCATATCCTGACCCCTACAAGCACTGCCTAGTAGTTCTGTGGGAATGCTGATGCTCTGAAGATCATGGCCCATCTCTTTCCATTTCCAAAGTTCCTCAGCTGCAGCATGGACTAGTGCTTCTACCTCTTCTACAGTGTGTGGAACAGCCAATAATGTCTCACATGGCTTTGGAGGTAGAACTTTTTTTGACTCTGCCATTGGTGGCACAATTGGTTCTTCTAACTTATTCTGTTGGACCTGGTGGGAGGAACTCAAGCCAAAGTCTTCATCAAACCAGTCCTGGTCATCTCCTAATGCACTCAGGAACTCCCGGCTGATTTCAAGCTCTGCAAGCCTCTTAGCAAGTTCTTCCTGCCCACTGGCACCAAACACAGGGCTCTCCTACAGAAGATAAAATACCATTTAGCAATCTCAAGACCTTTGGTAGAAATACTTAAGAAAAAAAAGCAACAGTTTACTTGTACATTCAACTATTTTTCTACATTATTCTCTCTATATTTATTTCCAAACAAGAAAAATAGAATAGTGGCTATTAATAATAACTAGCTCCTTTAAACATTCCATCTAAAAACAATTCTGCTTACATGTCTTATGACTAGGATCTTTTTTTAAAAAAATTACTGGTTAGGGTTTTTTGCATCATAAATTTTCCATGTTGTTGTAAATTTGGAAATAGGACGTGGATTTTCTCACCTCTGGTGTGAATCTGGCTCAGGTTACTAAAAAGCATTACTTTTGTTCAATTGTCCAAGAACAACCTAAATAATTGATGGTCTTGATGTATGTCATAGTAGACATATATCCATTTAACCAGACTCATCATGATAATAAAAGCTGACGTTTATATAGCGCTTTAAGGTTTACAAAGCGCTTTACATACATTTTCTGATTTGTTCATCATAATTGGCAGTCTCTGCACAGAAACCATGACTGAGTAGCTAGTTAGGCAAATAGCTCTCAGGTTATCTCCTCAATGATAAAGTTCAGAACCATTAGGAAGGCAATATAGAGTAAGTTTGCACAGTGATCTATTTGTACACCTAAGCTGGGAACAGTATGCAAGGTAGTCAACTTAGCAGTTTTTAGTGAATACTATAATCCTTACAAATCTGTCATGTGTTTGTGACATCTCTAAAATAACTCCTTGTGATGTAACAGAGGACAGTTACTTCAGAGAGAAGAAAAGCTACAAAGTGCTCAAAAACAATGATTGTTTATACTTGTAAATATCATGACTTCAATGGAGTAACAAATTCAGAAAACAGGAATCTCCTCTGACTTTTTAAAAAAGATTCATTAGTTAACGGAATATACTGAAGGGAGAAAAACTATTAGGATTTGTATGAACATAATTTACACTGGTTAGATTTCATTCTATGGTTAACTTACTATTTTTCTTATGTGAGAAATACTTACTGGTCTGGGGCACATATCTGGAGAGGAAATTTCTCTTTCGTCATCTACTTCAGTCTTTATAAACAGAACTGGCATATTACTAGGTGACTGCTCCTCAGGATAATTAGATGGGACTCTGGAAAACACTTTTTCTTGGCGATCATCATGGAGCTCCTGGTTGCTAAGTTGGATTTTCTCATTTTTAACTTTCTTAATTTGTTGCAACTGATCAACTGTATCCTTCACAAAGGTTTTTAGCAAGCTATCTGTCAGTAAACTGACAGTCTCCAATTTCTTTGATTTTTCTTCCACACTAAGTGATGACCTCAACTGAGCTTCTAATTGGTTTTTTTCTTTAGTTAAAAGGTCCAGGAGTGGGGTTGAAAGCTTTTCCAAAACTTGTGGAGGTAAACTCTCTTTCTTTTCAGGTAATTCTTTTGTCCAATACTCTTGCTGCCTTTTCAGTTCTTCAGAAAGGACAATATCTAAAGTATCTTCCAATACAAAGGCAATAACTTTTTCTATGGCACCAGAAACAAAAAGGGAAATATCACTCTCATCTTTTATGGAACAAACTATAGAATCTCCTAACGACTGCTCCTGAGCAATTGATTCAGTAGCCACAGAAATCTCCTGTGTGTGTTCTACTTTAGATATGGATTCAGCCTTACTGCTTCTCTCCACTGAGGTTTCCACCATGTGAATGCTAACTGGAGATTTCTCCTGGAAAGATTCAGTTGAATTTCTTTCCCTATTAGACTCAGGTGCCTCTTTGTCTTTCTGTTCTTGTTTTTGATGCTGATTATATTGTTCATTAGAGAAAGCATCTTCATTTTCATCTATAAAGTTACCAAAATTTTCTGGAATGTGAGAGATTTTCTGGGGGGGAGCAAAAATACCATGTTTCTCTTTACACTTAAAATATGTAATTCCATCATAAGTTCCATTGTTATTTCCTTCAGGCTTGTCCAGCTCTACTCCAGCCCAAAATCCTTTAGCAAACTCTGTCAAGCCTTTGAAGCGAAGAGTACCAGGCTGAACATTGCTGATAAGGACTCTGTCACCAAGATGGAAATTAAGCAGTTTGTCAGCTTCACCAGTAGAAGCAGAGGCCCATGATGGTGCCTCAGTGACACCAGGTTCATTCTCCACGTCACTCCGTTCTTTACTTTTCATAAGTTCCATTGGGGATCTGAGTTCTAAGAGTCTCCCAGAATGGACACTTCCAGAAATGGACAGACTTTTCTCACTAAGGCACTCACTGATTTCATCATCGCTACCAAAGCTGGTAGCTTTACTTCTCGAGATCTTTGTCAGTGGCAATTTTTCCCTCTGTGACTGAGAGTCTCTTCTGGAAGATAACACAGATGACAATTCAAAGTCAGCAGGTGTTCCTTCAACTGAAGGTTCTTTCTTGGGAGAAGATGCCTCAAAGTCATCTGAGTAGGCTGTATCTCTAAGAGCAGAAAGTTGTTCTGAAAAAGATAAGTCCTGCTCCTCTGCAATCTTTTGTCTGTAAGAGGCTTGTTCTGATTTTGCACTCGGATCCTTCTCCACATCATCTCTGGTTTTTTGTGCCTCTTTTATCATTTCCTCTTTTTTCTGAAGTTTCTCTATGGCTCCTGGGCTTCTCGAACCTTTGGGGACACTTTTAGAGTCTAAAGGAAGACCTGTCTTTGAGAGAATCTCAGCTGAATCTCCCTGCTCCAGGTCTAGTTTCAACAAGACACAAGATTTTCCAGAGAGTTTAGAATAAGTGTCTTCAATCTCACTCTCTTCTGATTTTGCATATTCTATCACCTCTTCTTGTATCTCAGATTTATGACTGTACTCTTCTTCCAACCTAATATCCAATACACTGGAGATTCTGTCAGTGTTCAGATCTTTGAAAGGAGATAATAAAGGCACATTTTCCAGATAATCCCCAGATTCTGCTCTGGCTCTCCTTGATATTTTAAGATTTAGAGATGGGTTTGGAGGCTGTTCTACATGAATATCCAAGTCAGCAGGTCTCTTGGCAGGTGCAGACAAAGATCTCTCAGACAAAGATTTTTCAGAGCTTGAGGGTGAAGCATCTGAAAGACATAAAAAAGAAAGCATAACATCAAAGTCACCAAAACACAATCTTTCAGTTATATGCTAGCTACACACAAATAATATTTGTAGCCAAGGCAATTAAAGTGAAGAAGAAAAATGAAAGCTTTGGTAAGAATAGCTAATGAAAACTCTTCTACCAGGAGAGGTTTTTGGTTTTTGCCTTTTAATAAAGGATGCCCAACAAGAATTAAAACAAATTTGGAAGAATATTTTATGTACCATCTTAAAAACTTTAGAAAAAAAAAAAGAAAGAAAAATGGGCATACATTGGCAGAAACCATTTTCTGTTTATGATTAGTCAGAGATTGGTCAAAAGCAAAACTGGACAATTAATAACCATAAATTATTCTTATTTTCAGGTCTTGTAACTATATAGGAAGGTAGAAGTTAGGGACTGAGGAAGAAAAATAATTTAATGTGAACATGTATAGTTATCTTGCAGTTAGGTGGCAGAGTGGATAGAGCACTGGGTTTGGAGTCAGGAAAACTTGAATTCAAATATAGCCTCATACACTAGCTGTGTGACCTTGGGCAAGTCACTTCACCTCTGTTTGTCTCAATTTCCTCATCTGTAAAATGGGGATGATAATAATAGCACCTACCTCCCAGAATTGTTGTAAGGATCAAATGAGATAATAATTTTAAAGTACTTAGCATAATACCCGGCACACGGTATAGGCACTATATAAATGTCAGTAATTACTATTATTTGAAATACTCTAAAATGAGGATGTTTCTTTGGTATCTTAAAGCTCTCTAAAAAGATGAAACCCAAATATGATTTTTCAACTTCAGTTTTGTTTTGGAGGGGGAGGCCTTACAACATAAAAATTCTCATTTTACAAATACCAGAATTCAAAAAGGAGGACAAATTTATGACCTTAAGCTGGCCATTTTTTCAATAAATAAAGAAATGTGGCTCTATGGGCTTGACAGCTCTATGTTAAATGTACACTTTTTCTCTATTTTGCTATTGTAACCTTTTTCATAAATGCAGTTTTTCTCATCAAATGGGGCAAATGAAAATAGTTTTGCATGAATGCTATAAATTAGTAATGCACTTCACAAATAAAAAAGAATTTTATAGAGCAGATTGTAAGATAGCTGTCCACTGTTGCCAAGGTATTCATTATAGAATAAAACTGAGCAGGTGTAGACTTTGTGTGTTCTGCACAAATCCTTAAACACTATTCATTATGTTTCACTTTACATACCAAGATGTTCAGCAATAGACTCTAGGGATCCTCTGGACCGTTCTGACTCAGTAAGCGTTTTCCAGTTCTTTGCTGCATCAGGCCTGAGGTAGAAAAGTTAACAAATGAAGAGAAATACAGAGCTCTGTGATGGCAACATATCTAGTCAAACAGAAAAGGGGAAAGTCCCCATGAAGGGTAGGAATTCTCATTCAACTTCTAAAGAATTCTATGAGCAACTCACCTTGAGGCCCAACTCCAACTCGGCACTTCAGTATGTTCTGATCTTTATTATAAATATGCAGGATGGATTTAAATTTTTCCCATACTCAACTTTATGGTACACTTAAATATACTGCATATTATAAAGTTTTTGGGGTGGGGAATGCCATACAGACAAAAACAACTTTAGCAAAATAAGAGAACTATTTTTGTTTTTGGTAAAAGCTGTGAAATAGGCTAACATTGCAGTTGCAACTGCCAATATTTCCATTTTCCCATGTGTTTCAAACCCTTCACCCCAAACTTAGCATATTCCATTATCAGACTAGACAGTGCAAAAAGTAAATGACCAAAAAAGCCCGACCTGTGAAGTGATGGAGACTTGATCTTGGGTCTCTCAGTAGCTGAGGAGGGAGTTTTAATTTGAGGTTTAGCTGTTGGTGATGTCTCCAGATCCCGACTTAACTCTGCTTCTGTTTTCTTGATAAATTCATCATAAGACTATGTTTTGAGAAATTAAAGCTGTAGTTAGTATTCAGAATTAAAACTTTTCAGAAGTCTAGTATACAATAACTTTAATCACTTCCAGTTTAAATCTGAAAAGCAATAAATTCACATTCTGGCATTATGTACATTTTTGGAAAAGGATTGTTTATCCACTTTATCTTTATGGGGTGATCTAATGCTGTTTTTAATATTTAATTTCATAAACCTGCTTTGCTAAATTGGTTGACTTTTCGAAAAAAGCTACCAATGAGTTTAATGCCTCAGGTCTTAATTTTATCTCTGTGAGAATAAGAAACATTATTTGTAGGCAAATATTATCATCTACCCAGTACCAGAATGGACATGCTTATACTACAGGTGAAAAATACAGTACACTAGCAGGTTTTTACAAAGAATTACATAATCCCTGGTCTATACTTTATCTAATCTTCTATACTGTAGTAATCTAGTTGATTTAATAAGATGAAATCAATCTCTTCCCTGCAAGTGTACCATCTGATGTTTTAAAAAATATCACAGGGGGGGGCGGGTAGGTGGCGCAGTGAGTAGAGAGCCGGCCCTGGAGTCAGAAGGACCCGAGTTCGGATCTGGCCTCAGACACTTAACGCACACACAAACAAAAACCTAGCCGTGTGACCTTGGGCTAGTTACTTAACCCCAATTGCCCTCCAAAAAGCAAAAAACAAAACAAAACAAAAAACAAACAAAACAAACAAAAAAATATCACAGGGCAGTCCTGAGGTACTTATAGTTCCTTTGGGATTGGTTCAGGCCCTTGCTTTAAACCCCCTATCTAGGATGGATTCTGTGTCCTAAACCTGTCACAAGTTTTGGAATGCAATCTCATCTGTTTGTCATTTTAAATCCTTCAGAATCTAGATGTGGCCTATCTTTCCAGGATTCCTATTAATCAATCATTCACTCAACAAGCATTTATCAAATGTGTATTATCTATCTGCTGGGCACTATTCTTGCACATTACTCTTCTTCACAAGCTAACTCCAACCAAACTGGTCAAGCTGCTGTTTCTGGTTACACTTCATTTTCAATTCAGCACATGCCAGGATGCTTTCCCTCCTCACTTCTTTTTTTCTTTTTCTTTTTTCTTTTCTTTTCTTTTTTTTTTTTTTTTTTGCACTTTTTGGAGGAAGGAGGGCAGGGCAATTGGGGTTAAGTGACTTGCCCAAGGTCACACGGCTAGTGTTAAGTGTCTGACGCTGAATTTGAACTCAGATCCTCCTGACTCCAGGGCTGGTGCTCTACTCACCCCTTCCCTCCTCACTTCTGCCTCTTAGAATGCCTTTGTTTTCTTTAAGGCTCAGTTCAAATGTCAATTCTTACATGAGGCCCAACCTGATTCTTCAGTTGCTAGAGCAATTCTGCTCCCAGAAATTATTTTGATTATTTTGTTGTTTTCCTTCAATAGAATGTAAATTCCTTGAGGGAAGGAAATATTTGCTTTTGGCTTTGCATTCCCAGGATCTAACACAATATCTGGTACATAATAGGTTCTTAGTACATGCTTGTTGAATGAATGTATCTGAAGGCTGTCAAATAGACTCCATCAAAGGCCATTTTGGTCAAACTAGTATTCTATCACTAAGAACATCAAAGAAACTTGTGTTGGAGGATCTTTCCTATATGTCTTGGGTATATTTGAAAATACTTCCTCCCACCCCATCCATTTATTATGCGTTTATTATTTATGAATGTGCCTCCTAGTGAACGCTTTCAACTCTACATTGCCCTCTTCTTTTGAGTCCTTCACTGATCCTGCCCTGCCCAGTCTTGTACTATTCCCAATATCCAACCTTCATTCTTACATGCTTGCTGAATGAAGCTGGAGAAAAATAAATCACTAAACCATGCTGCCTGCATCTACAAATTTAAATTACATAATCTTAATTGGGTCTTCAACGCAGCAAGGCAATCCTTCTATCACCTGATTCACTATCTCACTCACCACAGTGGCTTTTCATCCCTCCTCCAATCTCCCACTGCTCCTCTTCCCCTTCTCAGCTAATAAGCTAATCTCTTATTTCACTTAAAAAAAGAGTCCACTTAAAGAGAATTCCCTCTTCACATCACTCAGATGTCTTTTACCAGTGTCTCCTCCTTTACCCCTTTGAAGAGCTGGCCTTTCTCTTTGCCAAGGCAAACCCTTCTACATGCACAAGCGATCCTTTTCCATCTGGTTTTCCCAGCAGATTGCTTTCTCTGTCGTCCCTATGTTCTCATTAATCTCAGTCGCTCTCTGTCTACCGGATGCTACCCTACTGCCTACACGTGTCCATGTCTCTCCCATTCTCACTTCAATCCCCCCTACTGACTCTTGTCTTTGACCTCTCCTCCCTTTTCAGCTGAACTCCCTGAGAATGTCGTCTCCATTTCTTCTCCTTTCCCTTTTTTATCAGCTCTTTGTGGCCTGGCTTCTGAACTCATCATTCAACCAAAATCAGCCAGGCTCTTGTAATGGTCAAATCTAACGTTTTTCTCAATCTTCACCCTTCCTGACTTTCCTTTAGCCTTTGACATTACCGATTACCCTCTTCTAGTTAATCTCTCCTTAAGTCTTTATGACACTGCAGTCTCCTGGCCCTCTGACCCGTCTGCTCATTCACTTTCTCTCTGCTGTATCTCTATCCAGGGTATGCCCCTAAAGCTGGGTGCCACACAGGGCTCTTTCCTGGGCCCTCTTCTTTCTTCTTCTCCTTCTAAACTGTTCCACTTGGTGATCTGATCAGCTCCTATGGTTTCAATTATTTCTGAGTTGATGATTCACAAACCTCCTTATTCTGCTCTAACCTCTCTCTCAGTCTTCAGTTTCTCATCTCTAGCTTGAATAGAGATCTATACACACCTTAAATTCAACATTTCCAAAATGGAATTAATTATCTTTTACCCAAAAACCTTTCCCTCTTCCTAACTTCCCTATTATTTGGGTTTTTTAGCTTTTATTTAGTATTCCCCCCCACCCCATTACATGTAAAAACAATTTTTAGCACTTGTCTTTAAAACTTTTGAGTTCCAAATTCTCTAACTTCCTCATTCCCTGCATCCTTCTCCCATTAAGAAGGCAGGCAATGGGGCAGCTAGGTGGTGCAGTGAATAGAACACCGGCCCTGGAATAAGGAGGACCTGAGTTCAAATCCGAGCTCAGACACTTAACACTTACTAGCCATGTGACCTTGGGCAAGTCATTCAACCCCAACTGCCCTGCTTTGCCCCCTCCAAAAAAGAAAAAAAAAGGCAGGCAATTCCATACAGGTTATATAGGTGTAGTCATGTAAACATATTCGTAATAGTCATGTTGTGAAATTCCCTATTAATTGTTGAGGGTACTAGTCTTCCCAGTTACCTAGGCTTGTGTAATAGAAATGCAAATTTAAAGATCTTCCCTGGCCCTAGGCCCTTTGATAGGTTTAAGTGACTCTGAGAACCTTCCTTGATTTGAAAATATACTCTGCCCCCTAATAGGTTGAATGTGGTCACATGGAGCCTGTGGCAGGAGGCTTGGTTTTCAGGAATGCCCACACCTTGATGCCATGTGATTGGGCAGTGTATCAAGAGGGTGGTTACATTCTCTGACCCAGGAAAAGGCTATATAATCCCTTTGCTTTGGGGCTCACTTTGAGAAGTGTTGTGTGATTTGACCAGATGAAACTCTGGGCAGCTGCTGTTGAGCCCCCGGCTTTGAAAACCCAGATGTTGATGCTTCCCGCTCTGGTAACTGTGATTTGGTTGGACAGTTTGGAAGCCTGTCTGCTTGATCTGTTTGTTTTTCTGTCTTGTAACTTCAGTCTATATACTCTGAAGTTCAGGGTGCTGACCTTTTTCCCCTGAACTAGGTAAATGATATATGTTTGATTGATTAAAGTAAGCTTGTTAACCCATTTTGAGTCACTTTCCTTTAGAAAAGCAGATCTAAGAACCTATGTTGGCAGCCACCCTGGGTATGCTGGGGTGCTTGCTGTTAAAAATGGTGATGAGAGGGGCGGCTAGGTGGCGCAGTGAATTGAGCGCCGGCCCTGGAATCAGAAGGTCCTGAGTTCGGAGCCGGCCTCCGACACTTAATCCGCACAAACAAAAACCTAGCCGTGTAACCTTGGGCAAGTTACCTAACCCCGATTGCCCTAAAGGGGCGGCTAGGTGGCACAGTGAGTAAGAGCACCGGCCTCGGAGTTGGGATGACTCGAGATCAGATCCGGCCTCAGAAAACGAGCACCCACGCATAAATCAAATGACTAGCCGTGTAACCTTGAGCAAGTTACTTAACCCCAATTGCTTTAAAAAAAAAAAAAATGGTGATGAGGATCTGTCCCCCCAATCAGAGGCTTGATCAGTTACTAAGTGTTAAGTACCTGCTACTTTTGCCAACACAAAGATCTTCAAATTCAAAATTACATTACCATTACAGCTTGAAACCTCAGTGTTATTCTTAACTCTGTTCTCTCATATATGATCAACTGTCAAGACCTGTTTTTTACCCATCTTCATAATATCTCACACATTCCCCCTTCTTTCTTTTGACATTGCCAGCACTCTAGTCCTTAAGACTGAATCATCTCATTCTTGGTCTTCTGCAACAGCCTGCTGGTTGGTGTCCCTGTCCCAAATTTCTCCCCACTCCAGTACATCACCCACTTAGCTGTCAAACTGATCTTCCTAAAGCTCAGGTCTACATCACCTCCTCTATTAAATAAGCTCCAGTAACTCTCTGTGACCTCCAAGACCAAATGTGAAATCCTCTGGT
Source organism: Gymnobelideus leadbeateri (assembly GCA_011680675.1). Taxonomy (NCBI): domain Eukaryota; kingdom Metazoa; phylum Chordata; class Mammalia; order Diprotodontia; family Petauridae; genus Gymnobelideus; species Gymnobelideus leadbeateri. The sequence goes on from WOXC01006338.1 coordinate 60,046, forward strand.
GTTCAGAACCCTTTATAACTTAGCCTCCCTCTTACCTTTCCAGAGTTTTTACAACTCCTTCTCAATGACACTGTTCTTCCTGGCTGTTCTTTGCACTCCATCTCTTAACTCTGAGTATTTTTACTTGGCTGTCCCCCATGCCTACAATTCCCTCCCTTTCAATTTCCCTAGTATTCTTCAAGTCTAAGCTGAATTTCCACAAGAAACCTTTTCCAGTTCTCCTTAATCTTAGTGCTTCCTTCTGTTGATTATCTCTAATTTATCCTGTATATATTGCTGTATGTTGTTTCCCCCACATGAGTTCTTTCAAAGCAGGAAACATTTTTTGCCTTTCTTTGTATCCCTAGTGCCTGGCACACAGTAGGTGTTAATAAGTACTAGCTGATTGACTATAAAAAAATTTTTAAACTTGTATTTTAGGCCTCTAACAGTTCTTGATATGAGTTCTCTTAAGTTTAGTACCTGTTGTATAAAATAATATGTCCTTTAATTCTTCATCTAATTTTAATATTCTAGGACCTGTTGAAGAAGGCTCTTTTGGACTGGATTTCTAGGTCAGGAGATCAGAAAAAAAAAAGCTGACTACAGCAAGACATTTGTCAAAGTCTCTAGAACAACTTTTGTGGACAAGACAGGACAATTCAGGCTACATGAGAATAATGTTAAGTGGATTCAGGACATAATGTAGATATTAATATCAAATTGGAAAAGACTCCAGTCAAGTGTCCCAGAGATCTATGCTTAGCTCTGTACAAGTTTATATCTTAATCAATGACTTGAAGATATTATCTGATATAACACAACTCTAAGAGGAATGGTTAATAGGCTAGATGAATAGAATCAGGGTCCAATGAGGCTAAATCTAAGAAAATGAAATGCAATTCAAACGAAATGTAAACTCTTACACTTAGCTTAAAAAATCAACTTCATACATGGTAAGGAATGGCAAGACAGCAATTTGCAAAAGATCTGGGTGTTTTGGTGAACAATAGCTTGATATGATTCAACAATACGGTATAGATTCCAAAAAACTACTGCAATTTTTAGCAGCATTGAGAAGCAGTCAGAAATCAGAGGATGATAATACTTCTGTACTCTGCTCCAGTCAAACCATATCTGGAGTAATCCTTCCAATTCTGAGCTACCCATTTTAGGAAGGACACTGAAAACCTGGAATGTTTTCAAAGGAGGCAACCAGGAAGATAAAAGGTTTTGAGATTATGAAATATGAACACTAATCCTGAGACTGAGTTCCCTTTCATTGGAAGTATTCAAGTAAAGGCTAAATGAGAACTTATCAGGGATATGGTGGGTGATTCTTTTTCAGTTATCGGTTGATCTTAACTTACACTGAAGTCTCTTCCTCCTCAGAAATTCTGTGATTTCCCCAATCAAAATGTACTTTCCATTCTCAAATTTTCCTTGGAGCGTTTTGTTTGCATCTTTCTCCTGTTATTCTCCCCACCACACTCTACTCTGTATTAAGCTTATCTTTGCATATGTAAGATCATAATAGAATACAGGCTCAATGATGGGAGAAACTATCTTTCTAGTCTTATGATACTGATGTGTAACACAGAGGCTTGCAAATAGAAGGCATTTAATAAATATGTGCTGAATTAAAATATGTGTTCTTCTTTCTCATTATTTCTCTAGGTGGCACTGTAATTCACCACTTTGAAACTTTGCCACTGTCTTTGGTAAGTGCTTGCTATGACACTGTGCTAAAGTGCTGGGGATACCAAAAGAAAAAAAAAGACTGGAGTCCAATTCTATCACATAACTAGGAATAACTAGTCTTCCCATTTTCAGTTATTCATAAATTCGATAATCATGCCATTTATGTATGTCTTCATCCAAGGCCTCAGCCTACATCACCGAAGGAAATCATATCTTATTTAAATTTTTTATCTGCCTTCCTGTTTACCACAGTCCCATACATAACAAAAATACTTAATACATGTTTCCTGAATTGAATCTGAAGTTATTTAGGGCATCATGCAATATGACTTAGGATGCCTTCTATGTAGCTAAAGGTAGAAAGCAAATGAGGTGAAATATATTACAATCCGAACTGTAGTTTTTTTTTATATGTATATAACCCAAGAGAACGGAGTAGAAAAAATTCTCTTACGCTGTTTCACTTTTCCAGAGTAATATAATTAACTACAAATCTCAAAAATGGGAACTCTTTCTGGGTAATCAAGGTATTTTTGTTTATTCTACTTTGCTATATTTCAAATTGTGGAAGATCTACAAATGTTTTAAAATGACTAAATTCTATTAAGTGGGTAGGCCCTCAAATATTTAAAAAAAACTTCTACTTCGAATCTTTTCTCTGCTAACAGTGGCAGCTTTCAGTCTAATCTACCATAGTCACAAAATTCCTTGATAACCAGTTTACACACACCTTATACATCATCACTCAAAATTACATGAGTGATGATATGGTCCTTCAAGTTCTACCTCCTTGAAATTGGACAGCTAGATCAAAGTTGTTCAACCTTGCACATTTACTAAATGGGATAGGGCACTGGACGTGTGATTGTAGGTAATTCCTAGATTAGGGAAATTCCCTTTACCAATGCAAGTAAGAACATTCTCTTCAATTTATAGTTCTAAAGAATTGTGTGGAACACTGAGAGGTTACATAGGCTGCCAGATGTATATCAGAGATAGGACTTGAATCGAGGTCTTCCTAAGCTTCAAGGCCAGCTCTCTTTCCATGATGTCATGGGGCTGGATCTAAAAAGATATCCTATTTACTAAAATTTCTTACTACTGACAAATCTAAGGAATGAGTTTCCATAGCAAAAACTCATTTTTGTGAGGTGGTGATTCTTTTTTTTTTTTTAAGTGAGAACTCATTTTATTGAGGCAGCATATCAATGGAGAGAGTGCTAGGTTTGCAAGCAGATCTGAGTTCAAATCCTTTTCTGATATGAGCTTTATGAACCTGAATTATCACCATCATCATCATCATCTTCTTCATCTAATATTTATAAAAGTTTTAAGGTTTGTAAAGTATGTATATATGTATACATATTATATATATACATATATATAAATTCATTTGATAATCATAAACATTCCTTGATGTAGGTGCTATTATTATTTCCATTTTAAAGTTAAGGAAATCAAGGCTGAAAGATTAAATAATATGTCCGGGGCTCTAGCCACTGCACCTCCTAGGTATCTGTCATTTAACCTCCATGCTCCTCTCTAGGATTTATTATTTTTTTTTCCAAATGCTTTATTAACTTCTGGTTTACATCATTCATTTCCACCAGATTTTGAGTTACAATTTTTTCCCTGTTTTTCTCCTACCCACCACCCCAGAATAGCACTCCCACAGGATATCCCCTCATCCAATCTGCTCTCTCCTATCTCTTCTCCCATACCCCCTACGACTTTTCCATTAGGGCAAGGTGAATCTCTGTGCCCCAATGCCTGCACATCTTATCTCCCAATTACATGCCAAATAGTATTAATAATAGTATTTATATATATTAGAAACATTTAATTTTAAAACTTCAAATTCCAGATCCATTCCCTTCCTCCCTTGTCATCCACTCCTGCTGGGGAGATAAGCAATTCAGTATATGTTGTACATGTACAACCATACAAAACATTACCATAGTAGATATATTGTAAACAACTGGCTATATTTCCCTCCCACCCATCCCACTCCCCACCCGGTCCATTCCCTACTTTGATCCTGTCCCTCTTCAAAAGTGGGTGCCTCCAACCTCCCCTCCCCCCAGCATGCCCTCCCCTCCATCATCCCCCCTCTCATCCCCCTTCCCCCTACTCTCCTACAGGGTGAGATATTCCATTTAGTATGTATGTCATTCTCTCCCTGAGCCAAATTCAGTGAGAATATGGTTTTGCCTTTTTGCCTTCCCGTTCTTCCCCTCCCCTGACTTACTATTCCTTGCCTCTTCTACATGAGACAGTTTACCCCCCCACCTCTCCCCATCTCCTCTTGCCACATTCCTCTCTCATGAGGTGGTGATTCTTCTATAGAACCAGCTTCTAGTTTTACTATTGGCATGAGGGCAGAACCAATTAACTTACATACTCTATCAAGTCTGTCTCCTGTCATTCTTTAATGCCTATCTTTGCTATTAGGTATTTTATAATAGGACAGCATTTTATTAGTAAATGTTACTGTTAGTAATGATGATGGTGATCAGGATAATAACTATTTGGATAAAGTATTAAGATGTATTTGAAAAACAATATGAAACCATGAAAAGAGTTGCCAAATGTCTGACCAATAAGTACCAAGGAGCTTTGTGGCATCAAAATCACAATTCCATGGTGGTTTTTTTATTTTTTAAATGGTGTTTTGTGTTGTTTAATTGGATAAACATGCTGTTGTTTAATTTGTTAAAGTACCTTGTCTGGCACTATAAAATAATCCTTGTCCCTTGTTTATTAAAAAAAAAAATCATTCCAGTTTAATCCTTTGTACAAGAGATTAGATCTCCTCAGTACCAATTAGTAATGGAAAATTTCTAACCAACTATCACTTTGTTAATATAAAAAATGTTTTGGATTTCATATATGCATCAGTCTCAGTACATGTTACCCTTCTCCCATTCATTTTCTAACCTCTAACTGTTTGATCAGACTGGCCTCCTGGGCTTTCAGCCTCTCCTTCTGCCTTTTTTTCTGTTCCTTTTTCAGCTGATCAACAACTGATTTTCTCTTCCGAAGCTCATCCTTTAGAGCTCTGATTCTACCTTCAATGTCACTCTGGTCAGAAGTAGGTTCTGAAAGAGACACAATTAAAGCAATTTGAAATATATAGGTAAATCAATTTGTTATGATCTATACTGCGTTTTTCTTAAATTTTTCCTCAGGTGATAAAGTTCACCCAAGGCCCTAAACCATATACTGTAAAATTTCAACAATAAAAAATTTTCCTAAACCACTATAATCAAATAAGTTTATGAAACCATAAAAACCTTTGTGTTTAATCTTAATTACAAAATAATTCAAAAGAGAACCTCATTTAAACAGAGCTAGTATAATAAAATTTTTTACAAATTAAGGAATAAAAAAAGTGTTATAGGCTATATATCCTTTCTTTTTTAAGAATCTGTTTGTTTCCGTATTTTCAAGTTTCATTTCTATCATTTGAAACTGCAAATAAAACCCTGGTAGTGGTATTACTAGCTCAAAGAGTAATAACAGTTTAGTGACTTGAGGGTAAAATTCCACATTACTTTCCAGAAAGTCTGGACCACATCACAGTTTTACTAAACAGTATATGGGTCCCATCCTACTCATATAAGGAGACACTTCAGTCAGACAACAGAAGATAATTTTAAATACAAATAAGAAGACATATTTGTGCACTAAAACTCTTAACTTGTGAATAAAAAGACTGTATCTAGCATTCCAGAATTAATTTTAGAACTGCGGAATGTTATAGAACTAATTATGGCATTTCTTTAAATCTACATTTACAGGAAGTAATATATATTCTCTCTCTCCTTTTGCTTTTCTGGAAGGGGGAAAGCAGGGCAATTGGGGTTAAGTGACTTGTCCAAGGACACACGGCTAGTAAACATTAAGTGTCTGTGGCCAGATCTGAGCTCAGATCCTCCTGACTCCAGGTCCAGTGCTTTATTCACTGTACCACCTAGCCGCCACTATACATTCTCTCTTGAGAGAGAGAGGGAGAGAGAGAAACTGGACCTGATTCAAAGAAGCTTTTAATATGGAATGAGGAAGCCCAAGTTTTAGTCACAATTCCAGTAACTTACAGGGTGATACTGGGCATGTTGCACTCATTTATGTAGGTACCCAGAACTCTTTGACAAAACTCAGTAGATTTGAGTATTTACTAATTTGCAAACCACAAAAATATTAAGGAATACTGTCTAACTCCATAAAGATATCATGCAGATAAAGAGAATCTTCTATGAATTCCATGTACTAAGTAGGTGTTATGACTGGCTTCTTCTCTTTTTCTACCATGTATAGAGTGCTTCACTACATACCAGGCACTGTGCATAAGCCCTTTACAATTATCATCTCATTTGATTCTCACACAACCTTGGGAGGTAAGCACTATTATTATCCCCATTTTACAAATGAGAAAACAAAGGCAAACAGAGGTGACTTGCCCAGGGTCACACAGCTAGTTAATGTCTGAAGCTAGATTTGAACATGTCCTCCTGACTCCAGGCCTGGTACTCTATTCACAGTGCCACCTAGTTTCCCATTAAAGTTTGTTTTAAAGAAAACATTTTTTTTTAAATTGAAAAGACTCTTCTTAATATAAAAAATTTTTGAGTTACTCACACATGACAATAGTTGTGCAATTTGTATCCATTGAGAAAATTCATAATAGCAAAATATGAATTCAGTACATTTTAAAATGAATTAATATTTTGTTAATTACAATAGCATCTGTATAACATTTAGAAATATTAACACACGTATGTGTGAGACATTTAGTTAGGTAACAGATAGTATGCTTATTTGTTAATTTAGAAGTACCCTACTACAACTCTGAAGCTTCTCAGAGGTCTATACATCACAGACTGAGAACAACTGATTTAATGGAAATAAAATATATTTCCATATATTTTTGCATTTGAAAGAAAACTTTGAGTCTTTATTTAATGTTAGACTTATACCAAAAGACTAGTTAGTAGTTGATGGTTCTAGTCTACTACACTATGAATGGGAAATCTGTGTGGCATAAACTAAAAATTAACCTTTCTAAAATTTAATCAACATCAATGTTTTTTAAACTAAATTATTTGTTGTGCTTTTTAGTCAAACTACCAAGTACTTGAAGACTGAAAAGTTACTTTTGTGCTACTATGAAGGAGACCACTGTTTTAATTAAAAGTTCACCAGGAAGTGTATATATCAGGCAAAAAAATCATATCAGTAGCGATTTTCTGAGACAAAATATAATTGTTTTTATTTTTAAATCATCTGAGGTTGGTAAAAAGCTTAACAAAATGTACAAGAAATAATAAGAAAGATAATAAGTAAAATGAAGGAAAATTATATTGGCTTATACTATACTGTCAACTCATAAGGACAGACATAAAAACAAAGTATTTTCCCCTGGCCAGAGAAGCCAAGGACTATTAAGACATAATATGGTATCTATACTGTTGGATGCAGTCACTATCAGATCTTTGTGCTTAATTTAAGCTTTTCTTTAACAGATAAAAAGGTTTGATCTTAAGAGGTGTATATGTGAGAAATAATTTTTATGCTTTAGAATTGCTTTTAAAAAGACATGAAAATATATTAAAAATAAACAAAAATAATGAAAAATTAAAAAAAAACAACAACCAACCCCTGAGTATCATCAGGGTCAGACTACGGTCTAATGAAAATGTCATTGTATATAACTTTATGATGTTCCATGGTTTTAACAGGAATTATCTGCTTTAGGAAAGTGTACTGCATTTATTCACTCTGAAGTTTTCTGATCCATTACACAAATAAAAAAGGATAATTCATCAAATGACCTTCACTGAAATGGACAGGACAAAAATCAAGGAATTCTGCAGGAAAAGATAATCTGATATGTAAAGTTAAGTTACTGGCTATTTGACAGTATTGACTATTACTTACCTGGGTGTGATAGCAGTAAGATCATCATCTCAATTACTCTCAGCAACTTAAACAATCATAGTATTATCATCTAGCTTCACTGCTTACAGAATTCCTTGTCAACAAAAAAGTACAGTATTTTATATGGCCTATTAACAGATGATACTCTATTCTTTTGAGGAACATGTGATGTCGAAAGTTCTTTTATTTAAAAAAGAACTCTCAAATTCAAGCAAAAGCTTAGAAATAATAGTGAGGTGTTCATTCACAGAAATATAGAATTTGCTGAAATAATATATTTAAAGATTACTGGTCTTACCCGATTGTGTCATAGATAAGGACTCATCAGACCAACTATGAGAGAGTTGATGGGATTTCCCAGATAGGCGAAGCTGTCCTCCAGTTCTGTGACTTCCTTTACTAGAATCATGCTTTGACAAAGATGTGCAGCTTTTGGAAGGTGACTGTTCAAATATGGAAGCAAAGGGGTAAATTAATCTACTTAAAAAAACAAAATTTAAAAAGTGAACATGATATGAGGGTAAAGTTCAATTTTGAAAGGGGGAAGAAAAAGGGGGAGCATGTCTAGAAATGACTGTGATGAAAGAACAAAAAGCATCAATAACACACATACATGTATATATACAGAAAGTAAATCAATCAATAAACATTTATTAAGTACCTACCACATGCCAGATATAGTGCTAAGCAATGGGGATGCAAAAAGCAAAAACCAAAGTTCAAAAGGCAAAAAGCAGTACTTGCCCTTAAAGAGCTCACAATCTAAACAAACATGTAACAAACAAGCTATGTATAAAAATAAATCAAAATAATTAAGAGAAAGAAGGTGCTAGAATTAAGAGTTCAGTTTTCCTGTTAATCACTGTTCTATTTTTGTGTCAAGGAAATCTGTTATCTTTGAAGGACGCAGGTGAATGCAGGCAGTCTGGTCTGTTACTTCTGCAACACTGGCTGTCCTTCAAGACAGTCTGGTCTATGACCGAAACACCAGCTAGCCATGCAGGTGGACACTACCAATGAGTTTTCCATAGTGACAAGATGGAAGGAGTTGTGGCTAGCCCAGCACCCCAAATCTCCAGCCAGCCATCCTGTTTTCCCATCTATGAAGCTCCTTCTAGTTTTTGGATGCTCCTCTTTTTGTCCATAAAAATAATCTTTCAGCCCTCATTCAGGGTCTTTTGGCTTGCTGAGAGCTAAAGATTCCTTGTATTGGTAACTGCTAACCTTACCAATAAACTGAACATGTTTGGAATTTTGTTACTTCAGTTTACTTAATTTCAATAGCAACAGGTCTTAGAAGGAATCTAATTAAACAGAGTATCTTGGTATGATTCTATTATGTTTGGATGATCTTGAAAGAATGGAAGGGTAGGGAAGAGAAAGACACTGGACGGGGAAGAATGGGGAAAATTATCTACATAAATTGGTTGCACAAGGAAGAATTTCTATAATGAGGGGGGCAAGTGAAGGGAGTGGACAATACTTTGAACCACACTTTCATTTGAACTGTTTAAAGGAGGAAAAAATAAACATACATATACATTTGGGTACAGATACTTATTACCCAACAGAGAAGTAGGAAGAAAAGTGGTTAGGAAAAAGGACTAGGGGATAAAGGGTAACAAGAGAAGATAGATTAAGAGGCCATGGTCAGAAGCAAAATAGATACTCAAACAGGGGGAAAGGTAAAAAAAAAAGAGAGGGAAGGATCCTAAGTATAAGAGAATAGAATGAAGGGAAACACACAGTTAGGAATCATAACTGAGAATGTAAATGGAATGAATTCACCCATAAAATGAAGGAATATAGCAGAATGGAGTAGAAACCAGAATCCAACAATATGTTGCTTACAAGAAACACACTTGAAACAAAAAGATCTACAAAGATTTAAAATCAGGAGCTAAAGCAGAATCTATTATGCTTCAGCTGAAAAGGAAAAAAAAGGTAGTAATCATGATCTCAGAAAAAGGAAAGGCAAAAATAGGTCCTTATTAAATGAGATAAACAGGGAAACAACATTTTACTAAAAGGTACCATAGACAATGAATTAATATCAATACTAACCATAGATGCACTAAATGGCACAGCATGTAAATTAAATTTTTAAAACAAATTTATTATTTATTTTAAGCATTCTTTTCTTTTTTAAATTTTGAGTCCCAAATTTTCGTCTTCCTCTTACCCTCCCACACCTACTGAGAAGGTAAGCGAGATGATATAAATTATACACGTGAAATCATGCAAAACAAATTTCCATGGTAGTCATATTGGAAAAAAAGAAAAAATATATAAAGAAAGCCAGAATAATCATACTTCAATTTGCACTCAGGTTCATTAGTTCTTTTTCTGGGTGCAGATACATTTTTTTCATCATAAGTCCTTTGCAATTGTTTTGGATCACTGTATTGATCAAAGTAACCAAGTCTTTCACAGTTCATCATCATTACAACAACATTGCTAAGATTGCTATTGCTGTATGCACAATGATTTCCTGGTACATCTCACTTCACCGTGCATTAGTTCATATAAGTCTTGCCATGTTGTTTTTATGAAATTACTCCCATCATTTCTTACAGAATAATGACACTCCAAAACAATCACATGCCACAACTTTTTCAGCCATTCTCCAAATGATAGCATAACATCAATTTCTAATTCTTTGCCACCAAAAAGAGTTGCTAGAAATATTTTTTAAATATAGGACCTTTTTCTTTGATCTCTTTGGGATATTGACCTAGTAGTGGTATTTCTGGGTGAAAGGGCAGGAACAGTTTCATAGCCCTTTGGACATAATTCTAACTGTTTTCCAGGCTGATCGGACAAGTTCATAATTCCACCAACAGTTTGTTGGTGTACTATTTTTCCTCATCTCCTCCACCACCTGTCATTCCTGAAAGCCATGAGGTAGTACCCCAGAACAATGTATTTTGCATTTCACTTATCAATAGTGATTCACAGCTTTAATTTCCTCTACTGAAAACTGCCTATTCATATCTCTTAACCATTTATCAACTGGGGAACAACCCTAATGTTTATAAAGTTGACTCAGTTCCCTATATATTTGAGAAATAAGACTTCTGTAAGAGAAACGTGCCATAAAATTTTTGATATTACTTCATTGACTGTGGTAGCTTTTAACAAAATGTAGTTTCCCTATCTCTTTTAATTAGATCTATTTTTGCTTTTGCTTTGTCTGAGATCGTAAGTACTACCCCTGCCGTTTTTATTTCAGTTGAAGCATAAGAGATTCTGATCTAGCCCTTTATTTTAACTCTATATGTATTTTTCTATTTCAAATGTGTCTCTTATAAACAACATATTACTGGATTCTGGTTTCTAAACCATTTTGCTATTCCCTTCTGTTTTATGGGTGAGCACATTCCATTCAAATTCATATTTACGATTACTAACTGTGTAATTATCTCCATTCTATTTTCTTCTGTTTATCCTTTTTCCCCTCTTTTTATCCTGTCTCTTCTTAAAAGTCTGTTTTGCTTTTGATCACTGCTATCCTTAATCGACCTTCTCTTTTATCATAATCCCCTCCCCTGCCCACCTCCACCCCATATTTCTGATCTTCTTTCCCTCTTATTTCCCTATTGGTAAGATAAAATAGATTTCTATACTCAACTGAGTGTGTATATGCATTCCTCCTCCACTGAACCATTCCCTGAGAGTGAAGTTTAAACATTGCCTGCCACCCTTCCTTCCTCCCCATTTTACTTTTCACTATAAAAGTTCTTCCTTGCACACTTCTTTTATGTGGGAAAAATTTCCCCATTCTACCTCTTCCTCTCTCTTCTCCCAATACATACCCCTTTCTCACCATTTCTTTCCTTTTTGGGGGGAGTGGAGGAGTAAAAGAGATCACCCCCAGAATAATCAATTCATACTCATACCCTTTGAATATAAGCATCTAAATTCTTAAAGAAAAAGTTAAATGAATTATAAGAATGAATAGTAAAATTGTAATAGCCCCTCACAGACCTAGATAAAACTATCACAAAATTAATAAGTTTAGGAGATGAAAAGAATTTCAGAAAAGTTAGATATGATGGACCTCTGGAAAACAATGAATGGAAATAAAAAGAAATATACTTATTTCTCAGCTTTGAATGGGATATTCACAAGTTGGATCATAAAAACCTCTATAAAAATAAATGCAGGGGGCAGAGCCAAGATGTCGGAGTAGAAACAGCTCTTCCAAGCCTCTCTGCCCCCAGATTCCCCACAAACTATGTAAAAAAGGACTGTGAACAACTTCTGGAGCCCCAGCACCCACAGAACGACACAGAGAAGCTAACCTCCCGCTGAGGACAGCCCAGCAGCCCTGCAGGAAGGACCAGCGCAGCGATCTGGGAGCCGGCAGCACGCAGAGCGCAAAGCGCAGGAGCCGAGCTGAGCCGAGCCCAGGTCCGCATGAGCCGAGGTTTTAGCCCCAGGGCGGCAGGGCCAGCAGCCGGCTGGAGGAACCCCAGAACACCAGGAGCTGTGGCGACTCCAGAATTATCAACATAGACATGCCTAGGACAAAGTAAGAGGTTAGTGTCCTATGGACTTTGGAACCTGTATTTGGGGAATGCGTCAGCTCCCTCCCCTGGGGGCTAGAAGCCGCTGAGGAGACACACCATTTTGTAGTTTTCAGAGGCAGCTCTGGCTCCCAGCCTACAAATCGTGGGGAGATCCAGCGATCAGTCTTGGGGGGTAATCGCTCTTGCTTTAACCTCCCTGGATCTGGATTGTGCTCTAGGTGGAAGTTGTGGGTGGGTTTACAGCTTGCCAGAAACAGAAGTTGCCCCCCCCACACGTTCGGGACGAGAATTCCTCTAGCTGGCCTTAAAGCCATAGTGTGGCAACAAGCCCAAAAGTCAAGCAATTAAGTGGCAACATGCCAAGGCAAAGGAAACAGAAAAATGCAACCCTAGACTCCTATTTTGGGGCATAGAGCGGGAAAAGGACTGTGAGGTCAGAAGTCCTGCTCCAAAAGCCCCAGGGGAAAACATGAGCCAGTTGCAGGCCATAGAGGACCTTAAGAAGGACTTTAAAAATCAAATAAGAGAAGTGGAGGAAAAATTGGAAAGAGAAATGAGAAGGATGCAGGAAAAGTATGAACTGAGGGTCAACAGCCTGACTGAGGAAAACAACACCTTAAAAAATAGACTAGCTCAAATGGCAAAGGAGGCCCAGAAGGGCAATGAGGAGAAGAATGCCTTAAAAAGTCGAATTTGCCAGATGGAAAAAGAATCTCAAAAGTTCACTGAGGAGATTCATTTCTTCAGAGTTAGACTGGAGCAAATGGAAGCTAATGACTTTATGAGAAATCAAGATGCTATTAAGCAGATCCAAACAAACAAAAGATTAGAAGGCAATGTGAAATATCTCATGGGAAAAACCACTGACCTGGAAAATAGATCCAGGAGAGACAATTTGAAAATTATTGGACTACCTGAAAGCCATGATCAAAGAAAGAACCTAGAAATCACCCTTCAAGAAATTCTCAAGGAAAATTTCCCTGATGTTTTAGATCCAGAGGGCAAAATAGAGGCTGAAAGAATCCACCGATTACCTCCTGAAAAAAGATCCCAAAAAGAAAACTCCCAGGAATATTATAGCCAGGTTCCAGAATCCCCAGATCAAGGAGAAAATACTACAAGCAGCCAGGAAGAAACAATTTCAATATTGTGGAAACACAATCAGAATAGCTCAGGACCTGGCAGCTTCTACACTGAGGGATGGAAGGGCATGGACTATGATATTCCAGAGGGCAAAAGAACTGGGAATGAACCCAAGGGTCACCTACCCAGCAAAACTGAGTATTTTGTTTCAGGAGAAAATATGGTCATTCAGTGGAATAGAGGACTTTCAAGCATTCTTGAGGAAAAAACCAGAGTTGAATAGAAAATTTGCCATCCAAACACAAGAAGGAAGAGATACCTGAGAAGGTAATCAGGGAAAAGAAATCAAAAGGAACTTATCAAAGTTGAACTATTTACATTCCTATATGGAAAAGCAATAACTGTGACTGATGATATCTTTCTCACTATGAAAATAATGGAAGAAGGAGGTGTGGTCATATGAATACATATGTGAATGTGTGTGTATATGGTTACAGTTATATATGGATAGAGGGCATAGGTTGAATTTGTTGGGAAGGAGAATACTCAAGGGATGAAATTATGAGGTGAGAGAGGAAAGTGGCAAGAGGAGATGGGGAGAGACATGGTAGGGTAAACTATCTCATGTAGGGGAAGTGGTTGCAAAGGAGGGGGAGAATAAGGAAGGCTAAAAAGGCAAAAACCACATTCACATTGAATTTGGTTCAGGGAGAAAATGACATACATACTAAATGGGATATCTCAACCTGCAGCAGGATAGGGGGAAGGGGGATGAGAGGAGGGATGATGGATGGGAGGGCATCCTGGGGGGGAGGGGAGGTTGGAAGTACCCACTATAGAAGAGGGACAGGATTATGTAGGGAATGGACCAGGTGGGGGGTGGGATGAGTGGGAGGGAATTATAAGCAGCCTTGTACAATATATCTACTATGATAATGTTTTGCATAGCTAGACATGTACAACATCTACCGAATTACTTATCTCCCAAGAGGGAATGGGTGACAAGGGAGGAAGGAAATGGATCTGAAAGTCGAGGTCTTAACATTAAATGTTTCAAATATATATAAATACTATTATTAATACTCTTTTGCTTGTAATAGGGAGATAAGATGTGCAGGCATTGGGACACAAAGATTCACCTTCCTCTAATGGAAAAGTCGATGGGGGTATGGGAGAAGGTATGGGAGAGAGCAGATTGGAGGAAGTGATATCTTGTGGGACTACTATTCTGGGAGCTTGGGTAGGGGAATAATGGGGGGAAAATGATGGTAACTCAAAATCTGGTGGAAATGAATGATGTAAAACAGAAGTTAATAAAGCATTTGTTTAAAAAAAAATAAATGCAGAAATGCAGAAATATTTCTTTTCTGATCAAAATGCAATAAAAATCACATTTAACAAAAGACCTTTGAAGCACAGAATCAAAGTTAGTTAGAAACTAAATAATCCTAAAGAAAGACTAGATCAAGGAACAAATCATACAATCAATAAATCTATTAAAGATAATGACAATGAAACAACATAACAAATTTGTGGGATGAAGCCAAATTACAGGAAAATTTATATTTCTGAATTCTTTCAACAACAACAGAGAAAGAGTAGATCAACAAATTTAGTGAGCAACTAAAAAAATTTAAAAACCAACAAATTAAAACCTCCCAATTAAAGACCGAAATAGAAACCCTGAAAATCAAAAGAGAGATCAACAAAATTGAAAGTAACCCCCCCCAATAAATTAATAAAACAAAGAGCTAGGTTTTTCAGGGGGAAAACCAACAAAAGAGATAAACCACTAGCTAATTTGATTTTTTTTTGGGGGGGGGGAGGAAGAAAATAAAGAAAACCAAATTACTAGACTCCAAAATGAAAAAGATGAATTCACAATCAAATGAAGATGAAATAAAAGCAATTTTCAGGAGCTATATCACCAATATTTTGCTATATGCCAATAAAACTGATAAAATAATAATATAACTGATAAAATATAAAATATGCCAATAAAAATCTATATAAAATAGATGAATATTTACAAAAATTTAAATTCCCCAGATTAACAGAATAGAAAATAGAATACATAAGTAACCCATCTCAGAAAAAAACCAATTGAACAAGCCAAAAATTAACTTTCAGGGGGTGGGGTGGGGCAGGGAAAAACCCAGAAACAAATTGATTTCCAAGGGAATTTTACTACCTAAACCAAGGAGAGTCAAAACAAAAAAGAATAATTAACTAAAGACCAATTTCCCTAATGAAAAGTGATGCTAAGTTTTTTTTTTAAAGAAAATAGTTGAAGGGGCCGGGAGGCAGAGCCAAGACAGGAGGGTAGCAGAGTAAAAGCAGGAACTTGGCTTGAGCTCTTCACCCAAACATCTCCAAATACCTGAAAAAAAAAAGATTCTAAACAAATTCTAGAGCTACAGAACCCACAAAATGACAGAGTGAAACACATCTCCAGCTGAAGACAGCTTGGCAAGTTGACAGGAAGGGTCTATCACACTTGGGTGGGAGTGGAGCACAGTCCTTTAAGGGTGCCAGCAGAAGACCAGATCAGAGCAGAACTCAAGGGACTGAATCACTTGCAGATGTAGTGGTTTCCAGACATCTCAAACCACAAATGCCAAAGACAAAGTAGAAGGTTAGTGGGGAAACTCTGTTGGATCTGGGTGTGAGAAGAACGTGGTACAGCCACAGGCCCAGAGCAGTGGTGGCAGCAGTGGCTGCTTCTAGAGCTCCAGGTCCACGGATGGAGGAGGGATCAAGTGGCTAATCATAGGGCAACTGCAGGGATCTCTATACTGGCTCTGAGGCAGGATTCCCTTCCTCGCCCTGCTTGGACCTGGGTCGCAATCTTGGGTGGTGGTCATGGGGTGAGGAGGTGTGCTGGTGGGACAGAGCTTGTGACAGCTGTGGAGGTGGAGTCCACAGAAAAGAGTGCTTGTCACTCACAGACCACAGGGCAGGATATGAGTAAACACCTCTACGGTGATCACATCACCTTAGAAGAATTGAAAAGCCTAGAAGTAGCTCTGACAACAACTGCACAAAACCCCAGAAATTTAGGACAGAGTCCTATCTTGGCAAAGAGCTCAAAAATCAAGTAATTGGCTGTGAAAATGAGCAAACAGAAGGAAAAAAAAATCAGACTATAAAATCTTATTTTGGTGACAAAGAAGATCAAAACATAAAACCAGAAGAAGACAAGTCAAAACTTGAAATATGAATAAGAAAAAATATGAATTCATTACAGGTCATGAAACAGCTCAAAAAGGATTTTGAAAATCAAGTAAGAGAAGTAAAGGAAAAATTGGAAAGAGAAATGAGAGTTTTATAAGAAAATCATGAAACGGGGCGGCTAGGTGGCGCAGTGAATAGAGCACCAGCCCTGGAGTCAGGAGAACCTGAGTTCAAATCTAGCCTCAGACACTTGACACACTTACTAGCCATGGTACCTTGGGCAACTCACTTAACCCCAATTGCCCTCCAAAAAGCAAAAAAAAAAAAAAAAAAAAAAGAAAACCATGAAAAACAAGTCAACAGCTTACTAAAGGAAATTCAAAAAAACACTGAAGAAAATAACACCTTAAAAAATAGACTAATTCAAATGGCAAGAGAGGTCCAAAAAGCCAATGAGGAGAAGAATGCCTTAAAAAGAAGGACTGGACAAATGGAAAAGGAAGTCCAAAAGCTCACTGATGAAAATGATTCTTTCAGAATTAGAACGGAGCAAATGCAAGCTAATGACTTTATGAGAAATCAAGATATTATAAAACAGATCCAAAAGAATGAAAAAATAGAAGACAATGTAAAATATCTCACTGGAAAAACAACTGAAGGGAGGGGGGCTGATAAGAAGGGAATACTGAGGGAGGTGATGGTCAAAAGGAAAACTCTTAAGGAGGGGAAGAGAGAAGGGGAGAAAAATAAAAGCATAAACAGGGGAGGGAAGAGGATGGAGGGAAAGACACAGATAGTAAACATAACTGTGGAGGTGAATGGAATGAACTGTCCCATAAAAAAGAGGTGGGATATCAGAATGGACTAAAAACCATAATTCTACAACATGCTGTTTACAAGAAACACATCTAAAACAGAGGGATACACACAGGGTAAAGGTAAAAGACTGGAATAAAATATATCATGCCCCAGCTAAAGTAAAAAAAAAAAAGCAGGGGTAGCAATCCTTATCTCAGATAAAGCAAAAGCAAAAATTGATCTAACTAAAAGAGATAAGGAAGGAAACTATATCCTGCTAAAAGGCACCATCAAGAATGAAGCAATTTCATTACTTAACATATATGTACCAAGTGGTATAGCATCCAAATTCCTAGGGAAGAAAGTAAGGGAATTCGAGGAAGAAATAGATAGCAAAACTATACTTGAGGGGGACATTAATCTCCCCCTCTCTGAAATTAATAAATCCAAACTCAAAATAAGAAAGAAGTTAAGGAGGTGAATAGAATTTTATAGAGGGTAGGTATGATAGAACTTTGGAGAAAACTGAATGGGGATAAAAAGGAATATACCTTCTTCTCAGCAGTACATGGCACATACACAAAAATCAACCATGTACTAGGGCACAGAAACCTTACAATTCAGTGCAGAAAGGCAGAAATATTAAATGCATCATTCTTAGATCATGATGCAATAAAAATCATATGCAATAAAGGGCCATGGAAAGATAATCTAAAAACTAATTGGAAACTAAATAATTTAATCCTAAAGAATGAGTGGGTCAAACAAGAAATTATAGAAATAATCAGTAACTTCATTCAAGAGAATGACAACAATGAGACAACATACCAAAACTTGTGGATGCAGCAAAGGCAGTTCTTAGGGGAAGTTTTACATTGCTGAATATATACATGAATAAATTAGAGAAAAAGGAGGCCAATGAATTGGGCATACAATTGAAAAAGCTAGGAAAAGAACAAATTGAAAATCCCCAATTAAATACTAAATTAGAAATAATGAAAACCAAAGGGGAGATTAACTAAATTGAAATTAAGAAAACTATTGAGTTAATAAATAAAACTAAGAGCTGGTTTTATGAGGAAAAAAAACAATAAAATTGATAGACCTTTAGTTGATATGAAAAAAAAGAAAGAAAACATAATTACAAGTATGAAAAATGAAAAGGGTGAATCTACCTCCAAAGAAGAGGAAATTAGAAAAATAATTAGAGGGGCGGCTAGGTGGGGCAGTGAATAGAGCGCTGGCCCTGGAGTCAGAAGGACCTGAGTTCAGAGCCGGCCTCAGACACTTAATCCACACAAACAAAAACCTAGCCGTGTAACCTTGGGCAAGTTACTTAACCCCAATTGCCCTAAAGGGGCGGCTAGGTGGCGCAGTGAGTAAGAGCCGGCCTCGGAGTTGGGATGACCCGAGATCAGATCCGGCCTCAGAAAATGAGCACCCACACATAAATAATGACTAGCCGTGTAACCTTGAGCAAGTTACTTAACCCCAATTGCTTTAAAAAAAAAATTAGAAATTATTTTGCCCAATTGTATGCACATAAATTTGACAACATTAGTGAAATGGATGAATATTTACAAAATTATAAATTGCCCAGATTAACTGAAGAGGAAGTAAATTACTTAAATAACCCCATCTCAGAAAAAGAAATCAAACAAGCCATCAGTGAACTCCCTAGGAAAAAATCTCCAGGGCCAGATGATTTACTAGCGAACTCTTATCAAACATTTAAAGAACAATTAATTCCAATACTCTACAAACTACTTGGGAAAATTGGTGAAGGAGTCCTACCAAATTCTTTTTATGACTCAAAAATGGTACTGACATCTAAATCAGGAAGAGACAAAACGGAGAAAGAAAGTTATAGACCAATTTCCCTCATGAATATAGATGCAAAAATTTTCAATAAAATACTAGCAAAAAGATTACAGCAACTTATCACAAGAATAATACACTTTGGGGGCGGAGCCAAGATGGCAGAGTAGAAACTGCACCTCCAGGGCTCTCTTCCCCCAGATTACCTCCGGACTATGTAAAAGGGGACTCTGAACAACTTCTGGAGCCCCACCATCCAAAGAACGACACAGAGAAGCTAACCTCCCGTTGAGGACAGCCCAGCAGCCCTGCAGGAGGGGCCAGCGCACCGCTCTGGGAGCCGGCAGCACAAGGAGAGCTGAGCTCAGGTCCCAAGGTTTTGGCCCCAGGCGCCTGGGCCAACAGCTGGCTGGAGGGACGCCAGAACACCAGCAGCTGTGGCAATTCCAGAGTGATCAACACGAACATGCCTAGGACAAAGTGAGAGGTTGGTGCCCTGTGGACTTTGGGACCAGTGTTTGAGGAGCGTGTCGGCTTCCTCCCCTGGGGGCTGGAGGCCGCTAAGGAGACACGCCATTTTTCAGTTTTCAGTGGTGGCTCCAGCTCCTGGCCCGTGAACTGTGGGGAGATCTGGCAGTCAGTCTTGAGGGCTAATAGCTCTTGCTGTAACCTCCCTAGATCTGGATTGTGATCTGGGGGGAAGGTCGTGGGGCGGGTTTCCAGCTTTCAGAGGTGGAGGTTGCCCCCCCACACGTTCGGGACGAGGCTCCCCTGGCTGGTGGCAGAGTTCTACTGTGGCAACAAGCCCAAAAGTCAAGTAATTAAGTGGCATCATGCCAAGGCAAAGGAAACAAAATAAACAGAAAAATGAAACATTAGACTCCTATTTTGGGGGCAAAGAGGATCAAAGCATGGAACAGTCAGAGGACTGTGAGGTCAGAGATCTGCTCTGAAAGCCCCAAAGGAAAATATGAGCGGGTTACAGGCCATAGAGGACCTTAAGAAGGACTTTAAAAATCAAATGAGAGCAGTGGAGGAAAAATTCGGAAGAGAAATGAGAAGGATGCAGGAAAAGTATGAAGTGATGGTCAGCAGCCTGACTGAGGAAAACAACACCTTAAAAAATAGACTAACTCAAATGGCAAAGGAGGCCCAAAAGGGCAATGAGGAGAAGAATGCCTTAAAAAGTCGAATTTGCCAGATGGAAAAAGAACCTCAAAAGCTCACTGAGGAGATTCATTCCTTCAGAGTTAGACTGGAGCAAATGGAAGCTAATGACTTTATGAGAAATCAAGATACTGTTAAGCAGATCCAAACAAATGAAAGACTAGAAGGCAATGTGAAATATCTTATGGGAAAAACCACTGACCTGGAAAATAGATCCAGGAGAGACAATTTAAAAATTATTGGACTACCTGAAAGCCATGATCAAAGAAAGAACCTAGAAATCACCCTTCAAGAAATTCTCAAGGAAAATTGCCCTGACGTTTTAGACCCAGAGGGCAAAATAGAGGTTGAAAGAATCCACCAATCACCTCCTGAAAAAGATCCCAAAAAGAAAACTCCCAGAAATATTATAGCCAAGTTCCAGAATCCCCAGATCAAGGAGAAAATACTACAAGAGGCCAGGAAGAAACAATTTCAATATTGTGGAAACACAATCAGAATAGCCCAGGACCTGGCAGCTTCTACACTGAGGGATCGAAGGGCATGGAATATGATATTCCAGAGGGCAAAAGAACTGGGAATGAACCCAAGGGTCACCTACCCAGCAAAACTTAGTGTTTTGTTTCAGGGGAAAATATGGTCATTCAGTGGAATAGAGGACTTTCAAGCATTCTTGAGGAAAAAACCAGAGTTGAATAGAAAATTTGACATCCAGACACAAGAAGCAAGAGATACTTGAGAAGGTAATCAGGGAAAAGAAATCAAAAGGAACTTATCAAAGTTAACCTATTTACATTCCTACATGGAAAAACAATAACTGTGACTGATGAAACTTTTCTCAGTATGAAAATAATGGAAGAAGGGTATATGGTCACATGAATACATATGTGAATGTGTGTATATATGTTTACAGTTATACATGGATAGAGGGCATAGGTTGAATTTGTTGGGAAGGGATGATACCTAAGGGGTGAAATTATGAGGTGAGAGAGGAAAGTGGCAAGAGGAGATGGGGAGAGACAGGATAGGGTAAACTATCTCATGTAGAAGAAGCAAGGGGAAGTGGCTGCAAGGGAGGGGAAGAATAGGAAGGCAAAAAGGCAAAACCACATTCTCATTGAATTTGGTTCAGGGAGAGAATGACATACATACTAAATGGGATATCTCAACCTGCAGCAGAATAGGGGGAAGGGGGATGAAAGGAGGGATGATGGATGGGAGGGCATTCTTGGGGGGAGGGGAGGTTGGAAGTACCCACTATAGAAGAGGGACAGGATCAAGTAGGGAATGGACCAGGTGGGGGTGGGATGGGTGGGAAGGAATTATAAGCAGCCTTGTCCAATATATCTACTATGGTAATATTTTGCATAGCTATACATGTACAACACATACTGAATTACTTATCTTCCCAGAGGGAATGGGTGACAAGGGAGGAAAGGAATGGATCTGAAATTCGAGGTCTTAAAATTAAATGTTTCAAATGTATATAAACACTATTATCAATACTCTTTTGCATGTAATTGGGAGATAAGATGTACAGGCATCGGGGGCACAGAGATTCATCTTGCTCTAATGGAAAAGTCGAAGGGGGCAAGGGAGAAGATATGGGAGAGAGCAGGATGGAGGAAGCGAAATCTTGTAGGACTGCTATTCTGGGAGGGTGGGTAGGGGAAAAACAGGGGAAAAATTGTAACTCAAAACCTGGCGGAAATGAATGATGTAAAACAGGAGTTAATAAAGCATTTGTTTTAAAAAGAAAAGAATACTACACTTTGATCAGGTAGGATTTATTCCAGGAATGCAGGGTTGGTTCAATATTAGGAAAACTATCAGTATAATTGATCACATCAACAACAAAACTAGCAGAAATCATATGATTATCTCAATAGATGCAGAAAAGGCTTTTGACAAAGTACAACATCCATTCCTCTTAAAAACACTAGAAAGTATAGGAATAAATGGAGCCTTCTTTAAAATAATAAGTAGCATCTATTTAAGGCTATCAGCAAGTATTATATGTAACAGGGATAAGCTAGAAGCATTTCCAATAAGATCAGGGATAAACAAGGGTGTCCACTATCACCCCTCTTATTCAATCTGGAACTAGAAATGTTAGCAGTAGCAATTAGAGAAAAAGAAATCAAAGGAATCAAATTAGGCAAAGAAGAGGCCAAGTTATCAGTCTTTGTGGATGATGTGATGATATACTTAGAGAATCCTAGATAATCAAGTAAAAAACTACTTGAGACAATAAATAAATTTGGCAAAGTTGCAGGATATAAAATGAACCCACATAAATCCTTGGCATTCCTGTATATTTCTTTTTTTTTTTAATAAGCAATTGGGGTTAAGTAACTTGCTCAAGGTTACACGGCTAGTCATTATTTATGCGTGGGTGCTCATTTTCTGAGGCCGGATCTGATCTCGGGTCATCCCAACTCCGAGGCCAGCACTCTTACTCACTGCGCCACCTAGCCGCCCCTTTAGGGCAATTGGGGTTAAGTAACTTGCCCAAGGTTACACGGCTGGGTTTTTTTTTTGTTCGTATGGATTAAGTGTCAGAGGCCGGCTCCGAACTCAGGGCCTTCTGATTCCAGGGCCGGCGCTCTATTCACTGCGCCACCTAGCCGCCCCCATTCCTGTATATTTCTTATGAAATTCAACAGCAAGCGATAGAAAGAGAAATCCCACTTAAAGTTACTGCAGACATTATGAAATATTTGGGAGTCTATCTGCCAAAAAACCCCCAGGAAATATATGAACACAACTACAAAACATTTTTCACACCAAGTCAGATCTAGGGGCGGCTAGGTGGCTCAGTGAGTAGAGTCCCGGCCCTGGAGTCAGAAGGACCTGAGTTCGGATCTGGCCTCAGACACTTAACACACAAACAAAAACCTAGCCAAGTTACTTAACCCCAATTGCCCCCCAAAAAGCAAAAAAAAAAAAAGTCAGATCTAACTAATTGGAAAAAACATCAATTGATCATGGCTGGTTCAAGCTAATATAATAAAAATGACAATTTTGCCTAAATTAAATTACGTATTTAGTGCCATACCAATCAATTTACCAAAAAAATTACTTCATAGACCTAGAAAAAATAGTAACAAAATTCATTTGGAAGAACAAAAGGTCCAAAATATCAAGGGAATTGATGAAAAGAAATGCTACAGAAGGTGGCCTCGCTATACCAGATTTTAATCTGTATTATAAAGCAGAAGTCATCAAAACTACTTGGTACTGGCTGAGGAACAGAGCAGTGGATCAACGGAATAGATTGGGTACATGAGACTCAGCAGTCAGTGAATATAATAATCTACTCTTTGATAAACCCAAAGACCCCAGTTTTGGGGATAAGAACTCACTATTTGACAAAAACTGCTGGGAAAACTGGAATACAGTATGGCAGAAACTGGGCACAGACCATTATCTAACACCGTATACCAAAATCAAGTCTAAATGGGTGTGTGATCTAGGTATAAAGGATGATACTGTAAGCAATCTGGGAAAGCAAGGAATAGTTTACCTGTCAGATTTATGGAGAGGGGAAGATTTCATGACCAAACAAGAATTAGAGAGCATTATAAAATGCAAAATGGATAACTCTGACTACATGAAACTGAAAAGCTTCTCTACAAACAAAGCCAATGTAACCAAGATTAAGAGGGAAGTAGGAAACTGGTAAAGAATTTTTACAATCAGTGTCTCTGATAAAGGCCTCATTTCTAAAATATACAGAGAACTGAGTCAAATGTATAAAAATACAAGCCATTCCCCAATTGATAAATGGTCAAAGGATATGAACAGGCAGTTCTCAGAGGAAGAAATTAAACATATCTATAAGCATATGAAAAAATGTTCTAAATCACTACTGATTAGTGAAATCCAAATCAAAACAACTCTGAGGTGCCACATCTCACCAGTCAGATTGGCTAAGATGACAAAAGAGAAAAACGATAAATGCTGGAGAGGATATGGAAAAATTGGAACACTAATACATTGCTTGTAGAGTTGTGAACTGATCCAACCATTCTGGAGAACAATCTGGAGGCCCAAAGGGCTATAAGTAATTTCATATTCTTTGACTAAGCAATACCACTTCTATGGTTGTATCCCAAAGAGATCATAGAAGTGGGAGGAAGATCCACATGTACAAAAACTTTTATAGCAGCTCTTTTTGTGGTGGCAAAGAAATGGAAATTAAGGGGATGCCCATCAACTGGAGAATGGCTAAGTAAGTTATGGTATATGAATATAATGGAATACTATTGCGCCATAAGAAACAAAGAGCAGATGGACTTCATAGCTACCTGAAGAGGCTTATATGAACTGATGCTGAGTGAGAAGAGCAGAACCAGGAAAAACTTGTACACAATTACAGATACAATGTATGTGTGATGACCAACTTTAATAGACCGGACTCTTCTCATAAATGCAGGCCTATAAGTAAATTCCAAAAGACTCATGATGGAAGGAGATGTCTACATTCAGAGAAAGAACCAGAAAGAACAGTTTGAAGCAGATTGAAGCAAACTACCTGCTCTCTTTCTTTTTCTCGTTTGGTTTGGTTTCCTCTTTCCCATTGTTCATTCCATACAATACAATCCTTCTTTATAACCTGACCAATGTCTAATGTGAAAGTATCTGCAGATCCTATATCTGATTGTATGCTGCCATGAGGGGTTGGAAGTAGGGGGACAGGGAGAGAGAGGGAGAAAACTTGAAATTCAAAGAATTAGGGAACTGAATCTTGTAAACAAAAAGTAAATGAACAAATTAATAAAGACCAAAAAAAAAATTGACCTGGAAAACTGATGCAGAAGAGAGAATTTAAAAATTGCTGGACTATCTGAAAGCCATGATCAAAAAAAGAGCCTAGACATCATCTTTCAAGAAATTATCAATATTCTAGAATTTATATTCTAGAACCAGAATAAATAAATAAGTTATAAATTTCAATAAAAATTGAAAGAATTCACCAATTGCCTCTTGAAAAAGATCCCCAAAAGAAAACTCCTTGGAACATCATAGCCAAATTTCAGAGTTCCCAGGTTAAGAAGAAAATATTACAAGGAATCAAAATATTACAAGGAAGAAAATTCGAATATTGTGGAAACACAATCAGGACAACACAAGATCTAGCAGCTTCTATATTAAGGGATCAAAGGACTTGGAATACGATATTCTGAAGGTCAGAGGAGCTAAGATTAAAACCAAGAATCACCTACCCAGCAAAACTGAGTATAATACTTAAGAGACAAACACAGACATTCAAAGAAATAGAAGACTTTCAAGCATTCTTGATGAAAAGACCAGAGCTGAACAGAAAAATCTGACTTTCAAATACAAGAATCAAAAGAAGGACAAAAAGTAAACAGGAAAGAGAAATCATAAAGCATTTATTAAAGCTGAATTGTTTACCTTCCTACATGGAAAGACAATATTGTAATTCATGAAACTTTTCTCAGTATTAGGATAGTTGAAGGGAATATATGTGTGTATGTATGTGTATGTATGTACACATATATACATATATGTGTGTATATGTATATCTATGCTCATGTGTATATATGTATATACAGACAGAGGGCATAGGGTGAGTTGAATATGAAGGCATGATATCTAAAAACTAAAATTAAGGGGTGAGAGAGGAATATACTGGGAGAAGGAGAAAGGGAGAGAGAGAATAGGGTAAATTATCTCACATAAAAGAGGAAAGAGGAAGCAGTTACAATGAAGGGGAAGAGCAGGGAGATGAAAGGGAATGAGTTAACCTTACTCTCACTGGATTTGGCTTGAGGAAGGAATGACATACATACTCAACTGGGTATACTGCCCTACAGGAAAGTAGGGGGGAGGGGATAGAAGGGAAGCAGGATTGAAGGAGGGGATAATCAGAAGCTACACATGTATAACCTATATTGAATTGCTTGTCTTCTCAATGGGGATGAGTGAGGAGGGAAGAAGGAAGAGAATCTGGAACTCAAAGTTCTAAAAACAAATGTTAAAAAATTGTTTTTACATGCAACTGGGAAATAAGATATACAGGCAATGGGATATAAAAATCCATCTTGCCATAAAAGAAAGTAAGGGAGAAGGGGATGGGGAGTTTGGAGTGGGATAGAAGAGAGGGCAGACTGGGGGAAGGGGTGATCAGTATGCTTGCTATCTTGGGGTGGGGGTTAGGGGACAGATGGAGAGAAAATCTGTAACTCAAAATCTTATGGAAATGAATGCTGAAAATTAAAAATAAAAAAATAAATTTTGGAAAAGGAAAAAAAAGTTTCATATTCGTGTAGCCTTGGCTCCTAACCATTTATGATTTCCTATTACTTGATATCAGAGTCATTTTAACTTCTATTCTTGGCAGGTAGTAGAAAGAGGGGGAATAATTTCCTGTCAAATTATTTCTTTTCAATCGGATGTAGGCTTTTATTTGGTCATGATTTTCAGATAGTATAATAATTCTTAAATTATCTCTTGACCTTTTTTCCAAGTTAGTTGTTACTGATACTATTATTTCTTACATTTTCTCTGCCCCCCCCCCCAATTTTATGATTTTGTTTTACTATTTCTTCTTGTATATTTGAGCTGTTTTCTGTTCGACTCATTCTAATTTTCAGGGCATTCAGATCCTGGTGAAGTTTTCCATTATCTGTTCTAAGGTGTCAATTTTCTTATCATTTTCCCCCCCTCCTAGTTATTCCATTTTGTATCTTGTATGATTTATTCTTAGGTAGTCTTACAGTCCTTCTGGCCAGAATATTTTTTTCTCCTGAAGTTTTAACTGGACTTGTGGATTTGGTTTCTTCCTCTAGGTTTACACCACTGGGAGTCTCTCAGTCGAAAGTATTTCTTCTTAATATTTGGTGTGTTTGCTCACCTTAGCAGCCTCAGTGTTGGAAGGTTGGTATGCCCCATGATTGGGTCCTGCTGCTATACTCCTACATGGAATAGACCGTAGCTGGTCTTGAGCATGGTGATCAAAATTAAGATTCCTCTTTCAAGGGACCCCAGTACTGTTCCCTCTTGCCACAGGGGTCTGAGCTGTCCCCCTATATTATGCTCTACCTGACTGGGTTCCTGCCATGGGACTTTGTGGGTACCTGAACTGTTTTTTTTTTTTTCTAGCACTCTTCTTCTGCCACTGAGGTTGGCCACATCTACCTTTATTGGTGCCAGAGTGACTAAGACTTCCCCAGTTGCTCAGGGGCAGCTTTGAGCTGTGTTTTAGAAGCTTAACTTTTTCACCATACCTAGATTATTCTGGTGGTAACTCTGTGTACCTTTGAATTGAGTGGAGGAATTTACAGGTTGATTTTTCTTATTTCAGCAGTTAATGGTACATTTCTAAGTTTTACTGTGGTGCTTACATAGCATCTGGTTTCCTCTAAAGTTCTTGCACACCATCACCTTCCCACAATTCCTCCAATATGTCTTTTTTTAAAAAAAATTAGTTTTGTTGTCCTTAGTTTTTCCTAGCAGGTGCAACTCAATTTGATCATTAATATTTCTGACACTATGTTTTTAAAAATGGTTTTTAAATTGACATCTTAAGTTTTACATCATCTAAGTTTCCCCTTATACCCGTTGCAGAGTACTTTTTCTTATTACAAAGAGATAGGTTTTTTTTACAAGGCGAAGAAGTGTTCTCCACCTACCACCCCCTGCCCCCGCAAAAATAACCAATGGGAAAACTAACCAACACATTGAAATACATCTGCCAATATAAGCAATGCTCCATTCCTTTGGACTACCCACATCTACAAAGGACTTGGGGGAGGTGCTTCCTTCTATCTTTTCACCGGAGCTGTTTGTTTTAAGTAATTGTAAAACACTAATTTTCAATTGTTTCATAGTTATTCTTCCTATTTACTTTACCATACTCATCAAGTATACTGTTTTTTGGCTCTGCTTACTTCATTTTGCATTAAGTTCATGTTAATCTTTCCATGCTCCTGACACCATGGTCTGATAGGACTACTCTACTCTTGTATTCAACATAGTTCTATTACTTGCATTTGCTCCCATTTTCTGTATGGTTTTAAAGAACAGTAAAACAAAACTAAATGCTGTTATTATAATGATAGATTTTGGTCCCAGAGAAGATTTCTGATGAGGGAATGAGAAGTGCAGGACTATGGGTGTCAAACGTGGTATGTACTATTAGCTGTAGACAACGTGACAGTGAGTCTTTCTCATCTTATTTTTCCTGGTTACAAGGGAAGACTCGTGAGGAAGAGTAGGGGAAAAGAAGCATACTGGAAAATGTTTGTGATATAAAAAGTAAAGTCACAATAAAAGAATAAAAAATAAATAAAATCTAAGTCAATGCATTTTGTGCATGTTTATGAATTTATGAGAAAAAATTATATCCTTACTTTCACTAAACTCTAACTGAAATCTAGCATTTCTTTTTTCTGCTTAATTCTGTGGATAATACCTCCATCTTAAAATAAATCTTCTCCTTTGAGGTCAAGTAGTTCAATTCTGAAAAAGAGAGTTCTGTTCAAGGAAATCTGGGGGCCAGCAGAACTATATGCATATTCTGGTTTACATAATAAGTGGCAGATCTCTCCTTCTGGTAGTAAATCCAATGTCCCATTCCTTGATAATCCGATCGTTGACAAGACAATTTTAGTTAATTTCTATCATGACTGGAATCACCTTTTCCATTGGAGAATTTTCCTTTGTAATAGATATGAATCTTATTCTCCAGTCTTTGATGTTTTCTTATTATTCCCCACTCTTTTGACCATCTTTAGGATACTTTGGTTTTTTGGGGGAGTAATATCCTCTCTGTTCAGCAAGAACAGCTGATGGATTCTCTCCATTGTTCTTGGTGACATCTTAATAGTCACAGTCTTTTATAAGGGGAATCCCAAGAATGTTATAGGGCTTCATTAACCCAAATCCTCAGTCACTCTTGGGGTTCTGATCTGATAAGATCCTTCCTTATGCCTCTGATTGAATGGACAACAGCACTGGACACTGGTCATGTAGATGAGGCAAATTCCTGCAACCAGTCTGCTGTTGTGCTCATTTTTTCATTTTTGCTTGCATCCCCATGGTCAAACATCTGACACCTTGCTGACTGGTGGACCCCAAGAGCCAGCTGGAGTCCTCCTCAATCTCCCCTTCCTAAATAGTAAGTTCTATAAGGGGAGAGAAATTTTGCCTAGCACATAGTAGATGCTAAATACATGCTTTCTGATGGACTGTTTAATAATAATACTAACCTTTATAAAGATTCTTAGAACTCTATAGACACTTTGATATAAAGTATAACTATACTTTCACTTACATGTTTGGGAGCTGAGGCAGCAGACAACTCTAGGTCCTGTGAATAAACCATTTCTTCAGTAAGTATGCTGTGATTGAGGCTACCAGATTGCCCTTGAGCTATAGTTTCAGATGCCACAGATTCAGCAGGTGGACTGCCTAATTCTTCTGGGATAGAACTTTCACTGTTTAGATTAGAGCAAGAAGGTGCTGGAGACTCCTCTTCACTGGCTGTTTCTGGAAAGAGGAAGAAAAGTATTAAGAGAAAAATACAAGTTTAATAAAAAAGTTTAACCCTGAATTTTTTTCTTAGAATTTGTATTTGAATGAATAAAAGCATAATTCAGAGAAGTTTAAATTAAGATTTATTAGCTACATTTCAGGATACTTTAATGCATTTGGTTTTGAATTTTACAGGCATCTTACTTACTTAACTAAACAGATACTGTGTGTAATAGTACTAGAAATGTACACACACACACAAAGTAACTAGGGGAGGGAGAGAACACTAAGAATTTAGAACCCTACTGTCTTCTTATCCAGATATTTTCAATCCCTGAACAGATGAAATGTCAGTTTTTAATGAATTTTTGATGATGTAATCTATTTAAAAGTCAAAAAGTTTTCAGATTTAATTATATATATTAATGTCCTGCTTTATCAATTACCTAATATCAAGGTTTGCACCAAGGCTGTGTCTTGTTTTAGTAAGGGAGGAAGGAATGGAATTTTACATATTCTGGCTTAACTTCTAAATATAGGTTTATAAATGCTTTCTTTTCCACTTTCCACATTTCAGGCTATGACAATAATCTATCTAATGAATACTTAAAGACTTAAATTTAAAGCATTATATAAATTTTTACTTTGCAAATCTCTTTTTTTTCCTTTTTGGAGTGGGGGAAGGCAGGGCAATTGGGATTAAGTGACTTGCCCAAAGTCACATAGCTAGTAAGTGTTAAGTGTCTGAGGCCAGATTTTAACTCAGGTCCTCCTGATTCCAGGGCCAGTGCCCTATTCACTGTACCACCTAGCCACCCCTTCCTTTGCAAATCTTAAAAGCACTCTAACTATTATCTCAACTCTTTGGAAGCAGCTACAAAGTACAGTAATAAGAGTACTGAACGTAGATTTATAAGATCTGCATTTGGATCATGCCAATTAAAATTTGGGTGAGTTTAGAAGAGTCACTTAAACTTTCTGGGCTGCAAGTTACTCACCCTTAAAAAAAAGATGGAGGTGACTGGACTGGATGATTAGATGGCCTCTAAGGTCCCTCTCAGTTCTAGAGCTGTGATCTTACAACTTTTAAAAAGATTACATTTTAAAGAAGAAACCATGAGGTTTTGTTTAGACTGATGAAGGTAACAATATAGAAATTCAGACATGGATGGTCATATTTAGTCCACTCTATCTCCTTTCAAATACTTAATACTTTCAAATATGCAAATTATGTCAACAGATTTAAGGGTATGATAACTATAATGTAGATATACTTATTTAATAGTCATCAGTTAGGTTTCTTTTTCTGAAGAATAAGGATCATTACATTTCCTAAGTGTAACTTTATAAAAGAACTATGGTTTGCAGGGGAAAAGTCTAGAGGTTTTTCTTCCCTAATTAATATCTTACTACACTGTCTGAATGAAAAGTATACTTTTGGATATTACTGCCACTTATTTGATAATAATGTGGAATTTTTCCTATTTTGTTTATTTATATTATATGCTATGGAAGACACTGCTGATAACATGTGGCTGATGAATCTAAAATGCTATCATAAAAACCTCTGCTTTACTGAATTTCTCTTATAGTTTTTAGCAGTTATATAAAGGGGTCAAGCCAGTTCGATTATAAGATGTATAGCATGATCCTATCATGGTTCTCCCTCTTGATTCTCCTTTCCAGAAGAAAGCCAGCCCTGCTTCTACAGCACAAATCTCTATAGCAGGGCTAAAAGAGACAGAGATAACTGAAGTTTATTTATTACTGGGGTCGAATCATCACGTCTGTGCTTTAGAAAAATCACTTTGGCAGCTGTATGAAGGAGTATTTACACAAAGTAGAACAGGAGAATTGTAAATAAAACTGAATCTTTCTTAAGTATTTGCTTGTTTTTTTCTTTTAAGTTCACAGTACATTTTCAGGTGTCTTGCTGGCTTGTGTTTCCTTCTGTTCTCCTTTGTGCATTTGAAAAATGATTCAAAGACTCTCTTTTCTTTCCTTTCTCAGCAATATATCTATCACTTATTCTCTCCCTAATACCTTTCCCACATAAACTGGAAAAAAGAAGGATGAAAGCAGAAAAACCCTTTCATAATATGCAATCAAACAAAACAAATTTCCATACAGGTCATGTCCAAAACTGGTGTTCATCCCACACACTGAGTTGCTTACTGTCAAGAGATGGATAGTGGGCTTGCACATCTGTCCTCACTCATCAGCATTCTTGAGTCACTCAGTTTTTTTTTTTTCATGACAATATTGTTACATAAACACTGTTCTCAGACTCTGTTCATTTCACTGTTATCAACTGAGACAAGTCTTCTCAGGTCTCTGAATGCTTTCATTATTTCTTGTAGTTCAGTCATTTTAGTCGTGCCTGACTCTTTGTGACCCCATTTGGGATTTTCTTGGCAAAGATACTGAAGTGGTTTCCCATTTCCTTTTCTAGTTCATTTTACATTTACAGATGAGGAAACCGAGGCAAACATGGTTAAGTGATCTGCCCAGTGTCACAAAGTTAGTAACTTTCTGAGGTTGGGTTTGAACCCAGGAAGCTGAATCTTCCCATATCCAGGCTCAGTGTTCTATCTACTCTACCCCTAGCTGCTCCATTATTTCTTATTTTGCCACAATAATATTCTATTACATTTGTATACAACAAGTCGTTCAGTCATGCTCCAAATGATATATACTCCCTTAGGTTCTAGTTCTTTGCTATCACAAAAAGAGCTTGCATAAATTTATAGTGGACCTAGTCATGTGAGTTCTCTCATTTCCTCCAGTTTTGTTCAGCAGCAAATGAGGAGTGAGGGAGGTGGACAGTAGAAACAACTAAGAGCTAGACAGTGGCAAGGTGTGATGGGTAACAGAAAAAGGGAACAAAGGATCAAAGTGAGTAGAGGACAGTGTCAAGCTGAACTTGTTCAAAAAGGGGTTGGGACTAGAAGGGAGAGCAGTGCAGCAGGAAAAGACATGATGGCCTAGGACAGTTTAAGGGATGCATTGCTGCCTGGTCAGGTTCATGCCCCTCCCAGTGCAAGCTCATCACCTCTAATCTCACCACCAGGCTGCTGGCTCAAGCTATCTGATATGCTGTCCCTCACCTCCTCTCCCTCTGACATTTGGCTGAAGGGTGGGGCATCAAACACCTCCCCCTTTAGAAAGGGCAGAAGACTGAACTCCACTCCACTCTGCATGTGCTGCCCCCTGCCTTACATTAGGTACTCTGTGGTATCTCCTCCCCATCCCTGCTTTTTTGTCTCTTTTTGTATATGTGCTCCTTGAGAGCAAGGATTGTCTTTTTATGAACTGTATCCCCAGCCCTTAGCCTAATGTGTGACACACAGCAGGTGCTTAATAAACATTTATTGGCTTGGACTTGTGATTAGAGGTCATGGTGAAGAAGAATAGGTTTAAGAGGAGCAAAGCATAGGGAGCTAGAACAGAGACACAGACATGCACAGTTATTACTGGAACAAGGTCTGGAGGAGGCAAAAAGGGATGGCAACAAGGGCACATATAGATTATCCTTACAAAGGAATAGGAAGACATCTTCTTTTGAGTCAAGAAATAAAGACAGATAATGAATTTTGAGGAACACGGAAAGAGATGTATGTGCAAGTCAGATGGTTTCAATCATCTCAGTCAACTTGGAGAGCAGGCTATATGGTATAAAGAATAGAGACCACAAATGAATGCTACGTGTCAAAGAGTGTGAGATGTTAGCTTTGAAGCAATTAAAGCTCAGCAGAGGTTAAAATATTTGGGTTATGTACTTTAAGATGGTCGTTTTTAAAACATCTTTAGCATATCAGTTGGGAAATGGCTGAACAAATTACAATATTGATGTAATAGAATATTACTATGCTCAAATAAATGATAAAAGGAATAGTTTCTAAGAAACCTAGGAAGATCTGTATGAACTGATGCAGATGAAGTGAGCAGAACTAGTAGAACAATTTATATAATAACATTGCAGAAAGATTAAACAACTCAGAAAACTTAAGAACTCTAATCAATGCAATGACCAACCACAATACCAGAAGACTAATGAAGAAGTATAATCTCCATCTTCTGATAGAGGGCTAGAAAATTTTTGGACACGGTCAATGTGGAAATTTATTCTGTTTGACAAAGTGTTTTTGCTAAAAGGGTTTGGTTTTTCTTTTCTTTCAACTAGGAGGGTGGAGAAAACAAATACTTCTTAATTGAAGATAAAAGTTAAAAAAAACAACTTAAACAGGATTCATTAAACCCAAGAGCGATGTTAGCATTACCTTTTTGTTCTCTTCTCTCCTCTCCCAGGTCTTTCTTGGGTGTTTTAGATTTCATGAGCTCTTTGTCCCAGGCTGCCAGAGCTTGTTTTTCCATTCGACGAATCTCTGCTTCCTCTGCATCTAAACGTCGCTTCCACTCCAGCAGTTCCTCTGCATGTTGTCGCCTCTGCATCAATTTCTGCTCTCGTTTAGTAAGAAACCTACGGTCATATTATGAACAATGAGAAAACAAGACGAGAGACATCTATAGCCAGAAGTTCTGTGACTATTCTATCTTACCATAAAGCTGTGCAAGACAGAATATTCATAAAAATCTTCTCAAAAACTGTTTCGATGTAATAGGTTCCAGAGATTAAATATGCAGAAAATAAGAAATTTTATTCATAAGTTTATAAAATCAATATGCAAAGGCAAATGAAATATGAGTAGTTATCACAAGGCAAAAAAAAATATAATACCTGGGTAGCCATGCCTGTTAATGCTAGCACTTTAGTGTTATAGTCATCTTTCATATGTGCTTCTTTCCCATTTAAAAAAAAAAGGCAGTTCTATTCTCAAATCTTCGACTTAAGAAACAACAACAACAAAATGTGCTCAACAGTGAAGTTACAATGCTTGTTTAAATTACCTGGGAATGTGCTTATCTCAGAGAATGATTTACCTGGTTTAATGTCTTTTAAGATTTTGCATCTCAAATACTTTATCTATATAATTAGCATATTTATGCTTTTTACTTTCAAGTAAAAATAAAATGTGCTCTGCTGCTCAGCAAAACAAAATAAAACCCACAAGAAATCAAACATGCTTTTGTCCATGCTAGACTTTTAAAAAATTCAGCCTAGCTTTGCTTCAGATCAATTAAGTTCTGTTCATTTCACCTTTTGAGATGCAATGTCATGATCTATCTATTTTTCCACACCAGGAGAATCCTCAGTACTACAGTTCTCTGTCCTTTCTGTCATCTGTTCTTTAGTTAAGTAAGACATGTTTGTTTTTTTTAATTTGTTTACAACTGCAAAGGGATGTACCAAGTACCTTAAAATTCTGAAGCTAACCAAGTTTTAAACTCAAATGGTACATCACGTTATCCCTAGCTCCAAAAGGTTAAGAAAGGTTAATAAAATTGAATAGTTTAAAAAATTTTAATATTCTCATCACATGTAGATGCCACAACCATTTAAAAAAGGTAAGATGTTCAGATTTCTGGTCAGTTTGATAGTGGTTATATGGTAATTTAAATGCACAAGAACAATTGTAATTGTCACACTACCTCTTCCGAATAAACACCATATCAGATTAACATGGTAATAGAGAAAGTAAAATCTATGGGAAACCTACAAGTCTCTAGGAAGTTAAAAAACTGAACAGAGCATGCTCTATCAAAGAGTGCACTGAGAAAGGTGCAAAGTTACCTGACCAACTGGTTGTAGATATACAGCTGGAATTTGGGATGGAGGTTGGGAAAACAGACACTGAGAGAGGCCCAGTGATGAGACGTAAAGACAGAGAAGAAGTAGTGAACAGGAGAGCAGTGTCTACAAAATAAGGAGGAAGAGTTTAAAACCAAGAGAACAAAAAGGCAGAAAGAACGAGAAAGGGAAAGCAAAAGATCTGATTGAGGAACTTTTAATATGCTCTTAGGTAACATATAGACTATCTAGTTAAATCTTGCTAGATTCTGACAAAAGAATTCCACATATATGTAATAAAAACAAATTCTGTAGATGCACTAATTCTTAGGTTGTTGCTTAGTTATCTAAAGTTTTTCACACTGGGAGAATCCTGAATACTATAGTTATTTGTCCTTTAGTTATTATTATTATTATTATCATACTATTATTATTTCAGTAAACTTATATGAGAAACCATGTATGAGAAAATAAGAACCTGGTTGGGTGCTAAGTAAATGGCCCTACAGAACTTTGCCATCCTACTTATCTTAATGAACATTAAACATAACTATTATGACTCTGGACCCAACATATGACCAATAGTACTTTACAAGAGTACCTCATCATATATTCTATGCTTGACTAAGGAAACAGATTGTAACTATATTAACTTGACCATACCACTTAACTTTAAAGTAATGATATGATTAAGAAAAATTATCCTCTGTTGGAAATTTTTTTTTGGAGGTGATAAGGCAGGGCAATTGGGGTTAAGTAACTTGCCCCAAGTCACACAGCTAGTAAGTGTTAAGTGTCTGAGGTCACATTTGAACTCAGGTCCTCCTGACTCCAGGGCCAGTGCCCTGTTCACTGCACTACCTAGCAATCCCTGGAAAAATTAAAAAATATATATTATATGATGCTTATTAACTTTTATTTTCTATTAGGATTTACCCTAAGGTATCTACCTTTATACTCAATATGGACCTATTTAAAATTCAAGAACAGTGTTAAAAATGTGACAAGGCAAAATGTTTGAAGCTACAGCTAAGAATAAATTGAGTAAGTTGTTTCTACAGATCACACTCAATGAACAATGTTACTTTAAAGTAAGGAAGAAAACTCAGTATGTTAAAAATCACAAAAGAAAGAATAAGTCCAACCCATTAGTTCCTCTCTTTTTTACACCACATTGATCCCAACATTCTATGTGCAAAGGTTTGGATTCTATGGCAACAGTTTGTTAATTCTCTTTGACAGAGCACGCTCCTGTTCGTGCACGCGCACACACACACACACACACACACACACACACACACACACACACACAACAACAACAACAACAACAACAACAACAACAACAACAACAATAACTTGCATGTCAAGACAACTTTTACTGAGCCTTGGAGGGGGCAAGGAAAGTAACACACTGCCAGAAAATCTAAGTATAAATCCAGCATTCTCCCCTTGATTTGAAGTAAAGGACTTTTCTAACTTACCTTTCATTATCTCTTTAAAGAGTACAGAGTACTTTAATATTGATCATCTAGTCTACAAAGGGTTGGTTGCAAGAGACAATTTTAAATGTCATTTTGAAGTAATTTGGTATATTGTCTACCCCTCCATGATCACAAAACATCTTGGGGAATATTATTTTTTGCTGGATTGCTTTGATTTTCTGCACTAAGGGATTTAAGGGGAAACATTCTTGCCAAGTTCCATTAAAAAACAATGTCTTCCTTTCTTCCTCAATATACAGTTTCTTTATGTGCCAATTACTGAAGTACTTCTCTACTTGGCAAAAGGTTCCAAAGATCTATTTATAATGTAAATATCACCCACCCTCTTAAATGCACAACTGCTAAATGCATGCAAGACCTAGTACAAAAAAGTAACAAAACAACATTGGAACATATATAACAAAACTCTAAAGGTACAATTTACATTTCTTTTAATCTATCTCCATAACAAAGGGCAGTGATTTCTTCCTGTTAGTATAGGTGGTGGTAACTAACTTCCCTTTCTTTATGGTCTCAACAGATCTAACTTTCTGGAAATGAAGAGTGAAAGAAAATGTTTAATATATGAATATAAAACAAAATACAGTATAACAAAACATCCATAAATTGAGTACTGGAGTTAGATTAAGGAGGAAATTCCTTTGCATGGAAAAATACAGGTACAACCTTGCCTAACAGAAATTTACTAAACAGAATTAAAGGCACCCTTTGAAATTTGAGCAAGATAAGCATAGGACAAATATAACAAAGTACTTACATAGTAGATAACCTCAGGGAACTTATTATTCCAAGAGATGATAACAAGCAAGAAAAATATAACAAGGGGTTGGACAAATTTGTGAATGACAGTAATAAATGTTTACAGTTCCAGCTGAACTATAACTAGCTTTACGGAAAATAATTATGCCCTCCAGCAGGGCCTCTATTTTAACTGAATATTAGACTAGATGGACCACTGCTATGCTCTAATTTGGTAATTTCTATTTTTCTATAAACACAGAAATTATAAATCATGTCACATATTTTTCTAAGTAACAGCCTAGTTTGATTTGCATTACTATTTAAGCTTTGGTACTCGGCTGTTTGATAATGTCCTATACTTTTCTGGATCAACAAATACTATCTTGAAGGGCTAGCTGTCCCTAATGAAGAATATATAGGCCAAGCTGTCATGTGGTTAAAGATCTTTACAAAATCATGGACTGTTAAGCTAGATGGAATCAGAGAGCTCCTCCAATCCAAGTCCTTTACTTTATACATGAGAAAACCAATGCCCTGAAAGCTGAAATAACCAGCCTACATTCATGGCACCAGTAAATGAATCCTGATTCTTTGAGTCCAGTCCTAAACATACATACTAATGTGCTTACGTATAACACATTAAATAAGACAACTGTGTGTCTTAACTGACATTTGGGCACTCTCTTACTCAAAAAAGAATTTACTAGTCCTTAATAATATAGTGTGGTTGAAAGAGTGCAAGCCCTGGAGTCAGAGAAGCTGGGATTGCTGCTCTCTTCTTGTTATTTACAAGCTGTCTGTCTATGGACAGATTCCCTCCAGCTTTCAGAGTTTTAGGCTCTTCCTCTGCAAAACAAAGAGTTGGTTTAATAGATAAAGTTCCTCAGACTGCTTTCAACTTTCACCTAAGGGCTTAAGGAGCAGTTTCTTCGAAGTGCTCCTAGAAACTGCATTATAAATTAACTTCAGAATGTGAGCAGAACTACAAATGTTTTAAGTTACACAGATGCAAACTTTAGCACAGAATTAAGAAACAACTCTTTTATTAGAGCTGTCTGAAGATGCCACAGGCTATTGTGTAAAGTAGTGACCACCCTTTCCTTAGAGGTCTTTAAGTAGGGGATAGATGACAATGTGTTGAGGGTTTTTTAAGTAGTAGTCGTTCTAGGTAAACTCTAAGCTTAGAACTCTTTGAGATTTTGCGGTTTCCCAAAAGAACAATTTTATAA
Organism: Gymnobelideus leadbeateri; assembly: GCA_011680675.1. Classification (NCBI taxonomy): domain Eukaryota; kingdom Metazoa; phylum Chordata; class Mammalia; order Diprotodontia; family Petauridae; genus Gymnobelideus; species Gymnobelideus leadbeateri. The sequence continues at coordinate 98,900 of WOXC01006338.1, forward strand.
TTCAAGAAATGAGTTCTGAAGGACATAGAGCAAAATAAAACATGGATCTAACAATATGATATAAAAGCAAACTACCTATAAACCACTATAATTTAAAAATAGAAAAATTACATTTGTCCCATAAAATTGGGCAAAAATGTACTATATACTATATAAAACACCTCCAATGTACTATTTGATTTATTTTTATTTTAAGATACATGTATTTTAAATACTTGTACAATGGGGATGTTTACATAACATACAATTAGCACGTAAAACATAAAATCTAATATAAAACATATCTGACTTACCTAAAATAGCCTAGTTATAATAAATAGCAATGGTAGAATTGAGTCTAAAAATTTGGATATGGTGTCAAAAATAACTTGTTCCAAGTCCTGGTTCTGCTATTTACTAGCCACATGGCCCTAAGAAATGACAGACAGCCTCACTGAATCTCAGAGATTCCTTTTCAGTAAAAGAAGAATGATAATACTTATATGACTATGGTTATGAGGCTGTTATAAAGGATCAAATGAGATGATGAGTGCTTTGCAATAATAAAAATGCAGTATTCATCCATTTGGTATATCAACATAAGCTACTATGACAATTATTAGGTAGAGGGGCAGGTAAATGGCACAGTGAATAGAGCACTGGCCCTGGAGTCAGGAGGACTTGAATTCAAATCCAGCCTTAACACTTACTAGCTGTGTGACTTTGGGCAAGCCATTTAACCCCAGTTGCCCTGCATTTCCCCCTTCCAAAAAAAAAAGACAAAAAAACCCCATTAGAGTGAATAATAACCAACATTATATTTAATAATTTTCATACCTTCTTAGAATTTAGAAGTACTTTGTGGGAATGACCCTCATCCCTTCAAAACATTTATATGAGGAAGTTTTAAGTTGATACCTTTTCCTCATAAATTTTCCTACAGCATAGGGATTCAAAATCATTCCACTGTCTTAAAGGCTGTGCTCATGGCATTGGTAAGAGCCTCAAGACTTCTTTGGTGAAGCTTCTTTTCTAAGTAATTTTCTAGATAATAGCAACTGAAACTGCACCAAATGAGGCAGTAAAGGAAGCAAGACTTGGAATATAATTTTTTTTAGGGAGCACTAAAAAAGGAGGGCATCAACAAAAATAGCAAAGACAATGGGAGACCATCTAGACTACACCAAATGACATCAGTATTACCATATAGTTTTAAGATAAGGGAAAGTACACCAAAAAGGATGGATATAAAGTCAAAATTATTAAGAGAGTATGAAGTTTATAAAAATGTTACTCAAACTGCTATCTCTATAAGAACAATATTGGAGAGAGAAAGAGGCAAATATTCATGCTACCAGAATTTTTTATTGCTATATTTTTTCTTTTCACTTTTTTTATTGGGACTTAGTGAATCTAACATAATATTATTGTTAGCATTCAATTTCTCTGTAAACTATGTGATCTTTTAAAAGATCTATTGTATGCGACTATTACTTGACTTACTTCTAGCAGACAATTTTTCCCCCAAAGAAACACTTTGAATTTTATAATACTGTGAAAACATGGCGTAATTAACCTCTTTAGCATATCAAGCTGAATGAGGAATAGCTAAACTTATAAGTTCACATCATGGAATTGCATTATGAGTAACTCAATGGCTTGAAAAATGAAAACTACGGGATATGGAAAAAATAACAATGGACTAAACATCAAAGAGATTGTTTTTATTATTGCTTTAGTCACTGACTAGCTATGTGACCTTGGGTAATAAGTTACTTAAGTTCTTCAGGTTTCAGGTTCTTACATAAAATATGGGAGTTGAACTTAAATGAACTTTAAAGTTCTCTCCATTTCCAAAATTTTGCTCCCCCTCAAAAAAAGGGAACAGACTGCTTTTAATTATAAATTGAATTCTTTTACATTTTTATCAGAGTTTATTAGTAGAGGTAAAGTGAACAATTTTTCTATTATAAAAAGTAAACAAATTTTCTCATTCTGTTTCTCTGTTTCAGTGAAAGATTACAAGGTTTCTGTCGAAATCAGAACTAACCAACTGTAAGAGGTATAGCCATTCTAATAAAACAAAAAGTACTAAAGTTCCTTTTGTACTCCTTAATTAAGGCAATAATATTCATTACATGTTTTAAAGAAACTTTAGTATGACTTACTTAAGGATGACTACATCTTTCAGTTAAGAGTAAAATTCTTAATCTAAGCTTTCTTAAAGACAATAGACTCACGTTTGGCATTTTTATTCTTATGTGAAACATGACGTATGGTAGCCACACCAGTAAATATGTACAGTCAACTCTTGATTACTCAGGAACTGATTAGTGTTTTGCTTTTTTTGTTTTTTACCAAATGGTAGAAAATGTAACTCAAATCTGTAAATTTTTTGTTTTTTGTTAGTAGATTCCAACTTAGTTAAAGAAGGTGAATATCAATATTTAAAATGATGCTTAGGTGATTTATCCATGCTGCCCTGGTACATTAATTAGGAGAGAGAAATAAGTTAATTTTGCCTACATAATTTATTCTTCCCATTGTACGAGAAAGAAATGTTTCCAAATTCAAATTTAACATTCCCAGGAACCTAAATGTTTTTATAGATCCAGTGATAAAATTTAAGGAAAAAAACAAACTCAGATTTTAACAGACTGACCATAATATAGTATCTACTTTTTTTTTTTTTAAAGCAATTGGGGTTAAGTAACTTGCTCAAGGTTACACGGCTAGTCATTATTTATGCGTGGGTGCTCATTTTCTGAGGCCGGATCTGATCTCGGGTCATCCAAACTCTGAGGCCGGCGCTCTTACTCACTGCTCCACCTAGTCGCCCCTTTAGGGCAATTGGGGTTAAGTAACTTGCCCAAGGTTACACGGCTAGGTTTTTTTTTGTTTGTTTGTATGGATTAAGTGTCAGAGGCCGGCTCCGAACTCAGGTCCTTCTGATTCCAGGGCCGGGGCTCTATTCACTGCGCCACCTAGCCGCCCCAGTATCTACTTTTTAATGATACTTTGTAATAACAGAAGTCCACCACAGAGAGGAACTCTCCTTCCTATGCTTCATTTTTACTCAGGATATAGCTTCTTCACAAAACATAATGTGAAGATAACTTGTCTGTAAGATCCATGAAACTTTCAAAAGAGTTGGTTGTTTTTCTATGAAAATTGTTACACAAATAACAGATACAATTGAAGTGCAGATGTGTCATCTCAAAGGAGTAGCTGAAAAAAACATCTTCTATAATGTACAGATTTCTTCAAAGAAATCTGCTATACAGGTTAAAAACTACATACAGCATTAAGTGGTTACCCTGAAAAAAGGGCTATGGAACTGTGAGTTTATTTTATAGACTAAACTTTAGATCTTAATAGTATAAGGAATGCTCAGTGAGGAAACTTCCTTTACCAAGACAAACTAGCCCTTGCTTTGCAATGCAGTCTTAGAAAACTGCCTGGGTCCTTGAGCATACTGGTTAAGTGATCTGCCCAGAGTCACCATAGGCAACAATGTGTCAAAGCTGGGCCTGGAACCCAAGTCTTCCTAACTCCAAGACTAATTCTTTATCTACTCTTTACTTTATCTACTATGCCATATGCTGCCCCTTGCTGCCAACACAGTGAATGTGAACCAGCAAGGCTAATTTTCTATTTAAATGTCATTTTATATGGTCAGAGCTCTAGTCATATTTAAGTATGAAATTCTCTTTGATTAAAATAGGCTATGGAAAGAAGGTCCAAGAAACAAAGACTTCAAATTCATTTAATACTGCAGGAAAAAACTCAGCTTTCCTCCTAATGAGAAAAAAAGCATCCTAAATCTATTTATACAGTTCAAATTTAAGCATTGTTTTGATTAGTTTTAAATCAGTAAATAGAACAGAATATCAATATTAGTCCTGTTCTCTCTATCAGTAGTTTTATTTGAAAAGAGCTCATGCCCAGAATAAGTGTACTAGGGTTTCAGAGTAACAGAGACAGTTTTTCTTTTTAAAGTTTTAAATCAAAGAAGCCAAGAGACACTGCCGTAACCAAATATAAAAATATTAAGATTTGCAAAAGTTTATCTGTAAGAACAACAATAATAATAATATCTCATCTATCACCATTAATGAGCTGTACTAAAATAAGATTTGGGTGATGCAGTGAATCAATTAGTTACACAGGAAAAAAAAAGTACAAATGGGTGACCAGCAAGTGTTATTAGAACTGTACTGAATTCTGTGACCTGATAATGAATTATGTGGTTATACTGAATTAATGACTTCATTTCAAATTAATATTGGGTCAGTTGGCATTATATAGTAAGACACTTGCATATACAGATTGACTTTTAGCTTTGAAGTAATAATTCTGCTATAATGCTACTGGGTCTAACAAAAAGATACCCCAACAATCTTGACTAGTAGTGATGAAACAAGATAACCTCATGTGCTTATTAAACTGTTTACATTAAAGATTTCAATTACAATAACAAATTACTTTTCATCCATGCGGCTGCGCATTTTCTTGAGTTTCTGCATGATGCTGCTAGTCTCACTGCTAGAAATGGAGACGGGAGAAGGACTTCGAGTCTCCAAGTCAGTTGGAGCTGGACTAGATGCCTTACTTTGTTTTGTCTCATCTTCACTATGAAGCTCCTGCAAACCAAAGAAAGGGGTAAGATATTACAAAATCTTATTGCAAATAAACTGAAATATTCTTGAACTTTCAAGATATTTTTTAAAATGTTATTAGGAAAATTATATTCATAGTTAAAGTTTCAAAACCCATGATAGTCCCATTCAATATATTACTTTCTAATTCAAGGAAAAAAAATACTACTACCTGTGCTTTATATATTATCTTTCCTACATATAGCTATTTATCCTTAAAACATTCCTGTTGGTAAGAAGAGATAGAAATATTTTATTTTACAGATAAGAAAATCTAGGCATTCAGGTTTTGTGACTTCAAGTAAAAGTTAGTCTGCTAGGAAGTCCAGGTCTTCTGACCTTAAGACTACTACCTTATTTTATTGCTTAGTAATTTATTACTCTGTCGTTGTTATTGTTCAGTCGTGTGCTCCTTTTCATGACCCATGGACCATGGCACGCCGAGCCTTTCCATCCCCCACTATGTCCTAAATCTGGTCCAAGCTCATGCTCATTGTTTACATGACACTGCCCATCTCAACCTCTGCCACCCCCTTCTCTTTTTGCAGTCCATCTTGCCCAGTATCAAAGTATTTTCCAATGAGTCCTGGCTATAGTCATTATCTTCACTGATCTCTGAGCACAAGAATATACAATCTGACACTGCTTCTATTTCTTCTCCCTCTATTTAACAGGAAGTGATGCAACCAGTTGCTATGATCTTAGTTTGTTTTTTTTTTTTAATGTTAAGCTTCAAACCAGCTTTTACGCTATCCTCTCATCCTCATCAAAGGCTTCTTAATTCCTCTTCACTTTCTGTCACCAAAGTAGTACCATTTGCATATGAGATTACTGATATTTCTCCTGGCAACCTTAATTGTGGCTTCTGATTCATCTAGCCTGGTATTTTGCATGATGTACTTTGTATATAAGTTAAATAAGGTGACAATACATAGCTTTCTCCTACTCCTTTCCTGATCTTAAACCAATCAGCTGTTTCATGTTTGGTTCTAATTGTTGTTTCTTGACCTATATACAGATTTCCTCAGGAGACAAGTAAAATGATCTTGTATTCCCATCTCTTTGAACACTTGCCACATTTTGTTGTGGTCTATACAAAGGCTTTAGTGTAGTCAGTAAAGCAGAAGTAAATGTTTTTCTGAAACGGTCTTGCTTTCTCCATAATTCAATGAATGTTGACAATTTGGTCTCTAGTGCCTTTGCCCTTTAAAAAAGCAGCCTGTACTTCTGGTAATTCTTGGTTCACATACTGCTGAAGCCTAGCTTGTAGAATCTGAAGCATGAGCTTCCAAGGATATGAAATGAGTGTAGTTCTTAGGCAATTTGAACATTCTCTGGCATTACCCTTCTTTAGACTAGTTTATGTCTTTTCCAAACCAGTGGCCACTGTTGAATTTTCCAAATTTGCTGGCATATGAATGCAGTAGTTTAACAGCATCATCTTTTAGGATTTTAAATAGTTCAGCTGGAATTCCATCACCTCCACTAGCCTCACTGCTAGCAATGCTTCTTAAGGTCCTCTTGACTTCATTATCCAGAATGTATAGCTCTAAATCAATAACTACACCATCACAATTATTGGTGATGTTAAGTTCTTTCTTGTATATTCTCGCTACCTCTTCTTAATCTCTTCTACTTTTGATAAGTCCCTATCATTTTTGTCTTTCATCATACTCATTCTGCATGAAACAGTTCCTTGACATTTCTTGAGGAAATCTCTTGTCTTTCCCATTCTACTGTTTTCTTCTATTTCTGTGCATTAGTCATTTAAGAAAACTTTATTTTTCCTTGCTGTTCTCTGCAATTCTGCATTCAGTTGGGTACATCTTTCCCTTTCTCCTTTACCTTTCATTTTGTTCTTTGCTAAACTATTTGTAAAGCCTTATCAGATAGTCATTTTGCTTTCTTGTTCTTTTTCTTTGGGATGTTTTTTGTTGCTGCCTTGTGTACAATATATAGAACCTCTATCCATAGTTCTTCAGGTATTCTGACAGATCTAATGCTTAAATCTGCTTATCACCTCCACTTCACATTCATAAGGGAGGTTATGTAGGTCATACCTATACAGTCTGATGGTTTTCTTTACTTTATTATTTAATTCAATTTAAGTCTAAATTTTGCAATAAAAAGCTCATGATTTGAGCCACAGTCAGCTCCAGGTCTTGTATTAAGCAACTGTACAAAGCTTCTCCACCTTCAATTGAAAATTATATAATCAATCTGATTTCTATATTGGCCATCAGTAATATCCATATGTAAAGTTGCCATTTGGGTTGTTGAAAAGGTGCTTTGCTATGACCAAAGAGCTATCTTGACAAAACTTTATTATGCTCTGCCCTGCTTTATTTTCTTTTCCAAGGCCAAACTTGACTGTTATTCCAATTAACTTTTGACTTCCTAGTTTAATATTCTAATCCCCTGTGATGAATGTAACATCTTTTTTTTTTTTTGGAGTAGTAGTTCTGTTTTAATGATTCATGGGTCCTTCATTAAAGCCCCTTTGGGGTTGAGCATGTTTTGCTGTTTCTTTTCCTCCTCCTGCCATTTCTCCTGCTGCTTTTTCTCCCTCGTCTTCATTCCTGCATCCATTTCCTGGGACAGCAGCATGACTCGTCTCGCAAACTTTTCCCTCTGTACCTTTCGTCGGAGTTGGCCTTTCACTGGGGGAGCACATCTACGATCTGCATAGAACCAGTCTGGCAGCTCGGTAAGCAGCCCACAGCCAGAGGGGCCGGCGGCCAGGCCCTGCTAGAGTCGCCACATGCTGCCAGTCCAGCTCGCAACGCTCAAATGTAGCCGCCGCACACCCAACCACATAACAGCCACCCCAGCCATGCCAGAGGGCGGGTTGAGGAAGCAGGCAGGGTGTAACATCTTTTTTTTGGTAATAATTCTAAACGTTGTAGGTCATCATAGAATTGAGCAAATTTGGCTTTTCTGGCACCAGTAGTTGGAACACAGACTCGTATTACTGTGACACTGAATCACATGCCTTGGATTCAAACAGATATCACTTTCATTTTTGAGATTATAACTCAGGACTACTTTTCTCACCTTTTTATTGATTTATGAGGGTTACTCCATTTCTTCTAAGAGAGTCTTGCACACAACAGAATATATAATAAATTAAATTCACCCATTCCAACCCATTTAAGTTCACTGACCCCCAAGATGTCACTGTTCAAATTTTCCATCTCTTGTTTGATGAGATCCAACTTACTTTGGTTCATAGATCTTATACTCCAGGTTCCTATGCATATTGATGTTTATAGCATGAAACTTTCCCTTTGTTACCCAGCACATACACAGTTAAGCTTCCTTTTAGCTTTGACCCAGCTGCTTCATTCTTTCTGAAGCTACTTGTAGTTGTATCCAGTAACATTCTGGACACATTCTGAACTGAGGGGCACATCTTCCAGTGTCATACCTATTATCATTTTAATACTGCCCAAGGGGTTTTCTTGGCAAAAATACTTCACCATTTCCTGCTCCAGTATTAAGAATTCTCCACTATGACCTGTCCATCCTTGGTAACCCTGCACAGCATAGCAGTTTTATTGAACTACAAGCCCCTCCACGACAAGAAAGTGATCTAGGAGAAGTATTTTATCATATCAATTTACAAAAAAATATAAATATTTCTTCATTCAATTCAACATTTAGTTGGATTTGGATTCTGCCCGTGTTTTCATTTGCATATGGAGTTCCTAATGTGGAAACTGCCTCTATGTGGCCTAGAAATGCAACTTAGAATATCAAGAGAGTTGCCTGAGGTTGACTGAGAGACTGATTTGTCCAGAGTCACAGTCTGAACTCAGGTCTTGCTGGCTCTGAAACCAGCTCTCAACCTACTACTTTGCTTGCCCTCTAAACATTTATTATCTACTATAGGCAAGGTCCTGTGCTAGGCTCCCCTGTGTAAACACACTCTAACGAGAGCAAGTAATTTCAGAATGGAGAGAACACTAACCACAGGGGATCAAGTAAGCTTGAAGGAGATCAAGGTAAAAAAAAAAACCTTATCTTGAGGTAAGAATAAGGAAGTAGTTCATTGGAAAGATGAATACAGCTTGTGAAAGGACAGAGGCAGGTAGGCGATATGAAGGTTGAGGAAAAGCTAACAGTCCACTTTGGAACGCTGAGTGCCAGAAGATGAGTAATAAGGAATAAGGCTGGAAAGGTGACACAGAGCCAGACCAGAGGGTCTGAAATGCCCAACGCAGGAATTTCTATTTTATACTAGAGGCAATAGGGAACCACTAAAGGTTTTTAAACAGGCTAGTGATGTGGTCTTACTTTTTCATTAGGAAAATTATTTTGGCAACTTGGTGGAAGACAAATTAGAAATGAAAGAGATTAGAAGCATGGGGAACCAAGGAAGAGGTTATTATAATTATCTAGATTGTAGAGAACTGATCATATGATTGGGGAATGGATGTAAGAGATGCTGTTAAGGTAAAGTAGATAAGATTTGGTAATTGACAAGGGGTAAAGGAGAGAAAAGGGTGTCAGAGAAGACAGTTGTGCCTTCAAAAGAAATAGCTTAGTTTAGAAGAGGGACAGGTTTGTGGAAAAGATAATGAGCTTCATTTTGGATATGTTAAGTTGGAGATGCCAATATCATATCCAGATGGATGAACAAAGTACATAGATGGTAGCCTATACTCATGTTTATGTGTGAGATTAGGGTTGAAGATACAAGTGTGGGAGTCCCTGAAGTGGCTGGGACTGCCAAGGGAGAGAGGATAGAATAGTAAATTTTTTCTCCCTTATATGTTTACAATAAATTAGATAGCTTCTATGGATGCCATATCAAAAGTACCAACATTCTTTACATTATTTCTCTTGTGCATTTTTGCATTGGTGAGTGAAACCAAGCAATTTAAGTGGCCTATATGATCTCTGTCCCAAAGAAGTATATGAATGAAAAAAATGAGAACAAGTTTACTAAGACTGATCTCTTTGTGCCATCCCCTTCAAAACTAAAATTTGTCATGAAAAATATCTTTTTTAAGATAATTTTTATTATTCAACTATATAACTATTCAAAAAGGGACATATGCATATTAGTTTCTTTCTTGTTTGTGCTTTACTATAACATTAGGATGAAAATAACTTGCATATGAGAGATATGAACTAGATCTATGACTTCACTGGCATCAAGAACTCCAAAATGAGAAAACTCCCTCTACCAATTCATGCTGACTCCTTCTCTACAACTTAAGAGTGTTATGGTTTCCCAGAGCACTGAGAGTCAAGTGACTTGACCAGGGTCAAACATCAAGCTCAGCTTTTAAGAAACTGAAAACTGCACTAAAACTTTTAGGACACTGTGCATGTCAAAAGTGGGACCTTCCCAGCCAGCTCTCTATCCACTCAATCAGTCAACTGATAAACATTTATTAAATACCTATTATATGACATTCACTGTGCTAAGCACTATCCACTATGCTAGCACAACTGCCTCTGTATCATATTAGAACAGAAGCATCTGATGCCTTTAGATAACAGATATGGAAGCAAACAACATCTTTAAAAGAGAAAATAAACTGACTTAAATCTTTTCAATTTACCAATTTGTTTTCCCCTGCAGACTTCAACTTCTCCTGAAGTTTAATTGTGGTCTGGCGGATTCTTTCTATTTCTTCTTGCTGTTTAAGAATCAGTTGTCTTTCCTTCCGAGCTGCCTTGTTGGCTTCCTGAAGACGCTTAATTTCTGCCTAGGGGTGAGAAAAGTTAGGAATACAAAGGAGATGTAAGGATTCCAAATAATACAAAGGAAAAAGCCATCATATAGTATAGGGGAAAAGATTTTTTTTCAAATAAACCACCTTAAAAATAACTATGAATCTTTCTTATTTTAACAATAAGTTTTAATGTGAAATTACTAAGAATCTCCAAATTAAACTACCATGGTAAAAATAGTTTATACAACTTGTCCAAATTTCCCATTTTCAATTATGGGAAAATTTATTTTTTGCTTCTCTGCCTTTTTGTTATAAGCACCAAACCTATGCACATATTAGTTCATGAAAAAAAAAATAAAAACACCCACACATTCAATAACAGTACTGTTTATAAATAAGAAAACTAGTTTCTGGCTTATTTTTTGGCAAAAGCAATCCATAAGCAGTGAGATACAATAAAAAAGCACCCTGCTCTGCCACTTCATTAAAAGGGACCATTTACCAAATCTTTCTGAACCTCAACTTCCTCAACTGTAAAAGAAGAATGTAAGTACTGTAAGTACTGATCAGAAAGTACTGAACTTACAAGGTTATTGTAAGACTCAAAAAAGCTGATGTATGTAAAGTGTTTTTTAAATGCTATATAAAATCAATTATTATTATTGTTGCTGTTGGGAGTTCAGACAGAAACAGTCATTATCCTACTACAAACAAGTCACTATCCTACTACCATTCTTTTGAATTTAATTTTCTAATTTGTAGCTGAATAAAAGTGCTATTTCTATCATCACTATTATCTTCTATATCATGAGGTTACAAAGAAAGTGGTTTATAAACCATAAAAATTTATATAAATGAGTTACTCTTATTACTGGAATTTTGTAGATAACTTTTCCTATTTAAAGAAAACAAAAACTAAGTTTCTCCCTTCCCAAGATCCACAAATGTTGAAGACTTTAAGTGAAGCTATTAGAAAACATGTATACATTATAGCACACCCCCACAACAAATGTGAGGGTTTCTAAACAAAAGGGCAATCTAGGATTATGAAATTTGATTCATATTTCAATTCAACAAATATTTACAACATACTTGTTACATGCAAAGCAATGTGCTAGACCATGGGGAAACAAGAGGAAAAAATAAGAGTCTCTGCTCTCAAAAAACCTACAACTTAGTAGGGAGATGAAATGCATTAAGATAAGGACCATACAACATAGTATCATAGCTAGCACACTATGTGATAGTATGAGGAGAAAGAAGAAGTCTAGAGGCCTAAGAAACTGATGTAGGTTATCAGTACTATGTATAAACTAATTTACTAAGTTCTACAAAGGCAGAGAGATTGTCAGTATGTTCAACAATTCAGCAATGACACAGAAACAATCCAATTTTAGCAAAAATATGTTAACAACATAATAACAAAGTTGTTTACATTTACTTAGCACTTTGAGGTCTAACAGTGAACTTCTCTATTTTTTTCCTCTTTTCATTTGTATAGCATTTTAAGGTTTACAGGGTGCTTCAGAAATATCTCATTTGGGCCTCACAATAACTACAGAAGATCAAGTGCTACAGATAATATTATTCATATATCACATGTGAAGAAACTTATCAATGGTCAGTGTCCAAGCAGGATCCAAACTCAAGTCTTCCTGATTCTAAGTCCAATGTATTTTACATTACTCTATTCTCCTACTGATAAAAGCACAAACTAGGTTAGGTATAAAGAAAATCTGATAGTGTTACCAAAAATTATAGAAAAAAATGAAATCTATTTAGTAGTTTAACTTAAGTAGTATTCTTCTAGAAATGCCTTTTTTCTTCTTACCTTCTCCTGCTGCAATTTCAACAGCAAGCCACGCTGTCTCTTCCGGAGAGGGGGCATTTTATCATCTTCTCCTTTGTCTCGTAGATGTCTGCATATATATGTATATGTAAATATAAATTGAGTAAGACAAAATATCTTTATTAAATTTTAATTTCAAGGGTTTCCTTCCATTAGTAAGCCTATAATCTAGCACACTTCTAGATCCATGGCTTCACCAGTGTTAAGTAATATCCTTCAATGATGCAGATTACAACTCCACAAAAATGGTTTCATGACTCCCTATGACCAAAAAAATCTTAACACCTGGTAGCCAACTTTCTAGTCATGACACTCTACCAATTTAGCAAGTTTAGTCCTTAGGCAACAGATATCTAGAATCTGAAGTTTTTCCACCTTGGTAGATCTACCAGATCTTGAGTTACATTACTTTCCTTAGACTACCAGAACTCTGGGTCACCTTCTCATCACAATGAAACATCAGAGAAAGACTGCAATAGAGGATAATCTAGCATAACATTTTCATATTAGAGCAAGACAGCTATATGTACTCACATATTTCAAACAAAAAACCTTACAGGTAAAATTGGCATCTAATGAAGTTTAGGGAAAATATCATGTTGAAGTTTGAAAAGACTCTGAAAGTAATCTGGTCCTCTGTGATGAACCTGACAAGATGGTAACTGAGTATCATGTCTTAAGGTCAAAGAATTCAATCTTAAAAAGCATCTCATTCCAATTTTTGAAAAGCTCTAATCAGAAAGTTCTTTATAACTGAACTAAAAAGTTGCTTTCCTTTAATTCTAACCTACTATTTCTAGTTTTAGTCTCTGGAGACTGATAGAATAAATCTAATACCACTTCCACAGATAGCACTTGAAATATTTGAAAGGTATTAATCATCATCTTTCCCACTCCCACTCCCCACATGTTTTCTTCTTCAGTTCCTTATTCCTCCTATAATGTCATATTTGAGCAATCTTGCTGTCCTAGCCATCTCCCTCTACTGCCCAGTTGTCAATGTACTTAATATGTGAGGCTCAGAACTAAATAGAATATTATAGACATGGTAAGACCAGTGAAGACTATATTTTCTTCCCTTATTCTAGACACCATAGTTCTCTATAAACATATTCTAATCCTAAATTAGTTTTTTGTCCCCACAGTCATTTCATACCCATTGTTGGCTTTATTTAATGATTTGGATTAGTCAAACAAAAGTCCAAATATTTTTTTCTTATGAGTGGAAATATACTTTTTTGAACCAAGCTAGGTGATTTATATTTATCCCCATGAAATTTTATCCTATGATTTGGTCCATTATTCCAGCTGGGTGAGATTTTTTGGATGTCAATTCTGGCATCTTATGCATATGTCTTCAACCAAGTCACTAATAAAGGTGTTTACTAGGGCAATATCTAAAACTGAGACCTGAAAATAAAATTGTTATTAATCAGTAATCTTCAGATATGGTTGATTTACTAGCTACTAATTCACCTAAATTTATTAATCCAACTCACATTTCTTTAGCTCATCCACAAGGATATTCTAAGACAGACTGTCTTACTGAAATCTATATAAATCATGCTTATAATCAAGGGTAAGGGAAGAAGCCAGCATGAACCAGGTTGGGAAAAACCACTGTTAAAATTTTTAGTGACAGCATATTTGTGTGTGTGTGTGTATGTATGTATGTACATATATACACATACACACATAAATAGGCAGCTGTTACAAATCAGGGATTGATTTATTTGTTTTTGTTGATTGTCTAGATTTAAGAAAGGAATGATAAAAATGTTAGTAATTCAGACTAAACAAAGTGTGTCAGGTGTACATTTTCTTTTCCAGAGAGCCAGTTGATAAGACATTAACTAGAATATCCCTGCTATATTTCTGTGGCCTATTAATCTGGAAACTATAAAAAAAGAGAAAATGAAATTGGTTTCATATAACTTTTTCTTAGTGAATCCATGTTAATTCTACATAACTACCCCTTTTATAGTAGTGGTATGCACTATACTATAGTAGCATATGCACTACATGATTGCCACTTTCCTTTTTAAGCAGCTCATAAATTGTTTAATAATCCATTTTAGAAATTTGCTGGAGATTGTCATTAAGCTCATTTCTGGAGACATCTAAAATTTCCAGGAGCTGTCTTTTTGCAAAAATAACATTTGCCAAACTCCGATCTTTTGGCACCTCTCTTATTTGCCAAGATTTCTCAAAGAATATTTAAAGGAGTTAAAAAATCATACCTGCAAACTCTTTCAATACCATGGAATGTAATTTGTGGACCAGAAAACTTAATCTCATTTAAGGCAATCAGTTATTCTTACTACCTCATCTTAATTCCACTTAGCCATCTTTGCTATATCTGTTCCAATATAAAGTTTATATTCATTGATAAAAAGACGGAAGAGAATCAAGTATTAGATAGTACTATTTTCTGTCATCTTCCATTCCACCATCTCTCAGAATTAATAAGCCCATCCCTTTCTTATTTTATGTTCTTGACATAGCCCCCAAAGCCTTAGTTATTTATTGTATTTAGCACTTTTTAAAAATCTGAGGCCATACAGGGCTCTAGACTTCATGACATTATTCTTACAGGTTTATTATTTACTCTTGGACATGGGCCCCTCCTTCTACCTTTTGTCCATCTATTTAAATGAATTAAATTAATTAAACATGAATTCACTGGAGAACTTCCTATATATCCACAAAGATTTCTTTAGATGCCTTTCCCTTTTCTTTCTCTCCAGAATTATTTATGATGGACAAATTCAAGATGATGGACAAATAATCTTAAGTTCACTAAATTTTTTTTCAAAGTCATAGCATAAATAGAATTTAAATAAGAATTTCAATACGAGTAACATAAAATGGTCCAATAGGGATACGCTTCAATTTATTCATGTATAAACTCCACAAGGACATGAGCTATATCCAAATTATCTTTGAATTCTCTTCATAGAACCTAGCACAGTTGTCTTGTGGTCAATAGATATTAGAAGAATTTATCACCCTGGAAAATTCCTACTATTTATTGAGAACTTTAAAGGTAAAAAGGGGGGGGGGAGTCCAAAGTAATAAATGGTCCCTAATATGGCTTTATGCATTATCGTAGAGTCAGGAGTAAAATCTAGATTTCAGGACTTCCAATTGAATACACTGTAGGTACCTCATTGGAGAGGTGTCTTCTCCAGTTAGCAGCCATGTTTCCTTAAGCATGCAATAGTACAAATATGAAAGGCCATTTTTATTACAAATCTGAAAGCTAGCATGCTTTAAGAAGAAAAATTACTTTTCAGTTTTCAGAATGTCCTTACTTTTTCTGGTGCTCCAGCCAGGCTAGCTCTGCTTTAGCTTTTTCCTTCAGAGCTTTCTCACGGAGTCGTAATAATGAAGACTGGTGAGCTGCCCTCATTTCCTCTTCTTTCATGTACTGACGCACCATTTCCATCGTGAATTTAGAGAAACTATCTTGCCCTCCTGAGAATGGCATACTCAGTTCCTGAAAATGAGGAGTTTATTCCAATTTATCACCTTCTAAAACCCACATAAATTTGTTTTTAAATCCAAGTTAATTATAAAAGATTTACTTTTATACTTTATATATTACAAAAACCTATTTAAGGTATTTTACAAGGAATAAATTAGTACTTATCCAGAATTATACCAACCATGTAAGAAAATACCCTGGGAAAAAAAATGTCCAGAAAAGAATAATGCAATGAAAACTTGCCAGTGGTCTAATAATGCAAACTCACAAACAATACAACTAGACGGCAATATTACATTTAATTCAACTATTGAAGCTGATACAGAAGATGTACTTGGCAATATAGGTCACTGGTCTTCAAAGATAAAAGTTAAAAACAAATGAAATTCAAATGTGATTCCAACGCCATTTATACCTTCTATCTCATCCCCTCCCTAAGGCGCAGATCTAATTATATCACTCATTTGTTTAAAAAAAAAAAATTAGTGGTTCCCTGTTGCCTGAAGGATAAAATAAAACTTTCTTGCTAAGAGTTTAACACTCCTAACAAACATATGAGACCAAAGGGTACTCCCTAATAAATAAGTGGTGAAAGATACAAACAGTTCTTAAAAGAACTGTAAACTACTAGCAACCATAAGAAAAAAAACTTCAAATCAATAACATTAAGAGAAATTCAAATCAAAGTAACAGTCACCATTCTAAGGGCTATGGGAAGAGAGCTACACTAGTACATTGTTGGTGGAATCAGCACAGTCATTTTGGAAAGCAATTTGGAAATATGCAAATAAAGAGAACTAAGATATCCATACCCTTTAATCCAGAGATTCCATCAGTAGACCATGGAGGGCAATGATAAAAATAAAGTTGCCATATACACCAAAGTATTTATAATAACATTTTTGGGGGAAGCAAATAATTGGAAGCCAATTAGTTACCCAATAGTTAAATTTTGGTACATGGGTATAATGTAATACTACTGTGCTCTAGGAAACTATAAATGGAGAGAAACATGAAAAGACTTAAATTAACTAATGTAGAGTGAAGTAAGCAGAGCCAAACAACATACATTATGATTACAACAATGTAAATGGAAAGAACCACAAAATCAAAATAAATCAAAGTCAATGTTGCAAAATCACAAAATCCCTCTTTAGACTGTTAGCTGCTAGAGGGCAGGGACAGTCTTCTGTCTCTTTTGCATCCCCAGAACTTAACACAGAGTCTGGCACATAGTAATTACTTGATAAATGCTCATTACAAAGAGTATAAACACTTAGTAAATATTTGCTTCATGTATTCAATAATTGTAACCTGTTGATGGAAAATTTTACTATCTCCTAAACCTGCCCACATCTAAGTATATGCCAAACTCCCCTCTATTCCATGAAAATTAGGGAGCTGGAGTTGGTGGCAATGATTTTTCAGGTATACTTTCACTAAGATATTTTTAGGCTCAAACATCATTTATGGATTTAACAAACATAACTAATATGGCTTTTATTATATAAGGCATAAATGACTTTGATCTAGGGTTGTACAGCTCCCTCTAATTAAAGCATGGTGTTAATGATACCAACGACATGGATTTCATCCCTATGTGAGACAATGAGCATGAATATATACAAATTCAGAGCCATCCTGAAAGTAAACAGTAACCATTGATCACAAATGGGATAAGGTAGACAATGATTATAGATGAATCAATGGAAATCCATTTTTCCCCCAATAGATTTTTTTTAATGTAAAACCCATCTCTATTTGATATAATATGCAAAAACAGGCTATATTTTAAAATCAGATCTCTTTGAAAGGTGCATATTTATTCACATATGTATATAATAAACATGAACTGTTTAAAATTGGCATGTTAAAATATTAATGGGGCAGGGGAGAAACCTGTTTTCTTTGAAAGTTAAAAGAAATTTTTGCTACATAAAAAATAAAGCATCATAAGTTCCATGGAACCATTAACAATGACAAAGATAGGAAGTTGATCTTGAACTTTCTGTAGTTAAGGAAAAGGCTATCAAAGATGGTCACTATAATTTTTACTCCTCCTCCCCTCCTTGCATCCCTTCTACCCTTCCAAAAATCTTCTGTTATTCTACTACTATGGCACTGAGATGCAAAGCCTGGAAACCCCAATACTCCATATGATCCAACACGCCTGTCTCTTCTCCCCACTTGTTTTTTCTGTTATGATAAAACTCGAGGGAAGCAGCACCAGCTTTATCTATCCACAAAAAGGAAGCAGAGTTGCTCTAGGACTAAGTACAAACTCTTTGCAGGGGAAAAGTATGAAGATTCCTCTCTTATCATCTACTGCTACATCTCTCATGTGGTCCCTCTCTGTACTCACCCAGCTACCACCTTAAGTTTAGGCCCTTATCACCTCTAGACTAGATTATTTCAACAGTCTCCTAGATGGTCTACCTGTCTCATTACCATCCATCTTGTAAACTGCTGCCAAAGGATTTTCCTTAAGTGATCTGACTATATATATATCCCTATTCCAGTGGCTTCCTATTAGCTTTAGAATAAAACACAAATGCCTTTCTTTAGTTTTTAAGACTCTATACAAGCTGGTCCCAACTTTTCTTTCCAGCTTCACTAGATACTATTCCTCCTCTGGCATTCTGTGGTATAGCCAAACTGGTCTTCCCTCTGTTTCTCACTCACTGACATTCTTATCAAGGCATACAACATGTACAAATTAAATAAAGAAATACACTGTAAATACAAAGTACTTTCAAAAGTGGGAGTGCCAATAACTAAGAAGAATAAGGAAAAGGTTTATGTAGGACATGGCACCTGAGACTGTACACCAAAGGAAGCTTTTCTGACCATGAGGTGATAAAACAATGGAATAGCAACTACAATGGGATGGGGAGAGAAAAGGGACCTGTGTCTTATTATAGATTCCCCATTCAAACAGACTGATCATTAACAAAAAAATCATTATTTATGGGGGATGATTTATTGCTTAATAAAAGTGAAAGGAGTAGATCAGTAAATTCAATTAAATTTCTAATGCTCCAATTCTTTTTTCCTCAAGATAATATAAAGTACTAAACTCAAATAAAAGTCTGGCGGAGCTGTAGAATAATTCCTAATCACATTGATGAGAGGCTCCTTTTCCCTAAATTATTAGTAATTTCTCATGTTCTGCCTCATCAAAATAACTCTGTATATGTTTTCTATTTACTTATCTATTATGCATTTACTGTTTCCTTGGTTTTCATTTTTGTGTTTCTATCTTCAGTGCCTTGTACTGCGTCAGGTATATAGCAGGAATTCAATAAACTGAACTTAGAACATGGTACCATACAAAATAACAATTAATTCTCATAATTCATAGTTTTCATGGTTTTGTTTACAAACATTTCATCCTACAGGTGAGCCCTGTTTTAAGCAAATCTGATTTAGGCAGTATCCTACTTACAAATACCACAGACATTTAAATGCTTGTTGCTTGTCTTGACTTGTCACCTGAGCCTTCTCTAGACACCACAATGGGAATTCCCTAGCTGTTAGAACCCATCTTTCTTCTTCCTTTGGTACAAGTCCCAGGAGGAAGTGAGAGATTAGATTCTCTGGCAGGTATTGGGTTCAACATTACTCTTAGAACTACAATTCAGTTACTTTAAGGATTAAACAGGCTTTTGTTAGGTATAGCTTAGAAATCTACATCTTATTTAAAATATTTTTTTTCCTAAGGGAAAATACATGCCAAGTTCCAGATTTTTAGAATATAATCTATTAATAAACTGGGGACTACTTCTATATACTAATGTGGATTTATAAACAAAGTAAATTATGTGGCAATTATTTACTTTGAATTATCTTATGGGATACTTTTAAATGTGATCTCCCTTTCCTGCATCTTATGCTATAATTCAATTTATAAAATTCTAACTTAGGTAAAACTATTGTGCTTGGCAGAGTAGGTACTTAATATATTTTTGGTGAATGATTAATACTTACTATATAAAGGTTTATTTATCTTGAACGAGCACCATGTACATTATTAGCCCTAGTTAAAAAACAACCTAGGACACAAACAGAGCATATCAAGAAGTAAGGTCCTCTGGGCCCTGGTATAAATACTCCTAGATCAATACTCTTCTCAGCATTATTTCTTATCAAACACTTCAAAAGGTTCATAAATACCAATAACCTTTTGTAATGGCCAAAATTTAATTCTGGAATATTATTTATTTATTTTTGGGGGGGAGTACAGCAAGACAATTGGGGTTGAGTGACCTGCCCAAGATTACACAGCTAATAAATATGTAAAGTATCTGAGGTCACATTTGAACTCAGGTCCTCTTGACTCCAGGGTGCACTATTTACTGTGTCATCTAGCTGCCCCTGGAAAATAATTTAAACTTCTTAAGTGTAGATGTTAGCAATCACGTCAATCTGAATTTGAGTTTAGAGTAGTGGCAACAGAAATAAAAGAAATTTTTTAAATTGCTGGATCTAGCCTTTGAAATACTTTTGTCAGTTTTTTTGTTTGTTTTGTTTTTTTTATGAATATGAACCAGTTATATCCATTAAACTAACAGATTTTTTTCCTGCACAATATTTAAATCAACTTAAGCACTTATAAATGTTTCTACATATGAAACTCCTTTGAGTCTATCAAGGTGGATAACTCATCTTGAATTCACAGACATAATTAATATTGCTACCTTTGAGAAAGGCCTACCACAACACTTATCAATGAAGTACATGCACAGATAAGAAGCTATTTACCTTGACAGAAGACAGAGCCGTCTTTTCTGGGGAAGCCTCCTCATCAGAATCATCTCGATGACCCCTTTTCTTTTCCAGGTTAAATCGGCGATGACTCTCTGAGGGCAATAAAGACCTAAAGGACTTTTCTTCTATCTCATCTTCTGTCATGGACTCATCAAATTTGAGGGAATACTCAGTAGCAATAGAAGTTGAATCTAAAAGAAGGCAAAGAAAAAGCATATTTTTACCAGTTCTCAGTAGGTCTTTAATACTTGAGGCTTTGATATACATTTAGAGTTTTTATAGATTACCAGTTATTAACAAAAGTCCCACAGGGTAAAAAAAAACGAATTCAAAAACAAAAATCCCTAGAAGAAACTGTGATGTGACTGAAACTTTAATTACTACAGAGCAAGGCATTTTTAGCATATCAGAGAATAAGCAGATAAATTCACTAAAATCTTACACTTAAATCATAAGAATATTAAAATTAAAACATTTTCAATATAGTTAACACTTTCTTTATCTAGATAACAAAATAATTTTCAAAAGGTAATTTTTTAGTTAAATGATGCTTACCTGGCAAAACTGGTTATTTTGAATCATTTCTTTCTTTTTTTTTTTTTTAAAGCAATTGGGGTTAAGTAACTTGCTCAAGGTTGCATGGCTAGTCATTATTTATGTGTGGCTGCTCATTTTCTGAGGCCGGATCTGATCTCGGGTCATCCCAACTCCGAGGCCGGCGCTCTTACTCACTGCGCCACCTAGCCGCCCCTTTAGGGCAATTGGGGTTAAGTAACTTGCCCAAGGTTACACGGCTAGGTTTTTGTTTGTGTGGATTAAGTGTCTGAGGCCGGCTCCGAACTCAGGTCCTTCTGACTCCAGGGATGGCGCTCTATTCACTGTGACACCTAGCCGCCCCATTTTGAATCATTTCTGATGGAGATCTTCCTAAAACATTTTTTATAAAATTTTCTCCTTTTAAAAATCAAATATACTGAACTTCGCTTAATCTTTCATTTAATGATCCAGTACTACCATTATTAACAAGTACTATATTTGATGTCTGTGACCTGCACTGCCTTTGACAGTTAAAAAAGTGCCTAGAAGGAGTAGAAACAGGATTTCACCGAGGCTCCAGCTTCCAACTTCACCAATCCATGTAAAAGGGGACTCTGAACAAACTTTGAAACTACAGAACCCACAAACTGACACTGAGAAGCTAACCTCCCACTGAGGACAGCCCGGCAGCCCGACACCAGCGCAGCCTTCTGAGTGCCAAGCCCAGTGTCCTTGAGCCAGAGGTTTTAGCTCCAGGGCGGGCCTGACCAGCAGGTGGCTGGAAGGACTCCAGAACACTAGCAGCTGTGGCCGTTTCCAGAATTATCAACACATAGATACTAAGGACAAAGAGAAAGGTCAGTGCACTGTGGACTTTGGGATGAGTGGGGAAGGCTTCGGAGCCACTGAGACACTTAGGTGCAGCAGGCGCCATGCTGCAGCTTCAGCTACTGGCCTGTGGACTGTAGGGGAACCGTTGCTCTTGCTTTAACCTTCTTGGATATGGATTGCGGTCTGGGGTGGAGGTCCTGGGGTGTGTGACCAGCTTGCCAGACCATGTGGAGGCTTCAGAGCGGGCACCCAACTAATACCTCCAGCAGCTGAGAAAACTCCAGCGTTTGGGATGGAAGCTCCCCTGTCTGGTGGCAGAGTCCTACCGTGGCAACAAGCCCAAAAGTCAAGTAATTGAGTGGCAACATGCCCGGGCAAAGGAAACAAAACAAACAGAAAAATTCAACATTAGACTCCTATTTTGGGAGCAAAAAGGTCAAAGTATGGAATAGGAGGAAGACAGTGAAGTCAGAACTCCTGCACAAAAAGCTTCAAATGAAAATACGTGCTGATTACAGGCCACAGAGGACCTTAAGAAGCATATATGAGAAGTGGGGGAAAAATTGGGAAGAGAAATGAAAATGATGCCAGAAAATTATGAAAGGAGAGTAAACAGACTGGCTGAGGAAAATAACGCCCTAAAAAATAGACTAATTCAAATGGCAAAAAAGGCTGAAAAAGGCAATGAGGAGAGAAATGCCTTAAAAAGCCAAATTTGCCAGATAGAAAAAGAATCTCAAAAGCTCACGGAGGAGATTCATTACTTCAGAGTTAGACTGGAGCAAATGGAAGCTAGTGACTTTATGGGAAATCAAGATGCTGTTAAACAGATTCAAACAAATGAAAGAACAGAAGGCAATGTGAAATATCTCATGGGAAAAACCACTGACCTGGAAAATAGATCCAGGAGAGATAATTTAAAAATTAATGGACTACCTGAAAGCCATGATCAAAGAACCTAGAAATCATCCTTCAAGAAATTCTCAACGAAAATTGCCCTGATGCTTTAGACCCAGAGGGGGAAATAGAGGTTGAAAGAATCCACCAATCTCCTCCTGAAAAAGATCCCAAAAAGAAAACTCCTAGGAATATTACAGCCAGGTTCCAGAATTCCCAGATCAAGGAGAAAATACTACAAGCAGCCAGGAAGAAACAGTTTCAGTGTTGTGGAAACACAATCAGAATAGCACAGGACCTGGCAGCTTCTATAATGAGGGACTGAAGGGCATGGAATATGATATTCCAGAGGGCAATGGAGCTGGGATTAAAACCAAGAATCACCTACCCAGCAAAACTGAGTATCTTGTTTCAGGGGAAAATATGGTCATTCAGTGGAATAGAGGACTTTCAAGCACTCTTGAGGAAAAACCAGAGTTGAATAGAAAATTTGACATTCAGACACAAGAAGCAAGAGAAGCATGAGAAGTAAACAGGGAAAAGAAATCATAAGGAACTTATCAAAGTCGAAGTACTTACATTTCTACATGGAAAAATGGTAATTGTAACTGATGAAACTTTTCTCAGTATGAAAATAGTCAAAGGGAAAAAATATATATATACATATATAGTCTTTATTGGAGGGTATATGGGCGTAAGAATACATATGTGAATGTGTATATATATGTTGACAGGTATAAATAGATAGAGGGCACAGGACCAATTTAATAGGAAGGGATGATACTTAAAAGGTGAAATCAAGAGGTGAGAGAGGAATATAATGCAAGGAGATGGGGAGAGACAGAATGGGGTAAACTATCTCATATAGAAGAGGCAAGATAAAATGGGTACAATAGAGGGGAAGAACAGGAAGGCATAAGGGAATGGGTCAACCTTATTCTCACTGAATTTGGCTCAGGGAGGGAATGACATACACACTAAATAGGGTATCTCACCCTACAGGAGGGTAGGTGGGAAAGGGATGAGAGGGGAGATGATGGAAGCAAGGGCAGGCTGGGAGGGAGGGAAGTAGGAAGCACACACTTTTGAAAAGGGGCAAAGTAGAGAATAGAACAAGTGGGAGGTGGGATAGGAGGGAGGGAAATATAATCAGTCTTCTACAATATATCTACTATGGTAATGTTTTGTATAGCTACACATGTACAACACATACTGAATTGCTTATCTTCCCAGGAAAGGTGGGTGACAAGGGAGGAAGGGAATGAATTTGGAATTCAAAGTTTTAAAACTAAATGTTTAATATATATACATATATTATTAATACTATTTTAGATGTAATTGGGAAATAAGAGGAGGGGATATCCTGGGAGACTACTATTTTGGGAAGTGGGTAGGGGAAAAACAGGGAGAAAATTTGTAACACAAAAACTGGAGGAAATGAATGAAGTAAAACAGAAGTTAATAAAGCATTTGGGAAAAAAAAAAGAAAGTGTCTAGAACTGGGTGCCCAAACTACCAAGTTTTATTTAATTTCTGCTCTGAATTCAGGGTTTTTATCTTCTTCACATTAGGCTGTCAGTTACTAGAGCCACAACTTTTGTTGCTTCACAGCATCTCTTATATATAGCCCCTTTTCTTCACTCACACAGCCACCAACACCTTTCACCTGACGTACTGTAATAGCTTTTTAATTGATTCCTTCTGATTCACTCCAATCCATCTTCTACTTAGTTGCCAAAGTGGTTTTTCAGGTCTGGTTATGTCACTCTTCTACTCAGCCTCAGAAAACCTCCAGGATCAAATACAAAGTTAATTCTCTTCACAATCATGCCCTTTTCCTACCTTCCCAATTTTCTGTTTTATTTTCTTCCATGCACTTTTACAATACAGTTACAGTGCTGTACTTGCTATTCCTTGATGATGCTTTATATCCTGATTGTGCCTATGTACAGTCTTCCCCTCTCAATGCTTGGAATATACTCACTCTCACCTCTACTTCATGGCTTTCTTCGTTTTCTTTGAGATATGGCTCAAATCCCACCTTCTGCAGGAAGTCTTGCCTGTTCCTTCCCAACTTTATCCCACAGAAGCAGGGGCACAGAACTTCTTTGTAGAGAGTTTTTTACATGTTATACCCCCATTAAAATAAGCTCCTTGATGTTTTTGCTTTTCTTTATGCCAGCACAATGCCTGGCATAAAGCAGGCCCTTAGCATACATTACTTAACTTGTTGACTGACTGGAACAACACACTTGGGTCCTTTCCGTGATTCCTGCTTAATTTTTGGAGAGCTGATATTGCCAGAAATTTGACTTACCTAAAATAGAGCATGTCATGTGGACAATTTTTTAGTATTTTTCCAGCAGCTTTCCCCACCAAATATTAAATCACTTTACCAGTTTGTCAAGGCACACTGTACTCCCAGAAGATAGCAGTTTTGAATTTTAGATGTAGCACAGGGTTGAGTAATCAATGAACATGGTGTCAGAATACATGGCTTTAAATACCAGTTCCACCACTTATTTGTTGTGTGAAATTGGGGTAAGTTAAAGATCACTGAATTTGTATAGATGAAAGGAACTTTTAAGATAATCTAGACCAATTTAACCATGAGAAAATTGAAACCAAGAGTGACAGAAGTGATCCACCCAAAGCCACTCAACAAGAAATTCACCCAAGGTCATTCACCCTGGTCAACGCCAGGCCTTGTACAAGAACAAGTTCAGTACTCTTTCCCTATCCCATATGCTCACTGAAGTTAAGTATCTCCCAGGATTTTAATTTCCTTATCTGAAAAATGGAGACAATAAAACTGTAATGTCTCCCTCCCTCAAAGGGTTACAGCAAGAATCATGAAAAGACAGACGTCACTGAGGTACAAAATACTCTTTCAATTACTATGAAGCAAAGCACAAGTTTCCAACTGTCATATAGTATTTCCATATTTAATCCTTTAATAAAGTTTACAGCAACAGAATTTAAATACTAATGAAAAAGGACTAGCAACATGCATAAAACATTAATTTCATTTTGAATTAAAGCAATTAAAATTTTAAATTAGAATCTCCTGCTCATGATAATTTGTCATTTTAAATTTAAAATTTGTCATCACCACCTATTCCATTAAAAAATATATCTTCTTAGGGGCAGCTAGGTGGCGCAGTGAGTAAGAGCGCTGGCTCCGGAGTTGGGATGACCTGGGATTGGATCCAGCCTCAGAAAATGAGCACCCACACATAAATAATGACTGGCTGTAAAACTTTGAGCAAGTTACTTAACCCCAATTGCTTTCAAAAAAATGTATCTTCTGGTTAAACTAGACCAACAAGAATAATTTGACAGGTAGGCTCTATACTTGCATTCCTTGAATTCTACAGTGATTCAGAAATCATCAACTGCAAGAAAAATATACCAGGATGTCATCTGGTATTCCCTAGATTATAATATACAAATGTTACTTTGGGGAATTACTAATTTAACAATAAGTTACGGAATTGAGGGTATTAACATCCCAGGTCAAATCTAGAAGCCACTACTTTACCTTAGTTATCATTATTCTCCACTCAGGATTTCTAAAAATTGATGTTTCATTGCTTAAGTATAATTAGAAAATAAATCTAGTGACTTTAGCACATATAAAAATAATTTAAATCTAGTTACTGTGGCTACTTTGACAATTAACACCAGGGAAGAAACTATGTTACAGTTTTATTATTTGTTAAACAGAATTGTAATGTGATCTTCCTTGTCAGATTAATACTGACTACCCACATATACTCCCAATATCCACCCTTAATCAATAATACAGAACTGTGAGATAAATGGCTGGATATTTAATATAGTCTGTCATTTTACTTTCTTTCTAGATGAAACTAAATGGCTGTATCTGACCAATAATGGACCAAATAATGGACCAATAATCTGACCAAAATGCTTCTCATTTGCACCAAACTCCAACCAAATGAGATAACAAATCTATGTGAGAATGAAAGCAATGTCTCTTACTATACCCAAGAGGTTTAGAAGGGTCAAATTAAAAAACAACTCAAGGATATAGTGATAATATACAAATGAGAGCTACCTTTCTCATCAGGCAATGATGGAATGCTATCACTTTGGAGGGAATCATCCACAGCAGTAAGAACTTGTTCTTCAATAGGACTCTCGGTCTTTTCAGAGGCAGGTTTCTTCTCATTTTCCTTAGACAACAGAACTGAAGGGCTTTCTTGGTGGCTGTTACTGTTTCTGCTCCATGCATTTTTATGACAAGAAAATTAATAAATAGATAACAAAATGCAAGTTAATTAAATGATGACCCTGAGGACCTCTGAAAGTACAAAATGAAGAAAAAGATGGAAAATGACAAGTTTCAAAAGTTACAGTGCCTTTTTTTTTTCTATCAGTATGAAAGGAACTGGTATAAGTCAGCTGATGAAACCCAACAGCAATCAATTAAGCACCTGCTGTGCATTACAGAAACAAAGGAAAAAAAAATGAAAACTAGCCCTATTTTCCAGGAATCAAATGCTCCTGGAAAATAAAGGTTTAAAGGAGGAAAGAAGATGACTTGTCACTAAGGCAATAAACAAGGAAATAACCATGCCAAAAACCTTTCGAAAAAATGTTAGGAAAAAATAATTCACATAATACAAAGGTTTTCTACTATCATAGTTGGTGTCCATGGTAAGTATTTAACAAAGAAGCGGTAACCACTCAAATTAGATTTTATTACAGTCAGTTCATGGAGACAGTCTAGTTTTTGCTTGACTTATAGATATCCTCTATGGAAAACCAGCATGCTATACTTGTACCATACAGGGTTGTTGTGTGGATCAAATGAGGCAGTATGTATATAAAGTACTTTGGAAACCTTAAATCACTTTCTAGTCAATATAAATGAGATATTTTTATTACAGGGTAAAATTGTAAAGGGAAGTGTAAAAGTTAGGACTAAAATTCTTCCCATGATTAAATGGTAATTCCACATTCCTTTTTTTTCTGTCTGTTGTTATTGTTGAATCATGTTAGTCATGTCTGACTCTCTATGACCCACTTGGAGTTTTCTTGTCAAAGGTACTGGAATGGTTTGTCATTTTCTTCTCCAGCTCATTTTAAAGATGAGGAAACTGAGGTAAACTAGGTGAAGTGACTTACCCAGGGTCACACAGCTAGTAAGTGAGACCAGATTTGAACTCAGGAAGAGGAGTTCTCCTGATTCCAGGCCTGGCATTCTATACACTTCACTACCTAGTTGCTCTTTTTTTTGTCTAGTAATCCATAAATATATGGAGACATGAACTCAACTACTATATTTTATATAGAAGTTTAATTATTGGTGGGGGGGAAACAGCTACTTTTTTTCTTTTTTTTTTTTGCAACTACTTTCATAGGCAAATAATCAGATTAATGAAAATACATACTTCAGTGAATCTGTGATTTCACTCACGTGAGTACTCCCTCCAATAGCAACTCCTACGTGCCTTCTCATTCTGGGCAACTCTTATTCATATCTTCCCATAAGTCCTCTATTGAGGACCACTTACATTTTGGAGACCTTCTTCTAGATCTCTTTACACAGGATAGATGCGAATACATACATGGGCTGTCTATCCATTATCCTGTATTCTCAGAATTACAAAATCTCAGAGTTTAAAGGGATGACAGAGGTCATCTAGTTCAACACTATATCTGGGACCCCACTGGCTGAGACCTGAAAGCCAACTGTTCTTCCCCTAGGTGACAAACCTTGAAATTATCAATGAAAGAATTCATAGTCTGAATAGTTAATATGGTAAATTATTAGTAATACTATATGCATAGTCCACTATGAATACATCTATGTTCTCTGTGATATTCTTTACAGTTCTTTGTGTGCTTCATTGACAATAAATTATAGCTTACTTACACTTGGAAAAAGGTGTCTTTTCATTGCCCTTTCTTTAGACAATGACCCATAAATTTCAACACTTTGGAGAAGGCAGTAGGATATGATTCACAGTAATACAGAAACAATGGAATAATACAAGTGTTTAAAAGATGAACCCTTCCTTTAGGGAGAAGCTCAGGGCCTTTAAGAGCACAGTATAATTTCTTAAAAGCAATCCAGTTCAAACTCTTCCTCCTATTAAATTCTGGGCTGTGATGTTACTCAACAAACCTAAGTTTAAGTCTTATCTCTGACTGGCTATGGCATCCTGGGTAAGTCACTCAATCCTTAAGTGCCCTATACAATTTTCTAAGACTATAAACTGCTAAACAGGTACTAATCTTCATTGTTAGAGGGAGTTTCTTCACTGGGAGTTTTCTAAATAATGAAATCACAAGTCCACCCTAACCTCCCAGTAATCATTACTTAATTTATATGTTACAATACTGATTATAAAATAAAGGTTAATTATTCTCCTTTACCTCTGATCATGAGTCTTAGATTTTGAGGTCTCAGAATAACTATCAAAAGATGGGGAATACTTCTGATTCTTTGAGTCAGAAGTCTCTTCTTTACACTGAGAAATTACAACAGATTCACTTTTCCTGTTAAAAAAGAAATAGGAATGAAAAAGTATTTAGGAAAAGGTCTAAAAATTGTTCAAAAGTAGCAGGAAATTAAAGCATAGAAAGAATGAACTTTTTTTTTCCTTGCTTTTTGGAGGGGGGAGGGCAGGGCAATTAGGGTTAAGTGACTTGCCCAAGGTCACATGGCTAGTGTTATATGTCTGAGGCCACATTTGAACTCAGGTCTTCCTGACTCCAGGGCTGATGCTCTATTCACTGAGTCACCTAGCCGCCCTGAAAGAATGAACTTTACACATAATATGAAACCAAAAATACGCCAAACTGTGTGTCTGTACACATGCACAAAAACAGATTAAAGAATATCTTCCAAAGAGGCACAAAAAAAAGATAACTTTTAATGGATAGAAGTGTATTCTTCAACAAGAATATTATTTGTGTAAAAACTTAAACCAGTGTTTGAAATAAAAACAATTCATACTCAACCACAGCCCCCATCGGTTCTGGATATTGCAGTAGCAAAGTATAGGTAGAATTTCAATGAAACAAAGATAATGCCATAGTAGTTGCATGTACTTTCCACAAGGAGGCCATTGACAAAGAAGATAGAATGACAATAAAAATACAAACTAGTCTAATATTTTTGGTTACATATAGTAAAATAAGCTTAATACATCTACTTTTCTGAAATATTTTAAAGACTTAAGTAACTCTTTTGCAGATTTCCTTAAACAGTAACACCTGCCAAAAAAAATTGTCCAGTTAATAATTAGGCAAAACAACCACTGATAAATCTGTGATAGGATAGTTCATATATTTAATACATTGGGAACATCTGTGCACATCCTAGCATATATTATATTTTTGTTTGTTTTTACATTCAATTTCTATCTTAGTTTTTCTCAATTACATGTAAACAAAAATTTTTAATATTAGTTTTTTTTTTTAATTTTGAGTTTCAAATTCTCTCCCTCCTTGAGAAGGCAAGCAATTTGATATAGATTATACATGTATAGTCATACAAAACATTTCCATATTAGTCAGACTGCAAAGGAAAATGAAGGCAAAAATACAAGAATAATAAAGTTTGGGTGGCTAAGTGGCGCAGTAAGTAAGAGCACCAGACCCGGAGTTGGGACAACCAGGGATCAGATCCAGCCTCAGAAAATGAGCACCCACACATAAATAATGAATGGCTGTGTAACCTTGAGCAAGTTACTTAACCCCAATTGCTTAGGAAAAAAAAGAATAATAAGGTTTAAAAAGCACCTAGCATATACTGTACAACAGATGATTTAAACTGAATTTATAAAATGAAACTATTTCATAAACCACCTTCATTTCAGTTAAAGATATTAATGATTTCCAGTAGCAACAAGATTTTTAAAAGGTTAATAGAGCAAATAATGTTACCTGTCTGTATCTGTTCTGGCTCTCAACTGTTTCATGAACTCTGAATGCTGCTGCCGCTGGTGATCAATAAGAGCTGTTATTGGTACTGCTGAAGCTGTGACAGCATCTGATATCTGGTTTCGTGCCAATTCTGTCATCTAAACATGAGATCATAAAACAAAGAAAGAAAGCAAATGTAGATAGCTGTGGCAATACTATAATAAAATTATATCACAGCTCTTAAGGAAAGTGTTATGGTAAAGTCATATACTGTCCAGTAACCTGGGAGCAAGACCTTTAACCTTTCTCAATTCCAATGCCTTTAACTGTCAAATGATCTCCCATTTAGGTCTGAATCTAAGATCCTATCAGTTAAATTCTACCTGATCCATAAAAAACCCTAGAGTAGGGAACCTGCAGGCCTTCTAGGTCCTTGGGAGCAGCCTTTTGACTAAGTCCAAGTTTGACAGAACAAATCCTTTTACTAAGGGGATGTGTTCTGTGAAGTTTGGATTCAGTCAAAGGGCTGCACCTGAGGATCTAGAGGGTCACATGTGGCCTTGGGGCAGCAAGTTCCCCACCCCTGCCTGGTAATTAGAAGTGGTATCTTCTTCCCTTGACTTCTTATCATTATTATTGTCTGTATTGCTATTACTTGAAATTATGCCTTATGAAAAGGTGTTGCTTCTGTTGCTCTGAAATACATCTTCCCAGTCTCTCAGGTTTGCAAGCTAGAAGTCATCCTAACTTCTTCGTTATCTCTCACCCTGCCTCCCCACATCCTCCCTCCCCCTTGTAGTCAAGGCCTACGGATTTAACCTTTGTCACTTCTCTCTAATGCATCTCTTTCTTTCCTCTGACTCTGACACAACTCTAGCCAGATCATCACCTCATGACTGGACTACTGCAATAGTCTATTAGTGTATTTGCTTGCTTCAAGTCTCTTTCCACTCCAATCCATTTTCTATTCAGCCATTAAAGTGATTTTCCTGAAACCAGGTCTGATCACGTCTCCCCCCCACTCAATAAACTCCAGGGGCTTCCTATTGCCTTTAAGACCAAATACAAAATGCCCTATTTGGTATTCAAAGCCATTCATAACAAAGCCCCCTCCTACCTTTCCAGTATTCTTGTATTTTACTCCCCAACATGTACTCTTTGATCCAGTGACACTAGTCTCCTGGCTATTCTATGAATAAGACACTCCATCTCTGCGCTCTGAGCACTCTCTCTGGCTGTCTCCCATGCCAGGAATGCTCTTCTTCCTCTGCTATAACTACTGACCTCCCAGCTTTCCTTTAGTTCCAACTAAAATTCTACCTTCTACAAAAAGCTCTTCCTTAATTCCAGTGCTTCCCTTCTCTTATATATTTCTTCTCTACCCTGTATATAGCTTGCTTTATATATATTTGAATAATGTCTCCTACAATTTAAATCCTTTACCTTTTAACTTTTTACATGTTTATCCCACCCACCAAACTAGATTGTAAGCTTTCAGAGGGAAAATATTATGCCCTATGGTTTTTTTTTCCCTTTCCCCTTATAGCACTTGTATTAATACCTGGAAACATTGTAAGTACTTTGATAATAGTATGCCTAATGAAAATCAATTTATTTTTATGGATAGACAGAAAAACTTTATCATTCATTTAATATCAGTGGATATTAAATTCCCCTTTTGTCAAGTGAGGTAAATAGCTAAATACTGAGAAAAATGAATATTTATTGATCCATTTTCCAAATATCAAGCTAGCTAAGTATAGAGGTGAACATCACCAGAAGGTTGACCACTTGGTGATGAATTTTGGCTGCATAAAAAAACAGAAAAATACAAAATGGTTCTCAGTTCTACATGGTTTCTCTACTTCTGTAGTAATGGTGACAAAGTCTAGGTAAAGGGTACTGAGAATCTTTTAATCTGTCAATAAGATTTGAATTAATAAATGATGTATTTAATATTAAACACTCATTATGTGTAAAGCACTGTGTAAACCATTTATACTAGGGATACAAACAGAAAAGAAAATTTTCAAGGAGTTCACATTCTAATGTAGGAAACAACATTTGTATTGATATTTTAACTGTGAGATCCCTGTCCAAATGACTAGTGAGTGGATGTATTGTTGAAGGAACAGAATCATATCAGTCTTGACATTCTTGCTATAAACCAAATCAAAAGAAATAAGGAAGTTACAGCCCAATGGAAGTCTGGATTACAAGTATTTCCTGGAGAGAGGCAAAGAAATTTATGAAGCAGGTTTTACCAAAATCTAAAGGGAACAGGAAACACATACAACAGATAAATCAAGGATGAGAACTGAGAAAAGACCAGGATATTTGGCAATTAAGAGACTGCTGGTAATTTTGGAGAGATGATAAAGTCAAAAGCCACAATGCAAAAGGCTGAGGAGTGAGAGAAGTGGAGACAATAACATGGACAAGTTTTTTCACAGAATTTAGCTAAGATGGGAGAAAACAACATCGGAAGATTTTTTAAGGATAGAGGAAGATTTTAACTTGTTTGAAGGCAATAAGGAAGGAACCACTGGATAAAGAGAGGTTGACTACAGGGCAATCTGCAAGAGAAAACAGAATAGGAGTGGATTAAGTACACACACAGAAGCACTGGCCTTGACAAGGGAAAGGGTCGTGTCCTTATCTGAGACTAGAAAAAAGAAGGGGAGAGGTTTTGTCAAAAGGTTTTGAGATAAAGAGAAGGGGAAGAAGGACCTAAGGTGAATGAGTGGTCTCAGTCTTCTCAGAGGAAATAAGAAGAAAGTCCTCAGCTAAGAGGGGAAGGGAAGATACAGAAGGGTTAAACAGAGAAAAAAGATCTAAAATAGCTTCTGTGGGAATGAGATAGGGAATCAATTAAGAGGGAATAAAAGGACTGCTTTACTACAGAGAAGAGTCAGTTGGAATTAGAATTTGTACTATACATTATCAGCATGTTATGTGATATGTTATGAGAAAGTTATGTACCTTCCTCCCTCTCTTATTCAGCAGCATGTGATTGGGAGGAGGTGGATGATGACTGGGATTTGGCAAGAAATGAGTGGCAACAGGGCAAGGGGGCTACAGATTCAAGAGTAAAATGTGGAACTGAACTAGTTAATTATATGGTAAATTTTGGAAAGGGAGAAAAGGGAAATCAGAGTAGGAGCCTGAGAAAAGTATTAGGGGATTAGAAAACCACATCTACCAAACCTAAAGTTATGTAATTAATCAAGAACACTAACAAGCAGAAAAATAATTTCGCTGTTAATTAACATATGTGAATCCCTAAAAGCAGAGTATTTCTCCTTGAACCTCACCTCACGGATTTGTCGTGCAGCATCGGTAGTGAGTCGAGCAGCCTCTGCCTGTTGGGCAGCTATCTTACATGTTGTCTCCTGTAGTGCTTCAGTGGCTTCCTGTCGTGACTGAACTAGCTGCTGTAGAGATTCTGCATGGGCCTACACATAAAATGAAATACACTTTGATAATTTGAACTTAATAAATGTTTTAGCCTTCTCAAAAGTAAAGGAGTTTAATCTAAAAATTTAGCATGTGGGCCAAATGCTTGACCTTTCACTTGTATTTTTTAAAAATTTCTATATATTTCAATAATCATAATGATTATGGACTGGTATAGAACTTGAGTAGTTCTGTGGTATAAAATCTCAAAGATTCTTAACAACAGAAGTAACCTCAGAGGACACATAATATCTAACAATATTCACTTGGTAGTGAATATTGTTAGATATTATGTGAACTCTCCTTGAACATGCTTCAGTGGTAGGAAAGGCTTGACCTCTTGAGGCAGCCCATTCTACCTTTGGGTGCTTTTAAACAAAGTTAATGGGCTGTGCAGATTCAGAGTGCCTCTAGTCCAGGTAGGAGCTTCACTCAAACCAAACCAGAAAGATGGGTGACAGATCTTTTTAAGTTAAAAATGAGACTTTCTTTGGGGAATATAGATCCAAACCCCAGAACTCTCCAGTAAAAGAAAAAAAAACAGTTCTTAAAGTCCTTCCTGTGAGCCTGCTGAGTCAATTCTTCAATTCCACAACATTTATTAAACATTTATTAAATATCTACTACATCTAACACACTAATGTGGGAAACAGAAAAATAAAGGCATTAATGAAATGGTCCCTGCCCTGCCCTCAAGAAACTTACTACATTCTCCTAGGGGTAGGGAGAATACAACATGTACATAAATAAATAGGAATAAGGATTAGGCCTGTGATTTCACTGGTACAGGGAACTCCTAGGTGAGGAAATTCCCTTTACCAAGGCAGATCATTGTCATCTCTACAATTCATATTCTTGGAGCCCTTCGAGGTTAAGTAACCTGTCCAGGGTCCCAGAGTCAGAATGGATCAGAGGTGGGTCTTAAATTAGGTCTTCTTAGCTTAGGAGGCCAGCTCTCCATACACTCCATCATGTTGCCTCTCTCCCTATTTTGTAAACACAAAGGATATACAAAATGATACAAAGCAATTTCATGAGGAAGAGAACAAGCTGGGTTGTAGGGTGGGGAATCCCAAGATTCCTCCTGGCTTTGGGAACTTGGTGAAGTTTGATATCTTAACATGGACTTGTTTCCCTGCTTGTTACAATACTGATAAGGCAAGGGAAGAAGAGGGATGGACAAGACCATAATAACTAACATCACCTGAGCTGCTTTGTGTCGGGCCTCCTCCAGCTGTCTCTGACTTTCCAGAGCCTCATGCTCAGCCTTCAACTTCAAAAGTGCCAAGTCTCGTTCATGACGCTGCTGCTGTGCCTGTATAACAAACATTGAGTCAAATCTGTATTATAATACAGATAATAACTATAACAGACTTATTCCTACATATGAATACATCAAAGATTTGTGATTTCATCAGAGACTTGTTTAAAAATACTCTTATCTTTAATCTTCATTTAGAAAAAAATCTATGTGTTGATGTTTATAGGACTATGATGTATGCAAGCTGGCTACACACTAGAAAAGTGTGCTACAGTAAAAGATGATTTAACTCATTTATAATACTGCTTGAGAGAGATGAAAACAGAGTGAAAGAAAACAGAAGAAGAGAACCATTATGTATACCTTTAGGATCTGAGCCAAAGAGACAGTCTCCTGCTGGGCCAGTGATATGCCTCGAACTCTTTCTACATCTGTCAGCTGGCGCACAGACTCCTCAATGGCACTTAAGTAGCTAAGCTCTGCTGTCATACGATGCTGAAGACCAGCAGGAGAAAAGCGCATGGCACCTGAAATATCAAAAGACACAAGAGATAAATGAAAAAAGAAGGAACTATTCATAAATTAAAATTTATAAATTAAAATAATTTTTGGATCAGACCTGTGATTTCATTGGCATAAAGAACCTCCCCCCTTCCCCCGTGGAGAAGCCCTTTACCAATGCTGATCAGCACCTCTTTTGTCTTACGAGGCTTATCTAGGGCACTGAGAGGTCAAGGGTGCTATCCTGAGTCACAAAGCCAGGAGATGAGTCAGATGACAGGATTTTCTTACTCCATGGCTGTGTCTCTACTACCATAGTAGGCTGCTTCTTTCATTTCTCATTGTAAGAGCCAAAAAACAGTTTTCTGTTTTCTCTGAATTTGGCAATTTTAAACATTGCCATGAATATACCAATGCTAGGGACATGAAAAAAAAATAAGGATTTCAAGTTCTTGGCAAATTTTACTGGAAAAACTTCTAGTCCTAGTCCCTCTTGAATCCCTTTTCTCTTCAACATTTAGGTTAACATGACACAATTTGTGTTTAGTCTTTCAAAAATACTTATAGAATAACAGAATCTTAGAGATAATAGAAAACTCAGATGTCAGTAATTCAAGCCAATGCTGAATTATAAAGTCCCTCTCTCATAACCCAAAGTGGTCACCCAAAGACCTCACTCTTTTCTGAACGAGTCAATTTCACAACTAGATAGCTTGAATTGTTAGGACGTATTAATTTACAATGAACTTAAATCTATATCCTTGCAACATTTGCCCATTGGTTTTGATTTTGCCTTCTGGGGCACTAAATAAAACAAACTATTACCTCTCTTAGATGATTTTCAAATAATATAGCCAAACAAAAGCAGTCTTCAGTTAAAAAATATTTTTTCTATCATTCAGTAGGAAAATTAGTTTTCTCTAAGTAAAGGAACATTCAAATTCATGTTTTATGTAAAAAGCTACAATTGTATGAAATACACTTGCCTGGGGTTGAAGGTGTTCCTGCTGTTGCCTTACTACCTGACAGGTTCATGTCAGAGAAGGCAGCATTTGGTTTGAATGCTGATGGTGTTGGAGGCAAGATTGCTGGGGATCTAGTCCTCTCCACCGAGTTTGCTGGAAGGTCAAACTGTGGAAGTTTCTGGGAACTTGGAGACAAGGGAGAAGTTGGAGTTCTCTGTGATCTTCCCTTATCTGATGAGAGACTAAAGACATTTTTTAAGCTAAAACAAAATAGTAGTTCAAGATCAAACATTAGATAGTTCTTTTAAATATATATTTGTGCCCGCAATAACTTTTTTCTTTTCTTTACCAAAGTCATTTCATTGGCATAGGGGACTCCAAATGAGTAAACAATCCCTGTCAATACAGATCAGAAACTCTTGCCAGGAAGCTTTGAGAGTTGAGTTAACTTGCCCAGAATCACAGAGCCAGTATGGGTAACAGGTAGGACTTGAAACCTGATCATCCTGACTTGGTAGTCTATACTTCAGGCAATTCATAACGGTATAATAATTCATTTCTTTTTAACATATACTTTAGAAGGCACTGACAAAAAGTAAAGGACAATCTATTGTTTGATGCTGAAAATAATTTTTTTCCTTTCTTAAATAGCAGTTCATTTTGGGTATTTGGTAACAATCAATCTAGTGTTAAACAAAAGGCTTCGATATATTTTCTTCTTAAATATCAATTAAAAGATTGACACATTAAATGAAAAGATGAGTAATCCACAAAAGGATAAATTTAAAAACAGTAATAAAATAAAAATATCAAGATTTTTCCAATAAGGAATAGCATGCTCCTTTTGAAGTGGCAAAGAATTGTAAACTGAGGGGATACCCATCAGTTGGGGAATAGATGAACAAGTTGTGGTATATAAATGTAATGGAATACTATTGTTCCATAAGAAATGGCAAGCAGACTTACATGAACTAATGCTGAGTGAAATGAGCAGAACCAGAACAACACTGCAGACAGTAATAGCAACACTATGTGATGACCAACTTTAATAGATTTAGCTCTTCTCAGCAATGTAATGATCTAAGACAATTCTAAAATACTCATGATGGAAAATGCTATCCACATTCAGAGAAAGAACTATGAAGTCTGAATGCAGATTGAAGCATATTATTTTCTCTTTGTTTTCTTATTTTTTGATTTTTCCTTCTTGTGGTTTTTCCCTTTTGTTCTAATTCTCCTTTCACAACATGACTAATGTGGAATGTTTAATATGATCATACATGTATAGTCTATATCAGATTGCATTCCAAATTGGGGAGGAGGGAAAATTCAGAACTCAAAATCTTACAAAAAGCAACTAAAAATTAATGTTTTTAAAAATAGCATGCCAAAAAGATTCCTGTGTTATTTTAATTTTACCCATATTCTTAAGAAGTATTTTAACTCTATCTCTAAACATCCTCTTCTTTTATATGCACTTGTTCCCTAAGGCATCTGTTTTCCTAATGATGCATACACTTTTCTATTCAATTTTTGCAAAACTAAAAAGCATTTTAAAAATTACTTTAAAAACTTCTTATAAAATCATCTAAAGACTTAACTGGGGCAGCTGAGTGGCAGAGTAGACAGAATACTGGGCTTGGAAATCAGGAAGACTTCTCTTCATGAGTTCAAATTCAGCCTCAGACATTTATTAGCTGTGTGATCCTGACCCTAGGAAAATCACGTAACCCTGTCTGCCTCAGTTCCCCATCTGTAAAATGAACTGGAGAAGGAAATGGCAAACCACTCTAATATCTTTACCATAAAAACCGCAAAATGGAGTCAAAAGAGTTGGACACAACTGAAAAACAACTGAACAACAAAAAAAGACTTAACTAAAGTACAATAACAGTTAAAATTTTTCAGATGCACTAAAATAAGTCTCGTGACTCACAAAGGAGCTAATAATCAATCTCAAATAAGACATGAATAAAATTATGTATTACACTACATAACAATCACGAATGTGTACATGAAAATCTATCTGTACATCTAGTTTCTGAATAAAATTAATGCCACGAGAGGTATTCACTCATTTTCAGTGAACTTAATTTTCTCTTGGCAAAGGAACAATATTACCTAGTTACAGTAGTAAAATAATTTCATTCAGAAGACAAACAAAAAGATTTATCTTAAAACTTACTTCCACTAAACTTCTATTCTCCCTTTACATTTCCACCATAGAAAAAGCCCTTCTCCATACTCAATAATAGCACTCTAGAACTCATCTGTCTCTTCCCAAGCCAGGAGTCATTTTTTTTTTTTGCCAAAATGGCATTCTTGTGGCTTCTACTAAGAGTTTACAGCAGTCTTTCAAAGAACATTTGATTAGACTTCATAGAGTTCCAAATGGGTGTGAACAAGGAAAAGACAACTCATGTAACAGGAACAAAGAGAAACCAGTCATTTTCTTCCAATCACCTTAGAAAATTTAAGGAGGTGATGCTGTTGAAACTGTTTGAAGTACTTAATGACCTGGAAGGGGGAAATCATATTTGGCATAAGCAGTATAAGCATAAGAATATAACAATCAGACCTAAAGCATATGGAGATTTGCTACAGGGCAGTCATTACACAGAGACCAACTGAGGAGGTACCCACTAGTTCCTGAAGCTGAAGCATCCAATTACATTTCTACATAGCTGAAACTGTCAGGAAATGATTCTTTGTAGCAAGCATCAATTTGCCTCTTGTAATTCCCATTTAATGCTCTGAGTTCTGCCTTCTGGGCTAACCAGAACCAGTCTA
The DNA here is from genome assembly GCA_011680675.1 of Gymnobelideus leadbeateri. Taxonomy (NCBI): domain Eukaryota; kingdom Metazoa; phylum Chordata; class Mammalia; order Diprotodontia; family Petauridae; genus Gymnobelideus; species Gymnobelideus leadbeateri. Next base: position 138,467 of record WOXC01006338.1, read on the forward strand.
ATTCCTTTTCCAAATGAAAATCTTCACAATGCAAAATGAAAACATTACACATGTGGTCCACCCAGGGCATAGGACAGAGAACTACTACCTCCTTATTTCTAGAAACTACACCTTTTTCAAGATTATATTCTAGTTCTTGGCTGCCATAGCAAAACGTTAACTTACATTCAGTTTCCAGTAAAAACCCTCAGAACCTTTCCAGACAAACTGCCTATCACACTTCTTATGATTTCAAAGTCAATATGTTGAACTCATATAAGATTTTGTATTTATCTTCCTTAAACTTCATTTTAATGAATTCAACACAGTGGTTTCTTTCTCTAAATCTTTTTTGGAGATTTGGAGATATCCAAATGTTTTGGATAGCCAGAATATTTTGGAGATTTGGATATGTCCAAATCCCTAAAAGAGGACAGAATATGTCATTCAACATGTATTATTCACTGCCAACTTTGTGTTTTCTACAAAGGAAGGAATGTAAGATATATACAGAGTAGATGAAAGGAAACCTCAAAGTGGAAGATTCTATATTATAATAAAAGTGATTAGAAACAAACAGTGCTGTGACAGGGACTCTGATGAGGAAGTTCTAACAGGCTAGGTAAAAGATGATCAGAATAAGGTTATGACTGTAAGGATAAAAGGGAGGGTGAAAATTCAAAGAATGACAAAAGAATAAAAAGTACATGATTTCGCAACATACCTAAGAGGAAGGATTGTGTCCAAGTTGAAAATTATCTCAAGATTTCCTATTTGTAAAGTAAATCATAGGATAGCACAAAGCTTTACTAATATATAAATTAAACATATAAAATAATCTTTACCTCATAGATTGCCCCGAAAGATTTTCCAAAGTGCTATCAGTATCAGAATATTGCTCATAATCATTAATGGGAATTTTGCTACTAGTCACAGGCTTCTTTCCCTTGTGAGATCCACGATCTGAACTAGACTGTGTTCTTTCTTCTTCACACAGAATGTTTTGAGCACCACCTAACCCTGAAATAAAAAAATACTTGTAAGCAAGGATCCAACTGTCAATATAAAAGAGCCTGCAAGTCATAGCGGAGAGGGAATTAGATTTGCTGTCAAGATAAGGAGAAGGACAATTCCTAGGTTCAATCCCTCCTCTGACATTTAGCAGCTATGTGACTCTGGGAAATTCATTTAACCCAAATCTCAGTTGTCTCTTATGGAAAAGTTAAAAAAGGGGGAGGCTAGGTGGCACAGTAATTAAAGCGCCAGCCCTGGAGTCAGAAGGACCTGAGTTTGGATCCAGCCTCAGACACCTAACACACACAAACAAAAAAAACCTACCCGTTTGACCTTGGGCAAGTTACTTAACCCCAATTGCCCTCCAAAAAGAAAAAAAAAAGTTAAAAAAAATTAGAATGTTAAATAAAAAGACAGTCCTTGCCTTCAAACAGCTTGCAATTATGTACAAACTATATTCAAGATAAATAGGAAATAATTAACAGAGGGAAGATACTAGAATTAAGAGGAGTTCAAAAAAGCTTCCTGTAAAAGATAGGATTTGAGTTAAAAGATGTCATGGAAGTCAGAGCTGAAGAGGGAGAGTCTTCTAGGTATGGAGAACAGTTAGAGAAAATGCCCAGAACTGAGAGATGGAATGTCTTGTTTGTGGAACACACAGGAGATCCATGTCATTGGACTGAAGAGTACATAGCAAAGAATAACATGTAAGAATAGAAAAGTTGGAAAGGACTAAATTTTGAATGACTGTGAATGACAAACAGCAGATTTGGTATTTGATTCTGGAAGTGATATGAAGCTGCTGAAGTTAAGTATGGAGTGTGAAATGATTAGACCTGTGCTTTAAGAAAATCACTTTCGTGGCTGGAAGATGGACTGGAATGGGGCAGGTACACCTACCAAGAGACTATTGCAACAGCCTAGGGCTAAACATAAGGTAATATAGGCCTATACCAAGGTGGTGGCAGTGTCAGAGGAGAGGCTTTTTTGAAAGATGTTGCAAAGGTGAAATTGACAGGTCTTCACAATAGATTATCATCAGTTATGAGAGATAATGAGGAACATAACAATCAAACTGTCTTAAAGTGAAACTGACTACTTCAAAGAGTAGTGGATTCATTAATCCCGGAAGTCTTCAAAAGGATGCTAGATGGACATCTGGTCTAGCAGATCATAGAGGGGATACATGTTTGGGTATGAGCTACATTCAGTAACTCTTTTAACTTCTGAGGTTCCTCCAATTCTGTGATTTAATAAATTTAAACAATATAATATATGCAAAGCACTTTGCTACGCTTAAAATGTTACAGAAAAGTCTATTATTATTTTATAAATACAAAAACACTGAGTATATTTTCTTATTACTGCAAGTAAACAACAACATTAGTCAGAGTAAATAATAAAGCATAAGTTATTGTATTAATATTATAAAAGGCATTTTTTAAAGTTTTATAGTTGTAACAAAGGGAATTCTATTCAGTATTGAGATAGTTACACCAATGCCTTACTTAAAAAAATTGATATGTGCTTAAAAACATGATTAAGTATTTGAAAATGTATTTTTTTTAAATAGCAAGAAATAACACTAAGAATCCTATCCTTTCCTTATTGGACTTTTGCATTTCTGACTTTTCCTCATTTCTTTATACAGAAATAAAGAATGTCTAAAAATCATCAAAAAGTATAAGATGCTCTCTACAAATGTAGAGCACTTACAGTCTTTCTTTTCCTTTTTTGCTTTCTTTCCTTTGGAAGAAGGAGATGAACGAGATGATGTGACAGACTGAGTCCCTGCTGAATGTTGGGATTTCCTGCTAGAAGGCTCTTCCTGAATGCTCGAACTGCTACTACTGATAATATAATAAAATAAATAATATTGTTTTAAAAAATAAGAAAAAAATGCCATTAAATATTCACACATTGCAAACTAATTACACATATACACGCATTCCATTTAGCCTGTAGAAAGGACTGAAATCAAGGAAGAGATCCATTTTACTTCTTTTTAAAACTGTCTTACAATCACTATGCCTTCATCTTTCCTAAGTAAAGGAAGTCACCTACATCTAGACCATTAGGGCATAACAAAATCAAATTTAGATTGTAGGAGTTAACCATCTTTCCCCTACTAATAAGCTCTTTCAGTACCATGATAAGAGAATCTATTTAACACATTTAACCATATATTTATCAAACAATAGCATATTACTGCTATATAAAACAGCCTTTTTAGAAATAAGATCTCACTCTCTGACCCAACAATACCACTTATAGGGTGGTATTCCAAAGAGACTATACAAATGGGAAAAGGACCCATATGTACAAAAATATTCATAGCTGCTCTTTTTGGGGTGGCAAAGAAATGGAAATCAAGAGGATGCCCATCAATTGGGGAATGGCTGGACAAGTTGTGGTATATGAATGTGACAGAATACTGTTGTGCTATAAGAAATGATGAGCAGATAGACTTCAAAATAACCTGGATTTATATGAACTGATGCTGAGTGAGGGGAACAGAACCAAGACACTACGCTGCACAATTACAGACATATTGTATCTTTGATGACTAACTTTGATAGACTTGACTCCTCTCAGCAATACAACGTTCCAACTCCAAAAGACTCATGCTCAAAAAAGCTATCCACATCCAGAGAAAGAATTACAGAACCTGAATGCGGACTGAAACAAACTATTTGATCTCCTTCTGTTTTGTTTCTTCTTTCTTGTGGTTCATATCATTGGTTATAATTCTTCTGTACAACAAGACTAAGGTGAAAATATGTTTAATGTGAAAGTATATGTAGAACCTATATCAGATTGCATGCTATCTTGGGGGGTGGGTGAGGAAGGGGGAGAAAATTTGGAACTCAAAAGCTTGTGGAACTGAATGCTGTAAATTAAAAATAAATTAATTAATTTATAAAAAAAAAGAAATAAGATCTCATTAAAACTTTCGGTTTTATATATTTTCTTTGTAATTCTCTCTAAAATAATCTTAATAACCATTATTTAACAATTTTGGCTGATAATTTCCTTAATTCATTATTCTGAGCAACAGCATGCCAAAAAAAAAAAAAAAAAGACTGCTGCTGAATATAACAAGTAAATCACATAATAACAAATTAATGGGGAGAAAACCTTTGTAACAAATTTAAAGAAAGTGAAACAAGAATTTGATCTATCTGAACTCTATCACAGAAATTCAACTTTTTAGTTTATTTATTTTTGGACATTGTGTCTTCCTATTTCCCCTAGGCTGTAAGTGCAGTGCTCACTCATGATGGGCTAAATCTTCAATACCAATCAACACAAAAGTTTTGGCCTGGTCTGTTTTTCTGACCTGGGACAGTTTGCCCCTCTGGGAAGCTTACCATAAACATATCATAAGAACACCTAATCACCTTTAGCTTACTGTAGCTCAGAACTTTCAACTCAAGAGATCTACCAATCTCAGCCTGCCAAAGTATTAAGGATTACTGTAGAGAGCCATCATATTGAGCACAGAAATTCAATTTTACTTTTTTTCCCATGAATAAAGTTTCTCCTTTAGCAGATATATGAATAATTTTGAAAGGTAAATCTGAATAACTTTCAAATCATTACTATTATGTAATTTTCTTTTTTCATATTTCAATTCATACTCTAAAAATAGTCTTACATAGGTTCATAACCAGATTTTTTTTCTGTCAACGTCCCATTTGCTGGAGAGGATACAAAATCATCTTCATATGAAATACTGCCTGTAGGAGTTGTAATGGGAAGCAAAGGCCGCAACACTGGTGATCCTTTATCCAACATGTCTTCAAAACCTGTCAAAAAGATATTATCAAGACGGCATAAATATGAATCATAGGCATTCTTCAATATGAAGATTTTCTCCAAGTAATTCAAACTTTCAAACTAACAAAGATGGTTTTCAAAACAGATCCATAGCAAAAGGACAGCTATAAGGAAATGAGGCTAGGTGGTAAGTAACTAGAGTTTTAGACATGGAGTCCAGAAGACCTAGATTCAAACCCAGCCTCAAATACTTAATAATTGTGTAACCTCGGATAAGTCACTTAATCTATTTACTTCAATTTCCTCAACTGTAAAATGGAAGTGATAACAACACAAAACGGGGGGTAATGACAACACCTACCTCTCAAGGTTGTTACGAAAATCAAGTGAAATAATATTTATAAAGCATTTTTAACACAGTGTCTGGCATATAAGAGGTGCTATATAAACACTAAATAAAATTTATTATTGCTATAGTTTGCAATCCATATAGAATTGTGTGCATTTTTAAACAGCAAGACAAGGGGAGGTGGAGGTACCAGAAATCTTCACCTAAATCGGCATGACATGGAAGGAGGAAAGGAGCAGTAAAGGTGAGAAAAGGACAAATTCCCTCCTGAAAGGGAGGAGCAAGGTAATGGGAAAAGCCACATTCTTTTCCCTTGGGAACTGCTAGACTATGAAAACAGGATGATCTGCTCATCTACAAGGGTCCCAGCTGCACAAGCTATTTCTCAGCCTAGTGAATACTAACCGGCTCCTGTCTTGACTCCCAATGACATACAGGGAGTCCAGTTTGGGATGCAAACAACACATTATGTCACCAGGGGCAGGGAGAGGGTGGGGCCTTTGTCCTTTACACATGCAAAGCCCCCGGCATACTCTGGGTCAAGTGTTTCTGGAAAATATGCCAACTCAAAAAGACAAGCTGAAGGAACCCTTTTAATATTTCTTAACACATGTGAGAAAAAAAAAAGAGATAGAGATAAATATTATTAAAAATTTTTTCTTGGGGCAGCTAGGTGGCACAGTGAATAAGAGTTCTGGCCCTGGAGTCAGGATGACCCGGGATTGGTTCCGGCCTCAGAAAATGAGTACCCACACTTAAATAATGACTGGCCTCGTAACCTTGAGCAAGTTACTTGACCCCAATTGCTTAAAAAAAAAAAAAGATGTGAACAGTTGCCCATCAATTGGGGAATGGCCAAACAAGTTGTGATATATGGTAATGAAATATTATTACACTATAAGAAATGATAAGCAGGCGGATTTCAGAAAAACCTGGAAAGACTTACATGAACAGACGCAGAGTGAAGTGAGCAAAACCAGGAGAACGCTGTACATAGCAACCCCAAAACTGTATGAGGAACAACTGTGAATGACTTAGCTATTCTCAGCAATACAATGATCCAAGATAATCCCAAAGGACTCAAGACAAAAAATACTAGCTACCTCCAAAGAAAAAAACTGATGGAGTCTGAATATAGATTACTTTCTTTACTTTTTTTTTTGGTTTGAGTTTTCATCCACATAATGACTAATATAGGAATGTATTTTACATGACTGCACATGTATTACCTATATCAGATTGCTTACCATCTCAGGGAGAGAGAAGGAAAGCAGAGAAACAGACAGACAGACAGAGAATCTGAAAATCAAAATATTTTTTAAATGTCAAAATTTTTTTTTACTTGTAATTGGGGGGAAATGTCATTTAAAAAAATACAAACAGGCAATTTTCAGAGAAAGAAGTCCACCCATCAAGCAATATGTAAAAATGCTTGACGTTACTAATAATTAGGGAAATGCAAATTAAAACAACTCTGATGTACCACCTCACACACATCAGATGGGCAAAGTTGACAAAAAAATATGACAAATGCTGGAGGGAATGTGAGAAATAAGGTACATTAATGCGCTGTTAGTGAAGCTTTGAATTGGTATGGCCAATGGAGAAAGCAATTTGAACTATACTCAAAAAACTACTGAACTGTGATATACTTTCAGATCTATACACCAAAAAGATTAAAGAGGAAAAGGACCTATATGTACAGCAATATTTACATCTTTTTTTGTGGTGACTATTATGCTATAAGAAATGACAAAGGACATGGCTTTGGAAAAACCTGGGAAAATCTGTATGAACTGATACAAAGTGGAAGAAGAGGAACAAGCAGAACAATTTCTACAAGAACAGCACTATCCTAAGGACAAACCTTTAAAAGACTCAGCATCTCTGATCAGTGTAAAGACCAAACACAATTTCCAGAGGACTTGTGATGAAACATGCTATTCACCTCCAGAGAGAGAAGTGATAGACTCAAGACTATACTCTGAAGCATATTTTGCCCAGGGGCAGAGGGAGGAAATTATTATTATGGTTAATTTGTTTTGCTTGGGTCTACATGTTCATAATGGGCTTTATTTTTCATGCTCTCTCAAGAGGGTTTGTTAAGAGGAGATGGGAGAAAGAGAATTCTGAGCTGAAAATAAAACTTTTTTTTTTTTAAATCATTTAATTGGGATGGCTAGGTGGCACAGTGAATAGAGCACTCAGGAGGACCTGAGTTCAAATCTGGCCTCAGGCACTTCACATACACACAAAAAACTAGCCACGTGACCTTGGGCAAGTCACTTAACTTCAATTGCCTATCCCCCTCCAAAAAAAGCAAAAAAGAAAAAAAATCTAAAAAAAAAAAATGTCACAGTCTCTCAGAGCTCTAGACAGCTCAAAGTCTATAAATCCCAGAGCAGGTGCTGACTCCCATTGGCAGAAAGAGTTTCCCTATCAAGAGTCCCTAGTATGAATGAAATCCTTCCCTGTAAATGAAACACACACACACACACACACACACACACAGAGTATAGAAATTAAACAATGTATCTTAAGGTACTGTGAAAATAAGAAAAGATTTATTGATTTTTCTCACCTTTTCCATAGAGTTGATAAGATTTTGCAAAAATGTTAATGACACTATGTGGACTTCCTTTTGCCAATTCCTCCCATGATCCTCTGCTTTGTGTGCTACCTGTTTGTCCAAAAAGTGGTGAGAATTTCTCTGCATCTTTTTGGAACTCTTTGATTGGTTCATAGGCATTTCTTTCCCCAGCACAGAATTCCTTTTCCTTATAGATTTCTGTCACCATCTTCACAGGGGAGTGTCCACCCTTGCCTTCTTCTTCCTCAGAGAGACTTCCCTCACTAAGAAGAGGCCCTTCACTAACGGAATCTGTGCTTGAATCATGAGATATTTTGACTTTGTCTTGACCACAAACCTGGGTGTCAGAGGCAGGAGAATCAGTATGCCTCTTTAACTGTGCTAGTAATCCTTCTGGTTTATGAGGTGATAGTAACCCAAAGCTTGATACAGAACTATGAGGCCTAATCATCTCAGGAAGTTTTTTAAATTCACTAAGGTTTCCCACTCCTGGAAGATTATCATCAAAGCCTGTGTGAGATATGCAAGTCCCAAGCATCTTTTGAATTCTGGCAGAAAAAATATCTTCATTCTCCTCTCTCACAGGTGGACTCACAGGCTTAGCCCAATGTCCATCCTCCTGGGGACCTTGCTGCACATCATAATCAGTGTTCCATGTTGTTCCATAGTTAATGTTTGCACCAGCTAATTTCTTGGCTTCACTTTCAATTCTGCTGGACAAAGAAGCTGCTGTTGCTTTTAGGGCTTCAATTCTATCTAACTTACTTCTGTATTGATTTGGACTAGGCTTTATCAAGGCATCTTGCTGCGTAGTTGCTGAGGTTGTATACAGTTGTGGTGTTAAAGTCCATGGCCCTGTGCCTACACCTTGGTTTCTCCTGGTTGACAATATAGATTCAAAGTCTTTCTGCAAAGTCCCTACATGCTCTAGGTCCAAAAGCTGGGAGAGTAAACATCCAGTTGCTTCAATAAGTGGCTGTTGGGGAGGATAGGTCCTTGGACTCAACCTGTCTGGCTGCATCCATGCTGGTTCTACCAAATCACTTCTGGAAAAAAAGTAGTACCAATTAGGTTCACCAATGTATGTAACTTTTTAATAATTAAGACAATTTATTAAAAAACTACGAATTATAGAATATCTAAATCATAAAATATAGATTAAAATTTCTGAGTATTTACAATCTGAGGCCCATAAATATCATGTGGAAAAAATTTAAGATTGCTATATATTAATATGAATATAGTACTCAGATGCAAATTAAAATAAGTAAATATATACTCAGTTCCTGAAATGGAATAGAAGTTCCTTGAGAACAAAGACAATTTCTGTTTTTATTTGTGTCCCCAGTGCTTATCACATAGTAAACATTTAATAAATGCTTACTGAAGAGGGTTTGTTTGTTGCTACCTATAGGGAGGTTAAAATTAAGATAAGGAGAAATATTTGTATGTACTAAGCAAATTGGGATGACCTAGGTGGCCCAGTAGATGGAGTGCCGGTCCTGAGTCAAGACGACCTGAGGTCAAATCCAGTCTCTGACACTGTTTGATCCTGGGCAAGTCACTTAACCCTTTTTGTTTCAGCTTCCTCATCTGTAAAATAAGCTAGAAATGGCAAACCACTCCAGTATCGTTGCCAAGAAAATCCCAGATAGAGTCACAAAGAGTTGGACACGATTTAGTGGCTAAACGCTACCACCACAAATCAAATAATAAAGAAATAAATTGTTTAACTATGTAGTCCTGAATATAAAAATAAAGTGATACTAAATGGCATTCAAGATGACTCAATAAAAATATTGTATACTGTCAATCTGGAATAAGTACCAAACCCTTATGAAATGCCAAACACTGTATCATGGGTGATATAATGGCCCATAGATTACAAATCCTGAGAATGGGATAATAGAAGCCTATGCAAGAATTAGCTAAGGTAAAGGGATCCTCAGAGCTACAGGCTTAAAAGAAGACTAGGAAACTGTGGAGACTAGGCATTTATTTTATTATAAACTTTACTCTGTAAGAGAAGTGACTACATTCTAAGGACTTGATGATGAAGTATCTGGGAACAGGGATGGAGCAGAGAAGGAAGGAGGAAAAAAGGTATTTATAAAGAACTACTAAAAGAAAAAGGGCAGCAGGACTTAGTAGTAAATCCAAGAAAGAACAGCCAAGAAGCCAACTTCTACCCAGTGCCATGTTAGTGACTATAGCATTCAGGGTCTCTTAACTTTTTTTTTGTCATGGATCCTTTTGGCAGTCTGGTGAAGCCTAAGGACCCATTCTCAGAATAATGGTTGCAAATGCATAAAATATACAGGATGACAAAGGAAAACTAATCACACTGAAATAAAATTATCATTTTTTTTTAAAACCACAAGTTTATAAACCCAAAGTTAAACAAAAAAAGGGGGGGGCAGTATATCCAGGTCTGATGGTAATGATGACAGCTAACATGTTTACAGCCCTCATTTTGCAGTTGTGAAAATGGAAGATGAGAAGGTTCCTAACTCTAAGCACTTTCTTCTCACTGATGACAGGATGGCATAGGGAAGTCTGTGTGTGGAGGGTGGGGGTGGGGGTGGGATAAGTAAAGGGGGAAGGGGAGACAATAGAAGGGAATACACCAGCATAAGGCAAGAAAGAAGAATGTGTATTAATGTGGCTGAATATAACTTCATATCTTTGGATCCTAAGTTGGAATAAATATATTAAATGTGTTCATGTTGCTGTGGTCCACTACAGTATGTAGACAAAAGACAGAAACAGAAAGGCCAAAATGACAAAGGATCTCAAAAGGAAATGAGTACCAGTCCTCTAGTCAGAAGAGGCAGGTTCAGTTCCTGGATTTGACACCCTCTGTATAAACTATGGCAAGTCAGTCAGCCTCTCTGAGTTAGTTTCCCCACCTATCAAATAAGAAAAATATCTATAAGAACTCTTAGGATCATGGTTAAAAAGGAACTTTGCAAACCTTTATTAAACATATTAATGAAGTTATTATTATTGGTTCTGTTTAGTTTAAATTGTATCAATAACTGTGATGAAAACATAGAAACATGTCAAATTTGCAGGATGACGCAAAGCTAGGAGAGACAGAATTAAGATTCAAACTTATTTGGACATGAATGAATTTTGGGGTCAAAAGCAACAGAATAAAATTTAATAGGGATAATTATGAAGTCCCAAGATACAGTACTGTTTGATTTTTACTTTTTAATGTACAAATAAAGGTGGGTAAAGAAGACTAAGCATAGGGGTGGCTAGGTGGCACAGTGAATAGAGCACCGGCCCTGGAGTCAGGAAGCCCTGAGTCCAAAACTGGCCTCAGACACTTAACACAAAACTAGCCATGTGACCTTGGTCAAGTCACTGAACCCCAATTGCCCTACCTTCCCCCCTCCAAAAAAAAAAAAAAAAGACTAAGTATAGTAGTAGCTCGTGCGAAAACAAATCTGGGGTGTTTTAATTGACCCCAACCTTAACCTGAGTTATCACTATGCCTTCAAAGAAAAAAGTTAACTCAGTCTTAGGTTGTATTAGTATAAACATAAAATCTAAATGACAGGCAGGAAATAAAGATTCACAGTGGTTTCTGCTCATCAGGAAACAACTGAAGAATTATGTTCAATACTGCAAATTACATTTTCATTTTAAGAAGCACACTGACACAATAAAGAAAACATCCACCAAAGATGTCTGTAATTGTAGTCTGAAAACCATGATATATTATCAATGACTCAAGAAATGAGAAAGTCAGTCTATAAAAAAGAATGAGAGGGGCGGCTAGGTGGCGCAGTGAATAGAGCGCCGGCCCTGGAATCAGAAGGCCCTGAGTTCGGAGCTGGCCTCTGACACTTAATCCATACGAACAAAAAAAAAACCTAGCCGTGTAACCTTGGGCAAGTTACTTAACCCCAATTGCCCTAAAGGGGAGGCTAGGTGGCGCAGTGAGTAAGAGTGCCGGCCTCGGAGTTGGGATGACCCGAGATCAGATCCGGCCTCAGAAAATGAGCACCCACGCATAAATAATGACTAGCCATGTAACCTTGAGCAAGTTACTTAACCCCAATTGCTTTAAAAAAAAAAAAAGAATGAGAAACACGGTACACCTCTCTTTAACTATGTGAAGGGCTGCCAAGTAGACACAAGAAGAGTCATTCTGTGTTGTCCACTGGAAAAACTAGGACCAAATGGTAGACATTACTGCAGGGAGATTTCAACTAAATATAAAAATATTTTTTTAACAACAATGGAACAAAATACTGATTACAAGGAGCAGAAATAGAAAGTAGACTTGTAACTTTGTTGCTGTGGGGAACACCTATGTAAAAAACTCCCTCCCAGTTTGGCACATTCTCTGAAACTTGAAATCTCAGAAAACCTGTCTAGAGCATTTAATAGGCTAAGTGACTACTCTAGGGTCACACAGTCAATATTGGAGACACAGACCTCAGGACTTCCTGGCTCCAAATCTAGATCTCAAGCCACTGTACAACATTATATAATTTTACTAAGTAGAGATGCAAAATATACAAATGCAGTTGTCAAGACATTTTAAGTAGTCTGCGTGCCACTAAATATTACACTTGACCAAGGGAAAGATTTCTTTTTTCTTTATATTTAAGAAATTTCTGGGGCGGCTAGGTGGAGCAATGAGTAAAGAGTGCCAGTCCCGGAGTCAGGAGGACCGGGGATCAGTTTTAGTCTCAGAAAATTAGCACCCACACATAAAAATAACTAGCCATGTAACCTTGAGCAAGTTACTTAACCCTAATAGCTTAAAAAAAGAAAAAAAAAAGAAATTTCTAAAGATACTTTTCTCTATACTTGAAACCTTTTGATTTCTGAGTCATCCAAATCCAGAAAATAGCCTCCAAGAGCTAACAACCTCCGTTTGGATACCTTGAGCTTGTAATAGTCTCCAGGTTAGGGAAACATAATTACAGCACAGAAATCCCTATTCTAATGGAGAGATCTATAGCATTTAATATAACTTATAAAGTAACTATTTTACTTTATTATATTATAACATTATAGCAAATACTAGAAAATTATCCTTATTCCCATTTTAAAGGAAACAAGATCACAGAAATTAGATGCTAAGGAGTTCAACTCAAATTTTTGGACTCCCCCTCTGGCACTTGTTCCACTACACCCCACTGTAGGGTCCTTTTGAGTGATAGGATCATCAATTCAGACTGGAAAGGGATCTTCAAATTTACACAACTGGAGTCACAAGAATGCACCACTGATACTAATAGAAGGAACTTGAGAGAGGGCAATGTATTTTTAGAGTTGCTTTCAGTTTTTACTAGATTAAATTTCAGGTGCTGATTAGACATCAAAGGTGCAACAGGGTATAATAATTCTAAGGAAGATTAGAAAGTTTATATGAACTATAAATGACCTCAACAGGAAGACTAAAATGCTATCTATATTAAACAACTACATAACATGTTCCAAAATCATTAATAAAAAAAGAAATACAAATTAAAATTCTGAGGTTATACTTCATATTTATCAAATTCTAAAGGTAATAAAAGATCCTAAGAGTCAATATTAGAAGAGCTATGAGAAGACGGACACCTTAATATTTGGTAGAATTATGAAAAGTTCAATCTCTCTGGGAAACAATTTGGAATTAGAGGGCAGAAAGTTACTAAAATGTTCTTACTCTTTGACCCAGGGATCCTACTACAAAGCATATGCCCCAAGGAAGACAATGATAAAAAGAAAGGTTCCATACATAACAAAATATTCATATCAGCACTCTGTTGCATAAAAGCATCTGAAAAGGAAATGGTTACCCACTTACTGGGAAGAGTTTATTAAATTATAATCTTTCATTATATTAGGCAGCTAGGTGATGTAGTGTATAGAGTCCCAAGCCTAGAGTCAGGAAGACCTAAGATCAAATCTGGCCTCGGGAGCTTACTAGCCATGTGACCTGGGCAAGGCACTTAACTCTGCCTCAGTTTAGGGAATGACAAGTCACTCAAGTATCTTTGCCAAGTTGGACATGACTAAAAACAATTAAACAACAAAACATATCATTATAACAGAGTATTACTGCACCAAAAAAAGGACAGATATGAAAAATTCAGACAAACATGAAAAGATTTGTATGAACTTCACAAAAAAGGAACCAAGAAAATATAAAGAGTGAAGAGGGAGTGGAGCCAAGATGGCAGAGTAGAAGCACAAATTTGGAGTGGGCTCTGGCTCCAAACAATTCCAATACCTGTAAAAAAAATTACTCTAAACAAAATTTAAAGCTACAGGACCCACAAAATGACAGAGAAAAACAAATATCTCGCTGAAGAGAGCCAACAGGCCAACAGGAAAGGTCTACTGCAGCATGCTGGGAGCCGAGTACAGTCCTGCAGGAGCCACAGGTTCCAGCCCCAGGGAGGCCCCTGACCAGCAGTGGCCACAGCAGACCTCAGGAGAGTGAATAACCAGCAGCTGTGGCAGCCTCCAGACTTCTCAACCCATAAATGCCAAAGAGAAAATAAAAGGCAGGGAGGGGAGGGGCGGGGAGGTGTTGGTACTGAAAAGCACGCTCTGGCTGCTGTCCCTGGAGAGAGAAGCAATGGAGGCAGGACAGCTAGCAATATGAGCAAGCACAGGAAGCACAAACAGACAACAGAATACTTTTTTGGGGACAAAAAAGGATCAAGGCATGGACCAAGAGGAAGACAGCAAAGTCAAAACTCCTGCATCAAAAGCCTCCAAGAAAAATATGAACTAGTTACAGGCCATGGAGAAGCTTGAGAAGGATTCTGAAAATCAAGTAAGAGAAGTAGAGGAAAAATTGGGAAGAGAAATGAGAATGATGGAGGAAAATCATAAAAAGCAAGTCAACAGCCTGCTAAAGGAGACCCAAAAAATACACTGAAGAAAATAACACCATAAAAAATAGACTAGGGGCGGCTAGGTGGCGCAGTGAGTAAGAGCGCCGGCCTCGGAGTTGGGATGACCCAAGATCAAATCCGGCCTCAGAAAATGAGCACCCACACATAAATAATGACTAGCCGTGTAACCTTGAGCAAGTTACTTAACCCCAATTGCTTTAAAAAAAAAATAGACTAACTCAAATGGCAAAAGGGGCCCAAAAAGCCAATGAGGAGAACACCTTAAAAAGTCAAATTTGCCAGAAGGAAAAGGAATTTCAAAAATTAACCGAAGAAAATAACTCCTTCAAAATTAGATGGGAGCAATTAGAAGCTAATGACTTTATGAAAATTCAAGACACTATAAAACAGATCCAGACAAATGAAAAAATAGAAGGCAATGTGAAATATCTCATTGGAAAAACCACTGACCTGGAAAATAGATCCAAGAGAGATAATTTTAAAATTATTGGACTACCTGAAAGCCATGATCAAAAAAAGAAACTAGACAACCTCTTTCAAGAAATTATCAAGCAAAACTGCCCTGATATTCTAGAACCAGAGGGCAAAACAGAAATTGAAAGAATTCACCAATCCAAACTCCTAGGAATATTATAGCCAAATTCCAGAGTTCCCAGATAAAGGAGAAAATATTACATGAAGTCAGGAAGAAATAATCTTGAGTATTGTGGAAATACATCAGAAAAACACAACACCTAGCAGCTTCTACATTAAGGGATTGAAGGGCTTGGAATATGATATTCCAGAGTTCAAAGGACCTAGGACTAAAACCAAGAATCACCTACCCAGGAAAACTAAATATAATGCTTCAGGGGAAAATATGGTCATTCAATGAAATAGAGGGTTTTCAAGCATTCTTGATGAAAAAAAAAAAAAAACCCAGAGCTGAACAGATAATCTGACTTTCAAATATAAGCAGCAAGAGAAGCATGAGAAGGTAAAAAGGAAAAAGAAATCATAAGGAACTTATTAAAGTTGAACTATTTACATTCCTATATGGAAAAATGATAATTGTAACTCATAAGACTTTTCTTAGTATGAGGATAATTGAAGGGAACGTGTGTGTGTATGTGTGTGTATATGTGTATGTGTGTATGTGTGTATGTATGTCTATATGTATGTGTGTATAGGAAGGCATATATGCGTATAAATAAATATGTGAGTGTGGGCATATATATATTCTCATATACAGAGGGCACAGGATGAGCTAGGAAGGGATGATATCTAAAAAATAAAATTAAGAGCTGTGAGGAATTTATTGGGAGAAGAAAGGGAGAGATACATTAGGGTAAATTATCTCATATAAAAGAGGCAAGAGAAAACTGTTACAATGGGGGGGGGGGGGAGAGAGCAGAAGGTGAAAGGGAATGGAACAACCTTACTCTCACTGAATTTGGATTAAGGAGGGAATAACATAGACACTCAATTGGGTATCTTACCCTACAGGAAAATAGGGGATTAGGGGATAAGAGAGGGGATGATAGAAGGGAGGGCAGATTGGATGAGAAAGTAGTTAGGAGAAAACATTTTTGAAAAGGGATAGGGCCAAAGGAGAAATTAGAATAAGTGGGGGGGGGGGGACAGGATGGAGGGAAATACAGTTAGTCTTTCACAATATAACAATTATGAAGATGATTTGGGTAACTACATACCTACAACCTATACTGAATTGCTTGTCTTCCCAGTGGGGGCAGATGAGGAGGGAGAAGGGGAAAGAATCTGGAACTCAAAGTTTTAAAAACAAATGTTTTTTTAAAAATTGTTGTTTTTTTTTACATGCAACTGGGAAATGAGATATACAGGCATTGGATTATGGAAAGCCATCTTGCTCTGCTGGAAAGTTGGGGTGTGATGGGGGAGTATATAAGAGAGAACAGACTGGGGGAAGAGGTATTCAGTAGGCTTGCTATTTTTGGGTGGGGGTTGGGGAAAGATGGGAGAAAAAACTGTAACTCAAAATTTTGTGGAAATGAATGTTGAAAAGTAAAAATAAATTAATTAACTTTTAAAAAAAGAGTGAAGGTATATTTTCACAGTGAAGACAACATTAAAAGGCAATCTTACTCAGTCAGATTAAGGCAATAACCAAATAGTTCTAAAGAACAATTTAAACATACTTCTCTCAGTAAACAAGGGGATGGAGCATGGAAGGGAAGGGCAAGGTGTTACATAATGGATATAAAATGGTATATATACCTTATTAGACATAGCTTTGTCAGTTGAGTTTCGCTGATCTGTTTATCTGTCACAAGAAAAGATTAATGGCAGGAATGGTGGAGTACAGGAAGGTTAATATGTATAAACAAAAGGCTTAGTAAAAAAAAATTTTAAATGTTACATTCAACTCCTTATTTTATTCTGAATGGGCAGTATTTATCTCCACATCTTACCTTACAAGAGGTTGCAGAGGTTCCGAGAGAGACATGTCACTACTGGAAGATGCACTGGGGGGCCGTTCTTGTACTTTGTTTTCTTTGTCAGATTCTCCAGATGGTTGGTACCCTGGTCTTAACTACAAGAAATCAAATTTATGTTAAACGCCTTATCAAAACAGGAAATCCTTTTAAATAAACCAAACTAGTGCCACTTCAGTTTTAGTTCATATGTATACATATATTTAAAAGTAAAACCAATTAAATTTAGCTTTCCTTTAAGTGAAGGTTTAAATAAAAATATCAATCAACAGCATTTTGTTCTCATCCAAGTATCACAAAATTAAACATTGCAAGGATAAAATTTAAACATTCATACTACTCTAAGCCATATCCTAAGGGATAATAATAAACCACATTATTAATACAATTTAACTTTTTCCATCAAGATTTTGTGAGAAATCTAATGCCAAAATGTAATTAATAGCCTTGATAATGAACACGAAGATTAATATCCATCCTAAGAAAATTCAATTTTACTTTTTGTTTTCCATTACTTTTATTCATTCCCTAACTCTCCTTTATCTTAGTTAATATATAAGGAGTCATTATCATTACCTAATATTTTCTGAATGATTGCCATCTGGAAGATTAGGAGCTATATAGGTCATTTCATATCAAGCAGCAAAATATCCCAAGCTTTTCTGAAACATGATTTCCTCCCTTACTATATTTTTATCCTAAAAAGTATAAAACTACCTGTGGTTCTTGTGTAACATGTAGCTGATGAGCTGGCTCTTCTAATAAGGCTTGTCCTAGAAGCAGTTTAGAGTAAGTTTCCTGTAACCTCCTGGCTGCTGAAGGCTCAGAAGACGGCACATTTTTCACTTTACTAAATGCTTCCTTCTGTTTCCGGTAAAGCTCCTGTAGTCGTTTGTTCTTTTGTTCAGTTGCTTCTTTTTGAGCCTTCTTCTCTTCATTCTGCCTCCTCTTTCTTTCCTCTTGTTGTCTAACAATGTACTGGCGCACTTCATCTGTATCATAGTGCCTTTTTTTAGAAATAACAGGAGGATCTTCATTAGCTGTTAATTTGTCTGGTTTTCTTTTAACAGGGCTATGACTCCTAGAAGTCTGGGCTGGTCCCACAGGCTTTTGATTCTGCCTATCCCCAGTTTCTTGCTTTGTAGCTTGTGGTGCAGAATCCAGCTGAAGATCATCAAGAATTCCACGAATTTCAACTGGCAAAAAGTCCTTGTTTAAGGTGTCTTCCTCTGGTTTACTATCTGGGAGAGAAGCAGGTAATTTCTTGAAGTTATTCTCAAGCCGAACCCTACTCCGAGAACGTTCTGTGCTTCGTGGATGACGACGTTTATGTGACATATCCAATCTAGGATCAGATTCTGCTCTTCCAATTTGGCCAACTGCAAAGTAAAGATTATTAGTACAGTAATATATTATAAAATGCATTCCTAGTAATTTATTGCACTAAAAAATAAATAAAGCAATTTCTTTTCATCTTCACGGATACATAGCCAAGTAACCAACGAAAAGTCATCTATAATTCTTAATGGAAAGAGAAACACTAGCTGCTTATTTGCCCAAAAAAAGGGCAGAACAACTTTTTAAAAATTAAATTTGGAAAATATGCATAAAAAACACCTAGGCCTTGCAAAGATAAACATGTACCTAGATGCCAAAGCTAAAACATAAAGATATCAAATGAAGTCCACTGCAAGTAAGTCTAAAATACTAATAAAGCCACATAAAATGGCACTAAGTTTAGGGAATGAAATGTGTATGAATATACCACAGAATTTCCAAAGGAGACCCATTTCTTTACAAGTTTGTCATAATTTAATGTCTGACACAAAAAAATTAAAATGAACCTCTAGCTACCCAATTTATCTGCATAATCATGTTTATGTTTTAATAATACCTACAGAAAACAAATGTTTCTATTTCTAGGAATAACTTAAATGTAATTTTAAATTATGCTCTTGTGAAGGAAGGGGCTCACATAGCACTCTGCATAAGCTCTCATCACATAGTATTTTGCATCTAACATATCTTCCTTCTAAACTAGGTTTCACAAGAGAAGAAAATGTCCCTTATTTAACTATAGTTTTACTTAGAACCTAACACAGTGCTTCCTACAGAAAAGATACTGAATAAATGCCTGCCTAATTGAACTGGATAATTTCTAAATGAGGGTAACTTTCAATCTACTTAGAACAGGGCAAAATGAAAACAGCCACAATTTCAAGATGAGGTATTTAAAACATATAAATACATAACCACTATTATTACCACCACCACCCTGCCCACAGGCACATACTAATATGGAAGCAAATTGTATATTAAGATGTATGTGTGTATGCATGTATTACATGCCTGTTTACATATACTATAAATATCAGCTGTCATGCTAAATTCTTTAGTTTCTTAGGATGTATATTTATCTATTTACAGAGTTAGTTGAAAATATTAGACTGAAAAAAATCATGTATTCCATATATATTATGTTATACAAGGGTGGCCCAAAAGTCTTAGTGACATTAAGCTTAAAATGTCACTAAGACTTTTGGGCCACCCTGCATTTACTTTTCTATGTAGACAATTATTTCATTTCTTCCAGAATCTTTTCCTGAAATTAAAATTAAATAATATTCCTATTCCTTATAGCTTAGAAAGAATAGTTAACATGTGGATATTTAAAAACTTAAAATAAAGCTAGAACATATGCTCACTAAATATAAAATACCTACTATTTCAAATTTCCTCCAAGAGCCTGGTAACAACAAAAACTGCTTTTATGTTCATATATGATACAGGAACAAAAATAATAAGGATGACAATGATTAAGGTAATTACTAAAGAAAGTACTACCCACATTATTTCTTTTAGACAACCTGTAGATGCAATCAAATTAAATTCTTTTTGGGGTATTTCCAAACTGCTATAATGCTGTAGTCCTGAATACTTTCAAATGAGTGTTTTACCATAAAAAAAGAGTGTTTGTATGTGAATTTCCAAAGCTAATTCAATTGCCCTTTTCCCCATTACAATAACTTATAACACTTTACCAGATTTAGTAGTCTTTTCTTTTCCATTTCTATCACTTGACTCTGTCCTTCGTTCTCTTTGTTCTATTCTGGGTGCTGGACCCAAAATCTTCTTTACTAATTTTTGTCCATCTCTCCAAGAGGATGTACTTATCATACGGCCACCACCTACAACATAAAATTACACTGAATTTGAAGTAGTTAGCTCTGGAGACATATATCTATTAAGCCACATGGGTTTAATAATTTGTCTTATATTTATCCACTGTCAATAAGAAGCTTAAATTTTATGATTTCCATCTATATGTCAAATACTCAGATGATTTAAGGGTAGTATGTTTAAATCTTGTTTCACCATCGATGAAACCAGTACCTTGAAAATAATATGTCATGGATATTATGGGAATTTTTTTTTTGCATGACTATACAGATTCGTAATGGGTTTTGTTTTTCTTGCTTTCTCACTGGGTTGAAGAGGGAGAGAAAAGGGTAAGAGAATTCAGAACTGAAAACAAAACTGAATTTTAAAAAAGAGAAAGTAATAATCAGACATCCTCTTTAAGCATAATGCCTCCATAAATCTTGAAGATTAGGCAGAAAATCCAACTAAAATCTAAATGTTAAACAGAGTAAGTACTGTGTCAAGATTTTTTTTAAATGCTATGCTCATAACTAATAAATACTGCTTATATTTATTAAGAAATTTCTAAAAGATAAAAATTTCAATACAAATAATTTTATGGAAGTGAAGCCTGAATAAAAATCAACATCTTTTCTAATGGTTACAACATCCTGTGCTTACTTTAAAATATGACCCAATTAAACATTTATTGACTTTATACTTATGAATGAGGCATGTAATAATATTTTGTGACATTGCCCCTAACCTGAAAGAGCCTAATGGGAACTTTAAAGAGAGACATACCACCTCCAAATACTCTTTTGCTTTTATGTTACTACACAAAGAATCTGAGAAAGGGCTCATCTTGAATTTTAGCTAAGTTGCCAAACATGACATGCAATTATTTGAAGCTTTTCATTTATGGGAATAATTTGTTACTGGTGGGGAAGAGACATTCACTTATAACCTGGTGTTTTTTGTTTTGTTTTGCTTTTTGTATTTGGAGAACTTTATCTGATAAAATGTTACAAAAGACTGTGTGGATTTGTTGGCTCCTGTCATTTAAAAAGGACTAATTCTTCAGTGGAAACATGGAGAAAGTTTCATTTGGATATTCCATAAAACAAAATTTAAAATTGAATAAAACTATTACCCATAAATGCTGCTTTGTCAAAGTCATCAATTACATAGGAAAACACTTTATTCTAGGTGTAGCGCACAACATACAACACTGAGCTTTATGCCCAAACAGAATATTTTAGTACCTCCAGAATGATCTTTAAAAGTAAAATATTCTAGGGGAAAACAGCTTAAGTTATGATTAAGATATTAATACATACCCTTAGGATTTCCCTCATCTTTTAGTTAGAGTACATTTTTAAAATATCATATACAATATTTTAACCTATTCCACACAAGCATCATGACATTTAAGCAGATACCTCTATAGGGCCATTATCCTGTCTTAGCCATAATATGTCATCTGAAATAAAACAACTAACTATGCAGACTAGTGCTTACACTAAAAATATTCACATTTTTGACATCATTTTGGAACCCTTCCTAAGAATTCTCATTCTATTCATCTTCAACAAAAGCTCAGTGAGGGAGTGATGACACTGAGGAACATCTGTAGAAAAGCTGCCCCCACCCCCCAATATTTGAGAGCAGATTTGTGTTGCTATCATGGAATAAGCCCCAGAGCCAGGCCACAGAAGCCTTCATTTCCCATAGTCACCCTAGAGAATAGGGGTCCAACAACTTTGTTAGACATCAAGGCTTCTGCCTGGGTATTTACTGAATAAAAACTAAAGAAGTTTGTGGAAGAAGTCTTTATTTGCTAATAGTAAATCAGGAGTGGTCAGAAAATAATACATTTGAAAATAGAAAGCTAGCTCTATTTTCACCCATGACTAATTCTAACAAACTGGTAGCCAAATTGGTACTCTCAACTGGTACCTGAGAATTTCTGGTTTATCATCTCAAGGATGTTTATGATTTCCAGGTTCTGATAATAAATTTGTAGAAAAATGTAAAATTTTCTTCCAAGATAAAAAGTATTTTTCTTTAGCAAATATCACTATTATAAAATTTCATTTTTAGATTCCAGGCAGTAAAAAATTTTTCCTTTCTTAGAATTGCTATATACTGCACATTTCCACTGGAAGCAGTTGTCTTCAAAAAAACCAAGCTGTATATAAACAGGCTGTTGTATCAGGGAGCTAAGTATTCAAAGAGCTTGGTTAGAATTAGTGCCTTGGATTATTAAATTTAAAACTATTTACTTCTGTTAACTCTTCATTCTCTTTCAGGTATGAATCTTTCAGAATGTGATTCTTACCTCCTGAAAAATCTTTTTAAGTAGCATCTATTATAAGAAAAAGTAAGAAATTTTCTTGTCAATGAGATTTACTCCAGATGTATTTTGAAGTGGATATGCTATCTTTATCTTGAAGAATAATAATAATCTTTAAGAAAAAGGAAGGAAGGAAGGAATGAAAAAGGAAGGAAGGAAGAAGGGGGAGGAAGAAGAAAGGGAGGGAGGGAAGGAAGGAGGGAGGGAGGGAGTCCAATGGTATACAAATACCTATATTCAAATTCCCAACACTAACTGAGACCTGACCACTTCCAAGGGGAAGTTTACTATCAAAGAAAGAGACCCTGTGAGAACTACGGGGTAAATATGGGATTATTTGATACCTCTGCTTTATAGCCCTAGACAGCAAGGTACAGGAGCTAGTATCTTGCCCAATTTTGGCAGAGTCCTACAAATGCACACTTACAGATTTCACTAACGTGGAAAATGTCTCCATGGCAGAAAAGTCTTCTGATACTCTACTGAAGCATGTGCTATCTATGGGATTTCCCTAATACATTCCAAATCATTAAGGGTTTGTTTTTGTCTATATTTTCCCCTAAATCCCCCAAAAGATACTCAATGAATAAAATTATGCACAAGTGATAAATGCTACAAATTTGAGAGAATAATATAGTGAGTTATCTGTTAACATAAGTTCAAATATAT